>VWZT01015210.1:37899-63020 GCA_013397055.1 Pachycephala philippinensis
GCCGTGCAGGAGGGGGGTGTGCTCCAGCCCCCGGGGGGGGGGGCGGCTCGGATTCTTTTGGGGGGCGGTGTCTGAAACTGGATCCGGACTCACGCCTGCTGTCGATCCGCGGGGATTTACGGACCCACGCCGGGTTTTGTAGCTAGGTCTGGTCCTGGGGCGTTTGGTCCCGGTTCCACGAGGGGTTTTACAGATGAGTTTGGTCCCAGGGGAATTCGGTCCCGGTTCCACGTGGCGTTTTGCGCTCCAGCTCGTACCTGCTCTGAACTTGCGGGTGGGGTTCATTCAAGGTCCCGGACCAACGCGGGATTTTGCTCCGCAGGAGGGTTCACTCCTGCTCCCGGTGCCACGCAGAGTTTTGCTGCCGGGCAATGCTCAGGTCCCACTCAGGGGGGGTCACCTCTGCTCTGGGTACCACGTGGGGTTTTACAGCCTGATCCACAGACAGGTTTGGCACCCAGAGGGGTTTAGTCCTGGTCCAGGATCCGCACAGGGATTTGCACCCCGGTTTGTGCCTGGGTCTGGCCCCAGGGGACTGCACCTGCTCCTGGTTCTGGTCCCGTTCTTGATCTCACTGAGGCGTTGCAGCCTCGCTTGCATGCAGATCCCGCTCTGAGAGGAATGTGTCCTTATCCCTGTCCCCCTCACATGGCAGATTTTACACTCTGACCTCCACTCCAGCAGTATTGGCCCCAGTAACTGGCCCAGACCCCAGCAGGGGACTTGCCCCTGACCTCTACCTGTCCCTGAGCCAGGGTGGTGCCCACACCTGGCTGGGCAGAGCCCACAGGATGCCCTGGTCCCACACAAGGGTGCAGAGCTGTGGGACCAGGGATGCACCCCTAACACCCCCCTGCACTGCTCTCCAGATGCCGACAAGCGGATCAAGGTGGCAAACCCGGTGGTGGAGATGGACGGGGATGAGATGACGCGAATCATCTGGGCCTTCATTAAGGAGAAGGTGATGAGGTCCTGCCCCAGGAATGGGCGGGTGTGCCACAAGGGGAGCTGGGGGGTTGTACAGGGAACAGGTGATCCCTGCGCTGCTCTCTGTCTGTCCCTCCTGCCTCTGTCCTTCTGTCTGCAGGAAGCAGGTGCTAAAATCGGCACAACTACCAGAAGGACCTTTAAGTGGGGCAGTCCTGGGCGGCGGGAGCTGTCCCACGCAGGGAGGTCTATTCAAGGCAGGGGGGATGATCCTGGCCAGCAGAACCATCTTGGCCAGGGGGGAACATTTGGGCAGGCAGCCAGGCTGGGCCGGGATGGGTGCCAGGGCTGGCCATGCCATGGTGCTGGTCCCCAGGTACCCTGCACTGTCCCCCCACTCTGACACTCTCCTGGCCCCTCAGCTCATCCTGCCCAACGTGGATGTCCAGCTAAAATACTTCGACCTGGGGCTGCCACACCGGGACAAGACAGATGACCAGGTCACCATTGACTCAGCACTGGCCACCCAGAAGTACAGCGTGGCTGTCAAGTGTGCCACCATCACGCCCGATGAAGCCAGGGTGGAAGGTGGGCAGTGGCAAGGGGCCAAGCTCCCGCTGCACTGGGGAGGTGCTGGCAGCTCCATGGGGTGCTGAGCCTCCTGTCTGTGCACGGCCCCGTGGGGTCAGCAGTGCCTTCCCACTGCCAGCTCAGGTATCTGGTGGGTTGGGGGCTGCACCATTCCCAGTGCTGTGCCCGTCTCCCCACCCTGGGGGGCTCATGGGTGCTGTGGGGACCCCATGGGCCTGGGATGGGGGACACACTGACCTCTGCCCCGTGCCACTCATGATCTCATGCTGGCTTTCCCTCCTGTTGGCCAGCCTTGCAGCAGGGTCTGGCAGCAGCCCGTGGCACAGTGGAGCTGGGTGCTGGCAGGGGCCATGTGTTTCAGGGGGGCTGGGGGGTCATTCAGAGGCCCCACCTCTGCATGCCCCACAGAGTTCAAGCTGAAGAAGATGTGGAAGAGCCCCAATGGCACCATCCGAAACATCCTGGGGGGGACGGTGTTCCGGGAGCCCATCATCTGCAAGAACATCCCTCGTCTGGTGCCCGGCTGGACCAAGCCCATCACCATTGGCCGCCACGCCCACGGTGACCAGGTGAGCCAGCGCAGGGACCGGTAGCATGCGGCCGGCCAGCAGCTCCCTCAGGCCCTGCCTGACGCTCTGCCTGCCCCCCACAGTACAAAGCCACCGACTTCGTGGTGAACAAGTCCGGGACATTCAAGATGGTCTTCACACCAAAGGACGGCAGTGGGTCCAAGGAGTGGGAGGTGTTCAACTTCCCCGGCGGCGGCGTGGGCATGGGCATGTACAACACGGATGAGGTACTACTGGGGCCCCAGGGGTCCCTGCAGGGCAGCGTGCCTTGCCACCCTGGGGGAGATGCCAGGCTGAGGGACAGGGTCCCATGAGGTTCGTGTGCTTCCCTTGCAGTCCATCTCTGGCTTTGCGCACAGCTGCTTCCAGTACGCCGTCCAGAAGAAGTGGCCGCTCTACCTGAGCACTAAGAACACCATCCTCAAGGCCTATGACGGGCGCTTCAAGGACATCTTCCAGGAGATCTTCGATAAGTATGGACCTGGGGGGGACTCTGGGCTGTTGAGGGGGCTGTCCTGGGGGCGCTGGCAGTGAGACCCACTGGGGGTGAGCATGGCTGACCCCCAGCCTGGGCTCCCAGGCACTACAAGACGGAGTTTGACAAGCTGAAGATCTGGTACGAGCACCGGCTCATCGACGACATGGTTGCCCAGATGTTGAAATCCTCCGGCGGCTTTGTCTGGGCCTGCAAGAACTACGACGGGGATGTCCAGTCCGACATCCTGGCCCAAGGTGGGACAGGGTAGGGTGCGGTGCACTCTGCATCATCACCCCTGGGAGCTGTCCTGACCCCTGTCCCACTGCAGGGTTCGGCTCCCTGGGGTTGATGACCTCCGTCCTGGTGTGTCCGGATGGGAAGACCATCGAGGCCGAGGCTGCCCATGGCACTGTCACCCGCCACTACCGGGAGCACCAGAAGGTGGGCGTGCTCTGCCAGTGTGAGCTGCCTGTGCTGGGCTGCCCACGGCACAGTGCCCACACCAGACAGCTGACCACTCTCTCTGCGCAGGGACGACCCACCAGCACCAACCCCATCGCCAGCATCTTCGCCTGGACGCGTGGCCTGGAGCACCGGGGCAAGCTGGACAGTAACCCTGACCTCATCAGGTGAGCAGGGTGGGGCGGGGGTCCCCAGGGGAGGGTCCCTGCCAGCAGCTGCTCTGGCTGCAGTGGTGGCAGGGCCCGTGGTGCCAGCCGTGCTGGAGCCACAGCGCTGCCACCCCCAGGTTTGCGCAGACGCTGGAGAAGGTTTGTGTGGACACAGTAGAGAGCGGGACGATGACGAAGGACCTTGCTGGCTGCATCCACGGCCTTGCCAAGTAAGGGTGGCTCTCAGGGCAGAGCAGGGGGGCAGCCACCTGCACCAGGGCAACGTGGCTGTGTGGGTGACCACGAGGGTGGAATAACGCTGTGGGGTGGCCACGAGAACACCATAGTGACCACAAGGATGGGCTGGCCCTGCAGGGCAGCCACAAGGGTAGGAAAGTGACCAGGAGCTGGCTGGGCACAGTGGCCACAGGCAGCTACTGGTCTCTGGACAATCCCTAGGGACTCGGGGTGGCTGTTCACAGCTGACTGGGTTGGGCAGGGACTACATCCTGCACTCAGGGCTGTGGTGCCTGTGGGACGAGGTGGGCAGGGACCCCCACCAATCCCTCTCTGTCTCCCCAGTGTGAAGCTGAATGAGCACTTTGTGAACACCACCGACTTCCTCGATGCCATCAAGAACAACCTGGACAAGGCTCTGGGCAAGAAATAGGGGACAGCCTCCCTGTCTCTGGGATGGATGAGGCTGGGAGGGGCCCAGTGTCCCACCCAGCTGCCCAACACAGCTCAGGAACAGTTGAATAATTTTTCTAAAGTTTTCTTAGGAGTGTTTTTCAAGCCTTTGTAGCAGGGGTGTGTAGGGCTGGGGGGGTGGGGGGGTGTGTCTGTTTTGCCCTGATTCATGTACCCCATAACCGTGTGGTGCCATTAAATATCTCCCCAGCCATGGCACGTCATATGGCACAGCTTTACAGTGAGGGCATGGGGGCAGCCAGACCCCTCAGCTCAGCCTTGCCAGCCTGGGGGGGGCGTGCACTCCAGCATTTTGGCATTGGCCTGAAGGTAGCATGTGGGGGTCCACAGCCCTGCCATGCTCAGGGCTGGCCAAGGCTGTGGCCATCTCCATCCTGCCCCAAGGCTGGATGATAGTGGGGGTAAAAAGGTGGGTGCAGGGGTAGTAGGCACACTGCCTTGTGGGGGAGTGAGTGGTGCCACACCCAGAACCACCCCAGGGCTTTTGGGGAGGGGGCAGATGGTGCTCAGCCTCAGGGAACACAGCCACTGACACTGTAGGGTGTGTGTGGGGTCAGCACGGCTGTCCCAGACCCTGTGCCCTGGCTGGTCCCCAGGTCCTGATGCCTGCCAGGACCCTCCCCAGCTCTGGGCACACTTTGGGGGTGATGCTGTGGGTGCTGCGAGTGCTCTGCCCCACAGCAGGGAGAGTGAAGAGCCCAGAGAGTGGTCCCAGACTTGGCACTGCCCCAGCTACTTCCCTGCCAAATCCCTGGGCACGGAGGAGGCAAACCCCCACCTCACAGGCTGCCCCAGTGAGAGCCTTTTCCTTGAGCCCCAGAGCCTGGGGGGCAAGGAGGGGGTGCCAGTTCCTTAGTGGGGGGCTCTGCCCAGGACCCCGCTCTGGCCCTCAGCCCCTCACAACCCCCTCTCCCCACACAGACCACACAGCTTACACGGGTTTACAAAGCACATTGGTTGAAGGGAACTGAACTCAGTGAAAAGATAAATCCAACCACGCGGCACATCTGAAAAAAATAAATTACTTTCAAAATACCATCATTTGCTGGGGCTGGGCTGGGTTTGCCTCCCCCGGATCCACCGCTGGCTGCAGCTCCAGACCTGGAGCTGTGGGCGCTGACTGCGCCCTGAGCTTCTACGAAAATACTCTGTTCTGCGTCCCAGGGCCTGACACAGGGAGCCCCGGGGCGAGTGCGAAATGCAAACCCACCCCCTCACGCGGGCAGGGGCTTCTGCCCGTTGGGGGAACCCCTGTGCAGCCAAGGGGGGGACCCAGGAGGTAGAATAATTAGTGATGCTCATCATCTTGCTCCACAGCAGCCCCTTCCATCCTTTCTCATTCAGTGATCTGCTGGGTCACGCTTCCCCTACCTGCAGCTTCAAGTCACCAGGTGCGAGGTGCAGGCAGGGGCAGGGGGGCAGCAACAGAGCCAAGGCAGGTGCAGCAAAGGCTTCTGGACATCCCTGTGTTCCCCCAGCCCGGTGGAAGCCATCCCTCCAGCTCTGGGGGGCTTGGCTGGGTGCTGCAGCCCCTTTTAACCCCACCAAGCCCCCACACCCCCACCAGCCTTGGCTACAACATGTTGTAGTAGGCCATCTCCTTCATGGCCTGCTCGGCCAGCGTGTGCTCGTCTGGGGGGTTGCCCACAGCCCCGTAGCCGTAAGAGTTCTCCTCCTCGAAGTCGTCCATCTCCTGCTGGCCATCTAGCTCGGCGTGGTCAGCCCCAGCCAGCTCCATCATGGCATCTAGGAGTCAGCACAGGGACATGGAGTGATGGACCTGTAGGGAGGACTGGGGCCAGCAGCTCCCCCCTCCCAGGGTTTGGAACCCAAAACTCCCCGGGAGCCACAGCCCTGCTGGATGTGGGCCACTTGTGGGGGTAACCCTTGGGTGAGAAGACAGGAACTTGCAGCAGCCACCACGGCACAGCCCAGCTCCCAGTGCTATGGGCACTGCTGGGGGCAGTCATGATGCCCGGTCTGCGCCAGGGACCCACCTTGGCTGTCCAGGCTGATGTCCATCACCCCGTGCTTGACCTTCATGTGCCGGCTGAGGTTGCCCTTCAGGTTGAACTTGCTGGAGCAGTAGGGACACTTGAAGGGCTTGCTGCCGGCGTGCAGGTGCATGTGCCCCAGCAGGTTGTACATGCGGTTGAAGGACTTCCCGCAGACCTGCCGGCAGCGTGCCTGCGGTCAGCCCCCCGAGCTGCCACAGGCTCTGCAGCGCAGACCTGGCCCCCAGGGGCCCATTTGCCTCCCGCCAAGAGTAATGAGGCTGCTGCCCTCCTCGAGTCCCTTGGGGCTCCCTCCCTCCTCCCGCTCTGTGTGGGGGCCTTGGGGATGCAGTGTTGATGCTGCTGGGAGCTCCAGAGCATCCAGCACTGGTCAGAGAGAGGCACTGGTTGTCATTTCAGCAGCAGCAATGCTCCCATCACAGCTTGGAGCAGATATTCCATACCCAAACGAGCAGGGGAGGCATCACAAAGCCGCTTCCATGCCCAAGGGCCCAGGCTGGCCAGATTCCTGGGGGCATAGCACAGCAGGACATGTGCTCCCCCATCCCCAGCTCCATCAGCCCCCCAGTCCCGCTGGTACCTTGCACTTGAACGGCTTCACTGGAGAGTGCACAATCATGTGGGTCTTGAGCGTCTGCTTCTGCACAAAGGTCTTGAAGCAAATGTGGCACTGGTAGGGCCGGACACTGGTGTGGATCAGCATGTGGCGCTTCATGTTGGCCTGGAGCGTGAACTCCCGCCCGCACACCTCACACTTGAACTCCTTCACGCCCTGCCAGGGGGGGGAGAGCTGTGGGCCGGGGGGCAGCTTGGGCAGACCCCCAGGCACTGGGGACACACGAGTGGTGCCAAGAAAGGAGAAGGGACCCCACGGGCAACGGATGGGCTCCTTGTGCTGAGCACAGCACCGAGTGTATCTGAGAGCCCAGCCTGGCCTGAGCCCAGCAATGTGCAGGGGCTGTGGGCAGGGGCTGGACAGGCTCTGTGAGCGCAGCTTAGTGCCAGCTCTGCTCTGGGGCTCAGCCCAATTGCTCCCCATTAAAGAGCCCCTGGAAAAGGGCAAACACCCACAATACAGCCTGCCCAGAGGGGCTGTGACAGCTCCTGGACAGGACCCCCCAGGTTGCCCTGCAGCAGGTCTAAAACTCCCTCCCTGAGGAAGGGAACCCCCAGAAAGACAGGGGCTGGGTCCCAGGGACCCCCTCACTGCATGTCAGTGACCCCGGCTAATGCCACCCACGGGTGCTACTGCCCACCTGCACCACCCACCTCCTCCCAAGACTGGGGGCACTGGGACACTCCTCTCCGCCAGCACCCACATCCAGCGCTGGCACATCTCCTCTGGGCACGATGAGGGCAGCACCCCAGAGGACCCTTAGCCCCTACCTTGTGCGTGAGCGAGTGCTGCTTGAGGTGGTGGATCTGGCTGAACTCCATCCCACACTCGGTGCAGACAAAGGGCCGGACGTTCTGGTGCTTCAGCATGTGGTTCTGCAGCTGGCTGCGGTAGTGGAAGGACTTGCTGCACTCCAGGCACTGGTAGAGCGTGGGGCCCTGGTGCGTGGCCAGGTGCCGCTTCAGCTGGGTGAGCGTGGAGAAGTCCAGCCCGCACTCCACGCACACGTGGCAGCGCCCGCTCTCGTGCTTCACCTCGTGCGCCTTCAGCTCGCTGGGGTAGGCGAAGCCGCGGCCGCAGAAGCGGCAGCTGTAGGGCTTGATGTCGGTGTGCAGCAGCATGTGCCGCTTCAGGTGGCTGGTCTGAGTGAAGGCTTTGCTGCACACCCCGCACTTGTGGGGCCGCGTGCCCTGGTGGGTCAGCAGGTGCGTCTGCAGGTGGCTGGGCTGCTTGAACAGCTTGTTGCAGTGTGGGCAGGAGTGGGGCTTGATGCCGTTGTGGCCCAGGATGTGGGTCACCAGGTTGTACTTGGAGGTGTAGGACTTCTCGCACATGCGGCACTGCCAGCGCTTCTGGCGGTCCCCCGCCTCCACCAGGTAGGAGTCATCGATCTGCACATTGATGTCCAGCCGGTCCAGCTGCGCCTTCCTGCTGTGCTCGCTGGTGCCGCCGGCCGCCTCCAGCTCCCCCGGCTCCTGCCAGCCACAGCCCTGCTCGCTCTTCACCTGCTCGGGGGATGCCGGCGCAGGGGCCTCCACCTCACCCGGGGATGGGGCGCCTGCCTCGAAGGTGCCCACGGTTTGTGGGGCCCCCGCATTGCCGCTGGCCAGGTCACCGCCCCTGCGCCGGCGCTCGGTGCCCTCCAGCTCCCGGTGCCGGCGCAGGTGCCGCAGGCGTCGGGGCTTCCTGCTGAAGGTGCCCAGATCGATCATCTTCATGGCACCGCTCTGCACCGCCGACTCCTGGCCGGGCTCTGGGGGCTGGGGCGGATGGCCGGGCTGCCCCTCGCCTTCCTCATCCCCAGGGACGGACGCGTTGTATGGTGGCTCAGCCTCCACCTCTGCCTTCTCACTCTTGACCTTGGGCACCAGCCTCACAGGTGGCCTCTTCCTCCTCCGGGCATGCTTCTCCAGGGAGGACTCTGCCTCCAGGGTGTCTTCATCCTGCCCATCCCCAGGTGCCTGCTCCTCACCCTCAGGCTCCCCAGGCTCCATGGTGGCATTGTCCAGTTGCTCCCCGGCCAGCCCCGGGAAGAAGCCAGCAGGGGTGACGGTTGCCCCGAGCAGCTCATTGTCGGACACCAGGCCCAGGACCGCAGCCTGTGCCAGGGACAGCACCACCACCGCGTCCGTCTGCGTCCCGCACTCGCTGAACCGATTCATCTCTCGCCGCCGGCCTACGCTGTCATGGCTGAGGAGGGAGAGACACGGCCGTGAGCCCCTGGCGCCCACCAACACGGACACTGTGCCGCAGGGGCTCATCCCAGCCGTCACTTCTCTCCTTAGTGACCCCCAGACTGACGCGGGTGATGCCAGCGTGGGTCCCCAGCACGTGGGGAGGGAGCTGCTCCAGGGGTTTCTACTGTAGGGAGGAGCAGGAAAGCTTGGATCTGTGCCCACTGTCAGCCTCTCTGAATGAGCTATTAGTTCCTGGGGCTGGGGTTTGGCTGCTTGCATGCCCTCAGGCTCCTAGGAGTGACTCCAGGGAACAAGTGCCCACACAGTTTGGGAACTGGTCACAGCTGAGCGTGCCTCTGAGCTCTGGCAGGAGGAGCAACAGCGCAGGGCACAGGGAGCATGAAGGACAGCCCCAGACCCACCAGGACCATCAGGACCCAGCCTGCCTAGCACACAGCAGTGGCCAGCACACTCAGCTTGGGGGTCCCAGCACCACCACGGCATCCTCCCCCCCAGCAGCCAGTGAGGACAGGCAGGGATGTGCCTGAAGAACTGCCGCTTCCTCCCGCTGAAGGAGTGTTCTCCTAAATACAATTATTCCTGCAGCTACAACAAAGAAATCCTGCGGGGGAGGTAAAAGAGGGATAAATTCTGAGCCAGATCCTGTCACAATCCCAGGAGAACCTGCCCAGCCCGAGGAGATCGTGGCATGAACCTCCACTTGGGAGCAGGGAAACCCCACAGTGCCTGGGCATCATTGCTGCAGCCAGGTCGGCTACAGGGACACGGAGCACGGCCGGGGACATCGGCCTCTCTGTGCTGCAGGGAGCTGCTGGCTCCTGCCGACCCCTGCACGGCCCCAGCTGTCCCCTCATGCCAGCACCGTGCGCACCCCAACACCAGCCACAGCACGTGGGATGGGACGAGGAAGAGGACGGGATGATGGGGAAGGTGAAGAACCAGTGCGAGGAAAGACAGAGAAGGGGCGCAACACCAACCACAGGGGCTTGGCTGCCTGCAGACATCTGGGGTACGGGGGCCCTCTTCACTTCCCTCCCATCTGCTGGGCCACCACGGGGCTGGCAGTGGCCACAGCACGGGTGACTTCTGGCCCAGGGTCAGACACACCCGGTGAGGGGACCCTGCCCAGGCTTGAGCTGCCAGGGGGATGCTGTGAGGGCAGGCAGGAGGGAGGTCTCAGCCAAGTACCCCCGTCTGCCCGGGCACCCCTTCCCCTGCCCGGGCACCCCGGAGAGCCAGCGGGCAGGGATCAGGGGCTGGAGGGACAGGAATGGTGGGGAGGGGTGCCTTCAGGCTGCGGGGAGGAGACGGAGAGGAAGAGGATGGGGGTGGGAGAAGGAGGAGAAGGAAGGGGATGAGGGGAGGACTAGTGCGGAGGCAGCGAAACAAAGCAAGGAGTGGGGGAGGGCGGTGGCGGGAAGAGGAGGAGGGTTGGGAGGAAGAAAGGGATCAGTCAGGGAGGTGGCTGCTGGCGTGCACTGAACAGCCCCGGGGCCGTGCCCCGCCAGCTGGGACCCCCTTTCCCGAGGGGCTCCAGGGGCCCCTGAGCTGCCCACTGCAGGCAGAAGGGACACGGGAGAGGGGACCCAGCTGCTCTGCCCGCGTCTCCAGCACGGCAGAGGGGTCAGCGGGCCCCCCAGCACGGCAGAGGGGTCAGCGGGCCCCCCAAAACAAGCACCATGAGACACGGCAGCTGCAAGACCAACACTCTCACGTGTTCCCCAGTTAGAACCACCCCAAACCAGAGGCTTTTAGAGGAAAGTAAATGTGGATTCCTACTCCGGGCACTGGGAAAGGGGATGAGCTCCCCTCCTCGGCAGGAAAACCAAAGCCTTGTGCCGCACAAACCTCTCTGCACTTGTCTCCGCCGGACACGCGAGCCCTGCGACACGGCACAGGAGATTTGCTGTCCGAGGCCACGGCGCGCCGGAGCTGCAGCTGCACAAACACCGCACAGGGAAGCAGGAACAGGGCAGAGGCAGCTGTTTCACTTCCCGCTCTCACTTCCCCGTTCACGCCTCGGGACTCGCCAAGGCAGCTGGAAACGCCGTTTCCCAATACACTGGCAAGTGAGGCGGGGTCATGTATTTCAGCTTCCCCAGGAAACTCCCAGCACCCCGGCGTGCAGAGCAGTGCCAGCACCTCCGTGCTCCGAGGGAGCTGCTTCCAGCCTTGCCCGAGCAGCCGAGGCAGAGGCCCCGGGCCCATTGCCGTGATGGGGCGCAGTCCTGCCACAGCCGCTCGCCCTGGAGTGGGACCGTGCCCAGGGCTGGAGCACACAGAGCTCCCCAACACTGTGCAGAGACCCCTGTCCCAGTGCTGATCTCAGTAGTGACACCAGCACCTCCTCCAACTCCTCCTCCTCCCCAGCCGAGACCTGCAGATCTGTGGCTTTCATCCACCAAGCTCAGGGCTCCTCTCCAGTGCTGCTGCTGGGAACCAAACCCTCCTACAGGCCTTAACAACCTTTAGTTTTCAAGTCCAGCCCTTTGGGCCAGGCTCAGGTCCCTCCAGCTCGTTTCCTGATGCAGACTCTCGCCTGCCCATCCTTTTCCCATGTTGGGGGGTCACACAGACACACTTGCCAATGTCCCCTCTGCCAGTGGCATGTGCTGAGCTCCCAGTCCACTCACCCATCCCTCCCCTCTCCAACACCGCAGGATGGGTGCGCCTGGGGCCAGCAGTGGTGGCTGCTGTCCCTGATCCTTTGGGGTTGTGAAATTTGGGTTTCTTTCATCATTTCTACTCCCACTCTTAAGGTTTAGTTTTGGTGCAATCTCTCCTCCCATCTTTCCCAACACATCTGGGAAGATCCAGGCTCTGCTCTGGCACATCCTGCAGACCCTGCCCTCCCTTGCCCTGGCTGCCCCCCTCAGAGCTTCCACCAGCTCCTCACTCACCACCTGGTCACTTAAAGTAGGTTTTTTTCATGGCTTTCATGTCTTCGTGCTATTTTATCTCTATTTTCCTCTCTTGTTCCATAATTAGCTCCCCAAATACTTCTCACTGGGTCCTTCTGGCAGCAGCATCTGCACAACAGGCTCTCCACTCCCAGCACATTCCTTGCTGGATTCCAGATTTTCAGCCACCAGGCTAAGAGCCGTGTCTGTGGACACGTTTCCCTTCCCTTTGCTGTTTTACCTCCCTTGGCTTCACCCACCTGCCCAATCACTTGTGCCACCACCCCACCTGGTCCCTCAGCCAGCGCCACCACTCTAGAGATAAGAACCTGGTAAATCCTCAATGGAGCAGCATGAAAACGTTACATCTGGTCCACAGAAGCCTCAGCTCTGCACCCACAGGCTTGCCTGTAACTCCTGAGACCCAAAGGGGTCTGAGCTAAAGGAGTACCCCCACCCTCAGAGCCAATCAAGCCACAGCCTCCACTCAGGCATTAGTGACCCTTGTTTTCCACCTGGCTCCATTCCCAGCTCCCCTCACCAGCCCAGAGGCTAGCAGCATTCACCAACTCTCACCCAACCATTCCTGCAGGGAAGGGAGACCCAGGTACCTAAAATCCAAAGGGTTTGGGGAATTGATTTACTTCTCAGCTCTCCCAAAGAGCAGTGACCCCCACCAGGCACACAGGAGCCCTCTCTGAGCCCTGCTCTGTCTTATCTCAGCTCATCAGGGTAAGGGCAGCCACCTGAGCAGGTGCCAGAGCCCAGCTGGCACCAGGAGCAGTTTAAGTCACCTGGCCCCCTGCACGGGTTCCCAGGCTGCCTGACAAGCCTGCTGTCCTGGGAAAGAGGACATTTAGGACTTGCTCCTGGCTGTCCCCTTTGCAGGACCCACATTGTGGGACAAGTACTACAGGACCCTTTTGTAAAATCCTTTGCAGGGCCCTCTGTGGGACCCCCATTGCAGGACCCCCTTTGTAGGACTCCTATTTCAGGTCCCTAGTGTGGGACCCCCATTGCAGGACCCCCATTACAGGGCTCTCTGTGGGATCCTTCTGCAGACCCTCTGCCGTCTGCACCCAGGAGGTTCCCTGGGGACAGATGTGGTGGTGGTGCAGACCTTGGGGGAAAAGCTCCCAAGGCACAGGATCAAGCCCCAGGACAAAGTGAGACCCTGGGCATGGTGAGGGGTCTCACTGGGGAAGGAGGCAGTAAAACTGTTCAGGACTTTTTACCAGAAAATGGCTGATAATGGATCTGATATTTGTGAGAAAACCTTTGATTTTATTTTCCTTTCTTTCTCAAAAGCAGTCTTCATTTAAATTTAATAAAGGGGAAAACAGGCTTTCATCTTGCCTGCAGATTTCACATAAAGCTGCTCAACCCCCCACAATTTCAAACAGAAAAATGTTGTTTTCCTGAAAATCACAACTAAAATTATTCCTAAACCTGACCCAGCATGTCTGTCCTGCACCAGCTCAAGGATTTGGGGGTCACCTCGGCTGCACTGCCCAGCCCTGGCTCTGTGTTGGTGGTGTGTGCCAGGGGCTGACCCACAGAGTGGCTCCAGACACCGTGGCAGAACCAAAACTGGCACTTCTTGCCCCAGAACTGACTCTGATACAGAGGAAGTGCTGTAAAAATGAGCCAAAGCTCTGAGAAATGGGCAGGAGCCATGGTGGCCAGGTGCTGCTGCCACAAAAAACAAACACCTGTTTAAATTCAGCCAGTGTCTCCACACTAGATACTGCCAAAGTACATTTTTTAAAGGAAAACTTCTGTTTTAAGGAAAACTTCTCCAGAAAAAAGAAACCTCCACTGTCAGTGGATCAGAGAGCGGCCGCTCCCTGCAATCTCCAACCGGTGACAGACGTGACATCACGTGTGTCACTGAAGTGCTTCTGGGTGGAGGAAGAGGAGTCTTTGGGGGCTTTGGCTCCACAAAACAAAGGACACAACCTGGGATTTGCAGTGGGATGTTGATAATGTTTCTAATAAGAGCAGGTGGAAAAACAGGTTGGGGAAAGAGAGGCCCTGGGACAGACAAGGGCTCATGGAGGAGCGGGTGTTCTCAGAGCACATCAGAGCCTCCCCGGCCTCTTCACGGGTGCTTCCTCTGAAAATATTCCATGGAATTGGGGTATTCTCACTCTGACCACTGTGTCCATTGATCAAAGGTAAATATTTACCCCTTTGAAGATGTATGGTTATTGGCAAACTCTGACTGGGAGGGAAAAGGGAATGGCTTTCAAATAACCAGAGGTTACCAGCACTGCAGAACAAAAGTGTGTGGAGCACAGAGCCGCCTGGTTCCTCCATTATCTGCCCAGGGATATGGGATCCACCAGTGGGAACTGGGGTGAGAGGGTCAGCCTAAGGACAGCAGGTGCTGCGGCCGCTCACTGAAGGGGGACAGAGCTGCCATCCCAAATGCTGTTCCCAGCACAGGCACCTGTGCTGAGCTGTGACATCCCACTCCTGCGTCCTGTTCTGCTGGAAATCCACTTTTTCCTCTTTCTGACACTGAGGCTCTATCCCTCTGCTCCTCCATCCCTCCAGCCTCCATCTCTCTTCTCCTCCATCCCTCTGCTCCTCCATCCCTCCAGCCTCTATTCCTCACTCCTCTATCCTTCCAGCCTCCAACCCTCCATCCCTCACTTTCTCTATCCCTCTGTTACTCTATTCCTCCATCCCTCTGCTCCTCAATCCCTCCGCCCCTCCATCCTGCCAGCCTCCATCCCTCTGTTCCTCCATCCCTCGCTCCCCACCCCCAGTATCCTCTGCTCCTCCATCCCTCCAGTTGCTCCCTCATTCTTCCCGTTTCCCTGGCAACGCCCATCTCGCGCCGAGATCTGTCCCCTCTCTCCCTCTTATCTTTCTCCTCTCTCTTTCATCTCTCTCCTAATCTCCCTCTCCATTCTGAACCTCTGTCCTTTGCTTCCTTTCTCTCTCTCTCCCTTTTCATCTCCTCCAATGCCTTCTCTATCTCAGGGTTACAATTATTTGAATCTCACTTTAAAGAAATGATCTATTTAATTAACCACTGGGCCCTGGCCCCGCTCCTGCCCTCCTGCAGCCCACATGCCTGGCACAGGACCCCTGCCCACACCCCAAAGGGCCTCTTGGCCGAGGATGATGGGGTAACAGTGCCCCGCCACCCCTTCTCCAGCACCTGACAGCCATGACCTCCAGCCTCCTCTTGTCCAGTCTGGAATTTTTCCAAAAAAGATTGGACCAGGTGATCCTTGAGTTCCCTCCAAATCTGGGATTCCATGGCTCCGTGATCCTAACACAGCCAGCATGGAAGCCAGCAGCTCCTGTACCATAGATCACCCTCAACTTCTATGTTATATCAAAAAAAGGAGAGACTAAAATTCATGGGGAAAAGGTGTTTCCTGAACATCAGAGCTCTTGACTGCATCCATTTGGCCACAGGTAATGGAAAGATGGGAGGAAGACAGGCTGCTCCAGGCTCTGGGGCCAGTGGGAAGGAGCAGGGAGCCTGGCTCTGACTCGAGGTCACTCCCACAGGACTCCTGTGTTTGTTGTGGCACAGCCAGGAGCCCAAAGGAGCAGGCCCGTGGCCACCAGGGCTGTCCCTGCTCTGGGGAGATCTCTTTAGGGAACTTGGCATGGGCTGAGCCAGAGCAAATGCTGCAGCTAGCATTCTGCTCTAGCCAGAGAGCGGAAAACCTGTGCTCTGTGAGCAGTCAAAGGTGCATCAAAACTGCATCAAAACCTCACCAAAGTTGCATCAAAACCTCACCAAAGCCCCACTGAAGCTGCAGCAAAGCTGCTGATGGTTCATGCCCAGAGTGGTGCCCGGGCAGGGAGCATTTTGGGAAGGGGATTCTCCTTGGCTCCTTGCCTTCCCAAGGAGCTCCTGTTGCTGTGCCACAGGGCACAACATCTCCTCCCTAGCAGACCAAATTGATCATGCTCCAGGCCTGATCATCCAGCCCTTCTGCCCTCAGAGCCCTTCCCGGAGCATGGTGCCAGGGCCCCAGGGGAGCGGTGACGGCGAGAGGAGCCGCTGGTGGCACCTGGAGCAGTGATGCTGGCACCAGCCTCATCTGCTGAGAGAGGGGTTCCCTCAGAGCCACCCAAATCACCGTGGCCTTAGGGATGTGCATGAGGCTCTTCCTGTCATTCCTCTGTGGAAGGGACTGGACCCTGGCGCCTTGTGTCCCTCAGATGTGAGTGCAGTGACTGACCGTGACCAATGCACACCCTGCACACCGACACCGCTCTGTCCTGGCA
This sequence comes from Pachycephala philippinensis, assembly GCA_013397055.1. Lineage (NCBI taxonomy): Eukaryota > Metazoa > Chordata > Aves > Passeriformes > Pachycephala > Pachycephala philippinensis. Next base: position 53,776 of record VWZT01015210.1, read on the forward strand.
CATCCCACGTTTCCTCACGGGGTCCTTGCGTGAGCCCCCCATTCCCCTTTGGCACAAACACGGCCCCTCTATTCCCACCCATGTGCATGCAGGTATGTGTTGTAGCAGAGAGGTACCAGGATCTGCCTTTAGAGCTTATGGTCACATCATCCCTAAAAATGCTGCTGCTCCTGAGCCCCAGAGGCAGGAAGAGCCTTTAAATCAGGTAAATGGTGCGGGGTGAGCCGAGGGAGAGGGGCTGCTGCTGCCTGGACGCCCTCTGGCAGCACAAGCACCCAGAGCCCAGCACCGACCCCAGACCCCGCGGTGCTCCAGGGGTTTGTCAGGGGTTTGGGACCGGCGATGTACGCGGCACTGCGAGGAGCAGGGAGGGCCCCCAGCCCCGCTGCTGTCCCAGCCTGGCTTCAAAGGCTCCACACAGAACCCTCGCTCTGCCTTGGAAAACAATTTTTGCTTTTAAATGAAATAAACAGGGAAAGAAAAGACTTTCAAGTTCCTCCTTGCTGTAACGGCTTCTCCCCGGCACAGTCCCTTTCCTCTCCGAAAATAGCCGAGCTATTCAAAAGAGATGCGAAAAGAAAAAAAGGAACTGAATAGAGGAAAAGGGAAAGAAAAAAATGGAGCCCCAAGGGGGTGGAGAAAAACAGAATGAAAAGACAGCAAAAGTAAAGAAAAGGGATGAAAAATAAAGGAGGGGGAAGAGAGAGACAGACAGAGGAGCTTTGAAAAGAAAGAATGCTGCCAGCCTGAATACAGGGCGCAGGAAAAAAGGGCCCTGAAAAGAAAGAGCCGGCTGGAATGACCTCTCATTCAGGGCTGTGCCAATCACCGCCGCGATGGAAATCCTTTCTTCTTCCCTGCATTCTCTCTCTTTCCAGCGGGGGCAGAGGGAAGAGGAAGAAAGGGGAGCTAATTCTCAGCATAGCAGAAAATAAATCTGCTCTTTGCGAGGACCCTGAAAGGCGGCGAGGCGCTGACAAACCCGTTCCCAGCACTCACACACGCAGATGGGGACAGGAGGGAAATGGGACTGAGCGATGCTGGACCCAACTACCTTCACCACCTCACTATTCCTCTGGAAAATGAAGGAGCAAACAGCCCAAGCAAACAAATCTGTAGGAACAAGCGTGAATTCAGGTCAACCCCCAAACCTTGCAGGGAAAGATGAGGGATGGTTGTGGCAGAGGCAAATCCAGGAGCCTGATGCTGGGCTAGGTCCTGCAGGAAGCAGGGGGCAAAGGGTGGGTGCAGCCCCCTTCGCCCTGCAAGCCCCAAACCCCCCAGCACCCACCCTTGCCTGGAAAGATCCAACACGGCGTTTGCCCAGGTCTCTGAGTCCCAGCACTGCCCTGGCTCATTCAGCATCTTCGGCAGGGTGGGGGTTAACAGGCCCTCGTGTGTGGAGATGGACCAAAGTGCCCAAACAGCCCAAAATGAACTAAAGTGCAGGGGGAGAGCAGCGCTGGGATGTGGGACAAAGGGAGGGGGAAGAAAACACTGGAGATGGAGCCCACCAGGACAGCAGGTTATCTGGGACAGAGGCAACAGGCACCCTGGTGTCCTGTAGAGACCCAGGTGTGATGCCATCCAACCCCAAAGCAGCCCAGGGCTGAGGCTGAGAGGAATGTCCTGAGCCCATGTGGCATCACTCCTGCTTGACACAGCTCCTGCTCAGCATCCCCAGGTCTGGGGTTAATCATAAACTGCCGGGATTTCGGGGCAGAGCCATAAATGTGGCCGGAGGTCCGAGGAGACAGCACACAGGCAGGAGGAGCTCAGGAACCCTGGTGTGTGTGACCCAGCTGGCTGTAAAAGGGGAAAACCAGCCCAAAATGGTACAAATGGGAGATGTGTGTCACCCCAAAGGGAACAGGCTGTCTGATGGGATGTGAAACAGCTGCTCAGGTGCAAGGGAAGATCCCCACAGTGGGAAGGGTCTCACTTAAGGGTATTACTTTCAAGAGCATTGCTGCCCTTATCCTTGGGGAAAATTTTAGTCCAGTTTTGATACTGCCATGTGTGGAGCCTGTCCATTCTGCAGGACGGTGGCTCCTGGCCTGGCTGTCCCCGTCTCCCCAGGTTCTGTCCTGTGCTGGACTGCGAGGACAGAGAAATGGAAACAGGGGGCCGGCCCAGATCCATTCATGGCACCAGCGATGTCCAACCAGTGTTAAAGGCAGCGAGGCAGGTGAACACCCCACACCACATGTGATTCTGCTGACAGGTTCAGTCTTCCCGTGTGCTGGACACTGGGAATCACCCCCTGAGCCCCTGCACCTGGACAGATGTTCCCCTCACACTGTGACCACCAGCCCCGAGGCAAACAGGGAACCTCAGCCCAGCCCAGCCCAGCCCAGCCCAGCTCCCCACTGCTCTCCTACTGCCTATCCCAGGCAGGAGGCAAGGGGGTCCCAGGGCCCTGCAGGGCTGGGGGCTGCCCGCTCGCCACAGGGATGTTGTGCCCCCCACAGCCGGGCATCGCTGAGCTCTGCCACGATCCCTGAGTCTGCTGTCCCCGCTGCAGGGCTGGTAATAACTTAATCATAGCTGAGGGGTTCTAATTTGAGCGTGATAATTAATACTCGACCGGATAATCTTCCACGTGTATGTCTGCCGGTCCTGCAGCTGCTCCTGGCTCTGGCGGCTGGGGAGGGCTGTGCTGGGGACAGGGCTGCAGGGCACGGGGACACTTCATGCTGTGTCTGCTCTGCCAACTCGAGATTCTGAGGCTGTTCTGCCTTGGAGAAACTGCCCCTGTGTGCCACAGCCCCCGGGACATCCCTGAGCACAGCAACAGCAGCTGTGGTTTGCCTCAGTGATGGGGAAAGTCCCAGTGAGTGAGGCACAGCTGAACCAGCATGGGGGACACCGACCTCCAGCTCTGTGGCTCAGGAATCACCTCTGGCACAAGGAACCTGCTGCGAAACTCAGCCCACACAGCCCAGTCACAAACACAGCGAGTGCCATTTCCTACAGACCCGAGGTGAAGAGAGGGGAGAGAATCGGAGCTTTGCACCATGGCAGGAAGAGGTACAGGGAGGAACTGGGGAGCACTGAGCCCCATTCCACCAACACCAGGCACTGAGCCAAGCCTCCTGCGAATGTCCCACTCCCAGTTTTCTAGTAACAAGGCTCTTCGACGTGTCACACCATTACAGGAACAAGCCCAGCTGCACAGCTGCCAATGCCACTTCTACTTTCAGATTCCCAAGGTGGGAAACGTTTCAGATCCTTTTCTGCACAGCTGAGCAGGTCAGGGACAAGTGTTTGGGAGGCTGGGTTGGACAGATGGAGCGGGAGGCACCGGACAAAGGTCCCTGCTGGTGGCAGTTCATGAATGCCCAGCTCAGGACTGACCCAAGCCAGGTGTGGAAGACACAGTATCCCCCAATGGCCCAAAGCCAGCTGTGCCTGCTGCCCCCCACAGCACCAGCCTGTCTGGATGGCCACTGCCTTTGAGACCCACAGCAGCAGAGGACTCGCCTGCTTTTCCTGGGGGGAAGGCAGAGGTGTCTGCTCTGGGGATGCCATGCTGGCTGCACGCTGCTGCCCGATCACAGGGCCAGGGTAAAATGCAATTCCCGCATATTGCACGTGTGCTTTTGTGTGTCATCGTGCTGTGAAAGCTCCTGCAGGGCTCCTGACTCTGGGCAGAGGCTAGGATTTTATAAAAAAATACACATATTTATCTTTTGAAAAGGAGTTGAAAGAACAGGGTCTGGCACTGCTGTCCGGAGTGTGTTGCAGTGGCCGGACAGTTGACACAGACACAACCAGCCTCACTGGGAGCAATGCCCAGGGCCCTGCAGCTCGTGCCTGTTCCTGTTCCTGAAAATGGAGTCAATGCTGGATGAACCTGGCCTGGGAGCTACCGTGGGCACTGGGGGATGGATCACCTGCCTGGCATAAAGTGCTCAGATAGGGCTTGTTGGGTGATACAGGAGATGCAGTGGGCAAATCCCACTCGTGAGCGGGAAGGTGGGGATATTTGCACCATTTACTCATCCTAATTAATATTTCCCAAGGTCTCAGTGAGGCTGGGCTGTCTCTGCCTTGGTTCTGGCAGCTCTGGCTTGCCCTGGGGTCTGAACCACTTGCCCTCCCCCATTGTCATCCCAATCTACACAACCGCTGTACTTCGTGCCCTTCCTTCTCACAGCCAGAAAGTCCCCTAAACACACACAATATTCAGCTGTTGAAATAATTTCCTTCTATGTGTCCCTTGCTGATAATCACAAAACCAAACCAAACGGCTGGAGCCCCCATAAATCAGGGCCAGCTCTCAGCAGGCGAGCTCACGATGGCCCAGCCAGGCTCTGCTGGTGCCCGTGCAGAGCGGCCGAGGCGCAGACGGGGATGGATGGGAAGGGATTCAGCAGAGACACTCAGCGCTCTGATGGAGGAGGCTCGTCCAGCTCTGCCTACAGTTCTGCCTCTGAGAAAGCATTTTTTTCTCCAGAGGGCACTCCTGGCCCTAGGTCAGAGCTCCTCTGAGGCGCATTAGCTCCCAGTGAGCCCTCAGCCATGGGCACATGTGGGCCGGGGCTGGAATCATGGAATCACTAAGGCTGAAAAGCCCTCTGAGATCATGGAGTCCAACCGCTCCCCAGCACTGCCACTAAACCATGTCCCCAAGTGCCACGTCCACACAGCATTTGAACACTTCTAGGGCTGGTGACTTAGTGCACAGCAAGCACAGAGTGGCCACGGCAAGGACAAACTGATGGCTCTGGAGCAAAGCCGAGGGCAGAGCCAGGAGGGCAGGTCAGTCTGTGCCTGGGAAGGGCGACTCTCAGCCGGCTCAGTAAATGAACAAAGAACTGACTGGCATGGAGCAGGGAGGTGTTTGAGTTGGGAGTTTAAGACGCCTACATTTTGCATGGCAGAGGGGTCAGGACTCAGAGTGAAAGTCCTTTGTGAAGAAGGAGAGCCTCACAATCCCTGTGGATTGACCGGGAAGGGAAGCAGCTCCCTGGAACATCCATCCTAACCACAAAAGCAATTCTTCCCAACAGCAGCCACCAGCCAGGCTGGTCCTGGGCATCCCCGATCCACCCAGCCAGTACTGGATGTCCCTGATCCTCCTGGCTGGTCCAGGATGTCCCTGATCCGCCTGGTCATGTGCAGCATCTCTCAGGGAGGTTGGGATGAGCAGGCCAGGCTGCCCTGAGGCTTTTGCGATCTCAAAGGTCCTTTCAAACCAAAATGATTCCATGGTTCCAGGGAGAAGTTCTCCCTCGAGAGCAGCCCATCATGGGCTGGACAAAGGACTCCTCAAGGGAAACCTCCTGACTCTGTTCTCCAGCCTGCTCATGGATTCCCAGTCCTGAGCCCAGAGGAACTGGCAGCCACCCAGCCTCCAGTTTAACCCCCAAGCCAGGGGCTGGTGCTGCGGGACATGGGGAGGGCCCTGGGATGTGGGTGTGGGAACAGACCGGAGGTGAGGGAAAGGAAAAGCTGCCAGCGAGCACACCAGGATTAAAACTTGAAAGCAAAAGAAAGGGAGAGACAGAGCTGGTTAAACCGGGATAACATGGTGAGGGACAGGGCACCAGGAGAGAGGCAGAGAGGGGAGAATGGCCTGACAACAGAGAGAACGGGCATGAGACGATGCTGCTGCTGAGAAACAGGAAAGATAAATTTAGAGGCAGTGGTGAGCGCTCTTCCTCTGGAAGCTCTGTCCTTCCTCCCCCTCTTCTCCTTTGCCAGGTCAGCCCCAGCATGGGCAGGATGCGGGCTCCAGCCTGCTGTGGCTCTGATGGCCGGGGCCAGTCCCAGCTGTGCCCAGGGAGGGACCGTGGCCCTGCTGCAGAGCCGACTGGACAGCAAAGCATGAGCAGAACTCCCTGCAGAGCATGAGCAGCCCCTCACCTGCGTCCCATCCTGCTGCCGTTCGTGGCTCCCACCTTCAGTCCCCAGGAAATTCCTGTTCCCCAGCCGCAGCTCCCAAGCACAGCTCGTCGGGGTGTGCACTGCCCAGGCACAAACGCGGGTCCCCATGGACGAGAAGTGGAAGTGAAACAATGAGCATGGCTGAGTGCTGCTTCCTCCTCCCAGCCCGCTCTTCCCAAACGGGCGTGCTGTGGTGCCCGGAATGGCCTGGATGGGTTTGCTCTCTGCCAGACCCAGCCTGTGTCAGTGTCTGGAGAGGAGGAGGCTGCAGGAAGACCTTAGAGCTCCTTCCAATGCCTAAAGGGGCTCCAAGAGAGCTGGAGAGGGACTTTGGACAAGGACCTGAGTGCCAGGAAGAATGGCATCAGACTGTCAAGAGGGCAGGGAATTGTCACAGGGTGCCCAGAGAAGCTGTGGCTGCCCCATCCCTGGAAGTGTCCAAGGTCCAGCTGGATGGGGGTTGGAGCAACCCGGTGTTGAATCTCCAGGGCCACAAGACGTACATTGTCCTACCAGACCTCCCTACCTCTCACAGCCGTGGTGTTCCCCAGCACCCCGTTACCCCTGGGTTATCCCTGGAGCCAGTCTGGAGAAGATTTGCATGAACTTTCTGCAAGTTTGTCTTTGCTTTGCACAACAGGGCACCCAGACACTGGTCACTTTAACTAAAAACTGTGACACTTTGCAGGGAACATTGTCCAAACACTCTGAGGACCAGGAGGTGACAGCGCAGGAACACCGCAGAGCCACCCCCAGGTGCTGACATATTGTTCCTGTTAATCTTCATTAGAAATACTCGACTGTCACTCAAACGACAGATGGACAGCTGTGAGGAAAGGCCAGGAAAAGTCAAAAACATGTTTCTTCCCTTTAATTTAAAGTTTGGGAAAGAAAGTTCATCATCGCTTGTTCCCTCAGTGGGGAGAGCCCTGTTCCTCTGTTGAAGCTGAAGCCAGGCGAGCAGAACAGCCTCCCTGTGTCTCAGTACAGACCCCCAAATACACAGACACAGACCTTCCTCCACAGCTCAGCAGGAGCACCTCCTTCCCGACTGAAATGCCACATTTCACTGTGTTTTGGGCAGAAATGGGGATTTAGGGAAAGCCATGCGGGGCACAGGCTGTGCCAGGTCTTCTCCCACACCAACCCCACTGCGACCCGCAGCCACTTGCCAGGATGAGGGAGAAGGAGGAGGAGGGTGTGCACGGGGCTGAGGAGAAAATGTGGGACAGAGGAACAAAGGGAAAACACTTGTCACTGATCATGGTCTCTGTCCCCAAGGTCAAGCCCTTTGGGAAGGGCTCAGCAGGGACCATGACTCATCCTGAGGACTCTAGCCACAGGCAGCACAAAGGATGGGACTGGGGCACTGCTGGCATATCGCATCCCGGCCGTCCTGCAGCACTCTTCCAGCCCCACCACACCACCTCCGTGGCACATGTGCCCTGAACAGGTATTTGGGGCATTCCAGGAGCTGGCACCTGAGCCCAGACAGGTGGACTCTGTGAGCCAGGGACGTGATGGGGCTTGGGAAACCAAATCTGGGAGTGGGTGGCAGAGGGAAGAGGGAGCAGCAGCAACAAATCCAGCAGGAAGCCCCCTTGACACTAGGCTACCCCTCATCCCCACACTGGTTCTGGCCTGGAAGACCCCAGGGACATGCCCAGAGGCTGGGCTCTAGCAGAGGCTGAGCTGGAGCTGACTTCTCCACAAGGAATAACTAAAATAAAGGAGTGCAGGCAGCCTCTCTCTCATGGGTTGTGATGCTGGCATGTTCCTGGCGGTACAAACCCACTGCTGTGTTGATCCCTCAGTATTCCCAGCTGCAGAGCAAAGTGGGACGGTGCCTGTGCTCCTCCCTCTCCACACCGTGATTCCCCAACTAGTTAGTAAATTAACATGGCCCAATAAAACGGTCCAAAACACTTTATCAGGGATTAAACCAAGCCCAAAACGCCAACATGATGAGCCGTGATCCACACTGCCAGAGATTCTCCACTCCTGCTGCTGCAGGCACCCGTGTCTGACCCTATGAGTCACCCCCCAAGTTTGGGTGGGAATGTGTCCTGGGGTGTAGCAGAGCTTGAGCTCCTGTCTCCCATTTTGGAGGGATACAGCGTGACCCATAAAGAGGGCACTGATGCAAAGCTGCTTGCAGGAGAGGAGCTGGGCCCAGGCGAGGGGGACGTGCCTGTTCCACAGCTGCTTCTACAGTGAGGATTTGTCACCCAGGGTGGGAGCAGTGGATGGTCACAGCCCGGCCAGTGCTGCTGCTCGCCGTGGCCATCCAGGGACTGGGCACCCCTGGGACCTCCAAAGGGAACGCTGAGGCTGGTGCCTCCCAGTGACTCTTCAGGGTCCCCATGAGAGCCGTGCCTGGAGTCTGCCTCAAACCCAAGATGGATTTGTTCAATCCTGTGGCCAGCCTGAACACCCACAGGATCCAGCTGTGCCATGTGGGAGCCACTCGGATCCATAGCTCGGTGGGGCCAGTTCAAACCTGGCTTAGAGGAGCGACCAAGGCAAGCCTGGGAGCATGGTGTGGGGAGTAGGAGTGTGGCATGGGATAAAAGATCATGGTGTGGGGCACAGGAGCGTGGTGTGGGATGTGGAAGTCTGATGGACCTGCAGGCTTTGGACCTGGGGAGGGCTTCAGGCTCCAGCCCCAGGGGGGAATTGGGCTTTGGAGCTAGGATGGGGTCAGGCTCCAGTCCGGTGGAGGTCAGGCTCTGGGCTGCCCCCATTCCCCCTGGTCACCCTCCTCTTCCTACATGGCTGATAACAAGAAAAATCCTAATGCTTGACTAATTATTAAATATAACTAATTTATCCATCCCACCCTGTTATGACCAGAGCTCTGGAGGGCTTTCACACAGCTGCCCTCGGTCTCTTGCTTGGGCACAGACCTCAGAGGCCCCCAGCCCTCACAGAGCCCCCACGGAGCACCGGGGGGTCCCACACCGGGGCATCCCGGGGTGTTCCGGGACTGAAGGTGAAGCGGGACCTGCCTGTGTGTGTGGCACCAGCCCACAGAGCCACCCCCCCCTCCCCACTGCGTTTTCCTCTCCCGGAGCACTCTACCGCTGCGAACATGGGGGACCCCACCCGGGACCCCTACCGCTGGCCGGTCGCAAACACCAGGAAACTCCCCAAACTTCGGGCACGGCTCGCGATGACCGGACCCGCGGTGCCGCCCGACCCCCGGTGCCCCGAGCATCCCTCCCAGGCGCGATACCGGCGCGGGGTCCCTCCCTGCGCTGCTCCCCCCTCCCGCAACAGGTCAGGGGCCCCCGCCCCGCGCCCTCCCCGCAACTTTCCCGGCGGAGAAAGTTTGCGCGCGGCCACAGGGAAGT
>VWZT01015210.1:70686-85076 GCA_013397055.1 Pachycephala philippinensis
CCTTGGGCTGTGAGGGGGGTGGCCCATGGGGTCGGGGTGGCTGTGTGAGGGGGTATCCAGGGTATTCCCAGTGTCTGCCTGTTAATGACCTCAGGCCATAAAAGGTTTATCATCCAGTTTGCACTGTCACTGGGAAGATGCGGCTGTGGAGGGGCTGTGGGGTGGGACCAGTGGTCACTGGTGCCTCTGTCCCTAGGGAGGCCTCTCAGCTGCTCCTTCCCGTGCTGTGTCAGCCGTGAAGAACATCAACCTGCCCGAGATCCCCCGCAACATCAACATCGGGGACATCAACATCAAAGTGCCCAATCTGTCACAGTTCATGTGAGCAGCCCGTGGTGGGGGGCTGCCCGCTAAGCAGAGCTGGAGTCCCCGGCTTCTGCTGGGGCTCTGCCCATGTGGCACATGGAGGCTGGTGGTGGCCGAGGGCAGGGAGCAGTGACAGGGCTCAGAGAACGGGGTCGGGGGTCCCTCACCCTAGGCCTGGGCTCAGTTCTGCTCTCTGGTCCCCCAACAAGGACGGTGCCTTTCCTTCCCCTCCCTCCCTGCGGACATGCAGCCTCTCCTTGCTGTGGGGAAGAGTTGGCTCCTGCCTCTCCCGGGATTTTTGGGATTCCGTGTGCCTATAGTGACATCAGGAGCTGCAGGTTGTCTCCTCCACCCTCCCAGCCATGGCTGTCCCCTGCCCTGGTTCTCTGTGATGGGCCCCAGCTGGGTGGGGGTCACTCATGGGAGCTGCTGTGTGCCCTGGGGACAGTGCGAGGGGGATGTGCTGGAGCAGGGATGTGGCAGCAAGAGTGACGGGAGCTGAGTGACCTGGGGAACAGGCAGGTAGCTTGCAGGGTCAGGCCAGGCTGGGGCTGCTGGAGTGTGTCCCTGTGTCCCAATAAACTGCCCTTGAACCCGTGTCTGTGTCTGCTGTGAGTGCTGCTGGGCGGGGCGGGGGCCAGGGGCTCTGTGCAGCTCTCCTGGGGCGGCTGCAGCCCCGGGGGCTTTTGCCTGGTGGGGGCCCAGGGGGTGGGAAAGAGGGCCCTAGATGCCCCAGGGGAGGGCAGGGGGCTTAGGGCAGGGTCCCTGGCTGCACCCTCTGCTCTTGGAGCAGGTGCAGGGAGGGCGATGGCCCTGTTTGGGCTGTGATGGCAGCGTCCCCAGCTTTGGGCCTTTGGTGGTAGCTCAGCCCTTGCCAGTTCCTGCCCTCTCCCTGCTGCAGAGCGTCTGTGCAGGGCAGCCATGAGCTCTGACAGCTCTGTGGGTCTGTGGGAGCTGTGGGGCTGGGGTCCCCTGAGGCCGGGGAGGAGCAGGGCTCGTCCTGGGGGTCACAGTGACCCTCATGGGCTCTGTCAGTCATGTGCCCCACGCCCCTGGCTCCGCCGTGGCTACATCTGGCCACCAGCCCCTGAGGCTGGCCAGGGGCCCTTCCTCTGCTCCCCAGCTGTGCTCCGGGTTCTGCCTCCACTTCCCCTGGCAGGGAAACCGTGACTGTGCCGGGAAGGAATTTTCCCCTCCCTGCAGCTTAACCCTTCCCCAGCTCGCCACTAGCCACATCAGCACTCCTGGAGGTCAGGGAGCGCGGCAACCTGCTGTGTCCTCTTCTCCGCTGGCCCTCCTCCTGCTCTGCCTCCTCCTATTCCTCCTCCTCCTCCTCCTCTTGTAGGTGCCGGCGAAGGGTGCAGGTGAGCCATCGTGCCCGGGCCGTGTCCTGGGGCTGGGACGCGGAGTCTGGCAGGACTGAGACGGTCGGAGGGTGACGCTCAGGCTCACCTCATGGCGAGGGAGTTGGCGAGGTGCTGGCAAGCTGCTCTGCGCCAGGCCGGGGGTACGGGGGGTCGGCTGCCGTGGGCAGTGGCTGTGTCCGGCCTTGCACCACAGCATACCACTGCTGCTGCAGGGTGTGTCCGGCCACATGTGCGCCCTGTGCACCTCTGCGAACAGCTCCGGCCCCATTGCCCCGTCCTACGTCTCGCCAGAGCCTCAGCCCTGCTGCTCTGCGGGACGCGGGAGGCTGAGGAACCGCGGCCGTGCTAGGGCCGGGGAAGCCCCTCTGCTGCTCCCGGCCGCTGTCTCTTCCCAAGCCCTGGGTCAGGCTGGGATGATATGGGGTGAAGCCCTAGCCCGCCATTTCCCCTCCCCAGGAGCTTCAGCCCCGGCCCCGGTGGCGGTGGGCTGTGCGGGAGCTGTGGGTGCCCGGCGCTGGCGGTGACCCCGCGTTGTGCCCAGAGGGGCTGCGCTGGGTGGGTCAGCAGACGCCTCCCACACCCCAGAGCGAGCCGGGGGATGCAGCGTGTGAAGGGCTGTAGGGGGCAGGGGCTGGCCGGCGGTCAGCGCTCCCCCTCCGAGCCGTCTGCATGGTCCGGAGATGGGGCTGGATCCTGGGGCTGGCTCCTGGCCCCCCAGCCCACTGCCTGTCCCAGCTGTGCTGTGCTGTGGCACCCATAGGTGCCGGGTTTTGCTGAGCTCTGCCTGCCGGAGCGTGTTCCCAAATCCAGGCCCCCTGCCCAGCATCCTTTCCCCTCAGAACCGCCTCCTCTAGTGTGGGGGAGCCCATGCCGGAGGTTCTCCCCCAACGCTGCCCCGCGCTGTCCCTGGCCGTGGCCCCCGCACCGCCGGCCGGCAGACAGGAGGTTAAAGGGGGCGAGAGCTCCGGGTTCCTGCCCCGGAGCTTTGGAGGAAACTTTCCTCCCGCTGGAGCTGAGAGCGCGGAGCTGGGACGGACACTGGGCGCAGGCAGGACGACAGGCAGGGCACGCGTGGGGCGCAGAAAGCGGGGACGGGCCGGGCGGGACCGCGCTGCCCCCGGCTGCCCACGGCTGAGCGCAGCGAGGTGAGGGGGGCACTCTGCTGCTGCCCAGGCTCCGGGGGGCTCACACCCCGAGCCGGGGCTCCGCGGGGTGCGTTGGAGTGGACTAAGCGGGGCAAGGGGCTGTGGGGGTGCGTGGGAGCTGGCGGGGGCTATAGGGTGTGGGGCTAGCAGTGGGGTTCTCATACATGGGGGTTATGGAGCCCATATGCGATGGGGGGGCTGTGGGGGTGCATGACGGTGTGGAGGGCTCTGGGGGGTGTTGAGCTGTGGTGTGTGTGAAGCCAGAACCTCAAGGGACCCACATGCCCACGGGGATGACGCCCAACATCTGTGTCGCTTGTGGGGCGTGGGATACGTGTGTGCTGCTGGCTGGGCTCCAAAGAGGGGTCTTCTAGGGGTGGGGACAGAATCCTGCATGTGCTGGGGGAGTCAGGGTGTGGGTGCTGTGTCTCACTCCAGTGCTGCTCCCTGTTAACTCCATCCAGCCCCCTCCCTAGCCGAGCCAGTGGGCGATGCCTGCGTGCTGTGCCCGAGGGGCTGTGGGGAGGGCCAGCAGGCCCGTTGGTGTGGGACGGAGGGGGTGCAGAGTGCCTGGCACCCTCCCAGCAACCTGTGGCCCTTGGTCCCGGGGGGACTGTCCCCAAAGCTGTAGCCTTTGGCCAGAGCCAGGGTGGGGATGGGGCTGAGGGAGCCAGCAGCGGCCTCTGGGCTGGGGAATGACTGTGCCAAACAGGGAATGCCAGGGACACCAGCAGCATCCAGAGCGATTTGTGCCAGGCACAGTGGCCCCAGCGGGTGCAGCTGGGTGCTATCAGGAACAGGGCAGGGCTCCCTGAGGACACTGCTCACCTCATCCTGGTTTGCCCTTTGCCCCAGCTATGGCTCCTGGGAACACCTGCCCGTATCTCCCTATGGAGAGATCGATCGGATCTTGGGAACAGGAGATCCTATTCCCAGTGTGTGACATGATGTGTCACCCCCCACCCCACCCTGGGTGGGGACCTCACACGTGCCTACTGGGGCTGGGCTCACTAGGACGGAGTTTGACCCCGCTGCCTCCGGGTTCATGACCCTGGACTTTGAGAGGGCTGTGGGCAGGGTGAGTTCCTCCCAGGTGTCTCCCCCCACCTTCCCTCACCGCTGCCAGACCCCTGTGCTGCACCCCACATCCCCAGCTTTCCCCAGTGGGGGGGCAGCCTGTGAGCAATGCCCCTCGCAGGCAGGGGCGGCCTGGACCCTCTGACAGTGGCTCAGACCCTGTCACTCGAGGGTAAATGGGGTGACATTGAGTCTGCATCTGGGCTTGGCTGATGGGGGACACACGCTGGGCCCTGCGGCATGGTGGGGACATGGCTGCTGGCTGCAACCACTCGCTCTGTCCATCCTTTTGCAGGGCCAGACCAGTACTGGGGAAGGACGCCGGGGGTCGAGGCCCACAGCCCGCGCAGGCTCCCCAATGGTGCGATCCCCCACTGCCAGCTCTGCCCCTGCAGCAGCAGCATTGGGCGTTGGTGCTCCTGCCAGGCTGGGGGGTGGGTGGGTGGAAAGCTCATCCCAGGGTCTGTCACCGCCCTGAGCCCCATGGCCATTTAATCCTTCACCCATTAACTTGGACTAATAAACCTTGTGGGAGCGAGAGGCTAAAAGCCGTGCCTGCACCAGCGCCGTCTCCGCCAGTGCCGCTCCAGCTGCCCGCCATGGCAGGCGGCTTCTTCATCAGCAAGCCTGTGGGCATCGTGGCCATTGTGCTGGGCCTGGGGGCTGTGGCCACCATCATTGCACTCTCGGTGGTGTATGCTCAGGAGAAGAACAAGGGGACATCGGATGTGGGCACCAACAGCACGGTGGGCCCCAGCACCACCACCACCACCACCACCCCAGCCCCCAACAACCCCTGGAACCGGTGGAGGTTGCCCACCACGCTGAAGCCGGAGAGCTACGAGGTGTCCCTGCAGCCCTACCTGAAGCCCGACGCCAACAACATGTACATCTTCAAGGGCAACAGCAGTGTGGTCTTCCTCTGCGTGGAAGCCACCGACCTCATCCTCATCCACAGCAACAAGCTGAACTACACCATGCACGGCTCCTTCCATGCCACGTTGCAGGCAGAGGATGGTGGCAGTGCCCCTGCCATCTCCAGCACCTGGCTGGAGACTCCCACCCAGTACCTGGTGGTGCAGCTGGTCTCCCCGCTGCAGCAGGGCCAGCGGTACCGGCTGTCCAGCAACTTCACCGGGGAGCTGGCCGATGACCTGGCTGGCTTCTATCGCAGCGAATACACCGACGAGTCAGGCACCAAGTAGGTGGAGGGCAGGGGACGGGGTGGAGGCCACAGGGCTGGCCCGATGTGGTGGTGGGAAGGGGAATGGTGGGCACGGGGCTGGCACAGAGCGGTGGAGGGCATGGGCTGGCTTTGGGGCTCCTCTCCCACCAGGACAATGGGATGGGTGTGTGGAGCCTCTGTGCCCCCCTTGCATCCTCGTGCTGCCCCAGTGGGGATGGGAGCAAGGGGACTGGGGGGCGCAGCCTCTGCAGGGAGCCCCAGGACTGATGGGGTTGGCTCACAGGCAGGTGGTGGCCACCACGCAGATGCAGGCGGCTGACGCACGCAAAGCTTTCCCCTGCTTCGACGAGCCGGCCATGAAAGCCACCTTCACAGTGACACTGATCCACCCCTCCAACTATGTGGCCATTTCCAACATGCCTGCCAAGAGTGAGTGGGGCGCTGGGACCCTGTTGCGGGGCTGGGGGCCTGGCAGGGCTGTGGGGTGATCCTCTGATCTCCACAGGCACCAGGGCGCAGGTGATTGATGCGGAGGCCTGGAATGTCACTGAGTTCGACACCACCCCCAGGATGTCCACGTACCTTCTGGCCTTCATTGTCAGCCAGTTCGACTACGTGGAGAGTGACTCGGAGAAGACACTGGTAGGATGGGCTGGGGTGCACCCCCTGCCCACCTGGGTGGCTGAGCCTGGGCCACTGATGAGTCCTGCATCCCTCCTCTCCAGATTCGCATCTGGGGCCGCCGCAAGGCCATCATGGAGGGCCAGGGTGACTACGCACTCAATGTCACTGGCCGCATCCTCACCTTCTTTGAGGGACATTACAACACGTCCTACCCTCTCCCGAAGTCCGGTGGGTGCTGCGGGGCGCCTGGGGCACTGGGTTCAGGTGTTTACCTCAGGGGGGAAGGATGGTCCAGCATGCTGTCAGCAGGGCACTGACGGGACCCCTCCATCCCCAGACCAGGTTGGGCTCCCTGATTTCAACGCGGGCGCGATGGAGAACTGGGGGCTGGTTACCTACCGGGAGAACTCACTGCTCTTCGATGCTGCATACTCCTCCATTGGCAACAAGGAGCGGGTGGTGACTGTCATCGCCCACGAGCTGGCACATCAGGTACCTGCCGCACCCCTCGCCCACTCCCCTGACTGATGGCTGGTGGCTGAAGGGGTGCTATGCCCTCTGCAGTGGTTTGGGAATTTGGTGACGCTGCGGTGGTGGAACGACCTGTGGCTGAATGAGGGCTTCGCCTCGTATGTGGAGTACCTGGGTGCTGACTCGGCCGAGGGTTCCTGGAACATCGTGAGTGCCAGGGAGGATGGGCGTGGGGGCAGGCAGGGGAACAGGCACCCCAGGGGCTGCCCTGGTGCCAGGCAGTACACGCAGGGCTGAGGTGGGTGCTGGTGCTCCCTCTGCAGAAAGACCTGATGGTGCCGAACGAGCTGCACGCGGTGATGGCGACAGACGCCCTGGCCAGCTCCCACCCGCTCTCCTTCCGCGAGGAAGAGATCAACACCCCAGCCCAGATCAGTGAAGTCTTTGACAGCATCGCCTACAGCAAGGTGTGCACGGGGGTCCCTGGGGTGGGGATGGACTGTGGGGTGTCTCTGGCTCTTCTGACCTGCTGTCCCTGCAGGGAGCCTCGGTGCTGCGGATGCTCTCAGACTTTCTCAGCGAGAACATCTTCAAGGAAGGGCTGCAGGTGAGGTGCTGCTGGTAGTGCAGGGCAGGAAGCCCAGTGCAGGGTGGGCGTCCCATGGTAGGGGCCTTCCTTGGTTCTCTAGGGGTGTCCCACACCCCAGACTTGCCCTTGCCCACCTGTCTCTCCTGGTGCTTTCCCACAGTCCTACCTCCACACCTTCGCCTACAACAACACCGTCTACGCTGACCTCTGGGTCCATCTGCAACAGGTAGGAGGGGGCTGGTGCTCCTGCGGCATCCCCAGCCCTGGTTCTGAGGGGCTGCCTGGTGTGATGGGGTTCCACATGCTGGGTGAGGGTTGCAGTGCCAGCCAAGCCCCACGCTGCCTGTGCCCCTGCCCCTGGTGACCGGCGGCGCTGCCATCTCCGCAGGCGGTGGAGAAGAACAATGTCTCACTGCCTGACACTATCAGCAACATCATGGATCGCTGGACGCTGCAGATGGGCTTCCCTGTGGTGACTGTTGACACCCTCACCGGCACCATCAACCAGACCCATTTTCTGCTGGACCCTACGTCCTCTGTGGACAGACCCTCTGTCTTCAAGTGAGTGGGGCGGGGGCTGGCTGGGAACTGAGGGGTCAGGGGATGAGGGCCCATCCCACCACCTGTCTGTCCACGACACAGCTACACCTGGATCGTCCCCATCACATGGATGACAAACAATGCCAACGGGAACAGCACCTACTGGCTGACCAATGTCACAGGTACAGTGTGTCCTGGCTGTGAGTGGGGGTCTTGCTGCCACCTCCACTGCCTTGGCACTGGTCGGGGTTCCCAGGGAGGCAGTGGTGGTGGGGCTGAGCCTGGCCCTCCCTGGCGCGTGGGGGTGCGGCTCTGGCAGAGCCTCCTGTCCCCTTCCCAGACACCAACGACCAGTTCAAGCTCAACAGCCCCAACTGGCTCCTGCTGAACCTCAATGTCAGTGGGTACTTCCGTGTCAATTACAACCAGGAGAACTGGGATCAGCTCCTCAACCAGCTTGCCAATAACCACGAGGTACATGGGGTGGTCAAGTCTGTGGTGTGGGACCCCATTCATTCTGCCCTGCTCAGTCTGCCCTGAGACATTGACTTTGCTCTCTCAGGTCATCCCTGTGATCAACCGTGCCCAGATCATTGACGACGCCTTTAACCTGGCCAGGTGAGCCTTGCCAAGTGGTCTGGGTGCCACCGGGGTGGGGGGCTGGATGGGGTGGGTGCCCTGGGGTGGTCAGTGCCAGTGGGGCTGGGGAGGTGACGCTACCCTCACCCCTGACAGGGCCAAGTACGTCAATGTGACTGTGGCTCTGAGCACGACACGGTTCCTGCGCAAGGAGACGGAATACATGCCCTGGCAGGCAGCGCTCAGCAACCTCCAGTACTTCCAGCTGATGTTTGACCGCAGCGAGGTCTTTGGGGCCATGTCGGTGAGTGGTGCCACCCGTCTGTGCTGGGGAGAGGGGCCAGGATTGCCCCCACAGTGGTGTGGGGGCTGCTGCCAGTGTCACTGGGCACTGACTCCCTCTTGCCCCCAGAGATACATGGTGGACCAGGTGACCCCTCTCTTCGAATACTACGAGAACATCACCCATGGCTGGAAAGAAATCCCCGATGGCCTGATGGCCCAGTGAGTACCGTGGCCCCGGGGCTGGGCTGGATCCCTGGGGTGTCCCTGACTGCATCGGGTAGAGGGCACAGCCCTGCCTCCAGCTGGCACTGGCTGGTGGGTGCCCTGTGCTGGACCCCAGCCCTCACGGCCTCTCTCCCTCCAGGTACAATGAGATCAATGCAATCAGCACCGCCTGCTCCTACGGCCTCACCGGATGCCAGAACCTGTCCTCTGAGTACTTGCGCCAGTGGCGGGAGAATGCCACCAACAACCCGTAAGTCCTCGGAAGCCCTGGCGCTGTGTGTGTGGTCGGGCTGGGCATGGCGTGGGCTCCTGTCACTGATGGCTCTTACCCCAACAGGGTCCCCCCGAACCTACGCTCAGCCATCTACTGCAGCATGGTGGCCACGGGCGGGGAGGAGGCCTGGGATTTCCTCTGGGAGAGGTTCCAGGAGGCCCCTGTGGTGTCTGAGGCTGACAAGCTCCGCACAGCCCTCTCCTGCAGCCCCCACCCCTGGATCCTCAACCGGTGCGTGTGGGGTCTGGCTGGCACTGTGGTGTGTCCCCACCAGCCCATCACCCACATCATGTCCGCTGCCCCTGCCAGCCCCTCACCCCCGCATCATGCCCCTCCAGGTACCTGGAGTACACCCTCGACCCTACAAAAATACGGAAGCAGGATGCCACCTCCACGATCAACAGCATTGCCAGCAACGTTGTTGGGCAGCCCCTGGCCTGGGACTTCATCCGTGCCAACTGGAGGACGCTCTTCAGCCAGTGAGCACCGTGGGGAGCTGGGGGCACCCCTATCTGCCTGCGCCCCTTGGGGATGGCACTGTCCCTTCTCCTGTCCCCTCCCCTGTGGCTCTGTGGGACCCCTGGCTCAGCACAGTTCTGCTCTCCCAGGTATGGGGGCGGCTCCTTCTCCTTCTCCCGTCTGATTTTATCTGTGACCCAGCGCTTTTCCTCAGAGTTTGAGCTGCAACAGGTGAGGCTGGACCCTGGCAGGGGCCGGGGAACCAGGGACCCCAGCCTTGGCAGAGCTGCCCTTTGCCAGCAGCCCTTGAGAGGGGGTTTCCTGCCCCTTGTGTGCACAGGGGTCCAAGAAGCTTCTGTCCTTGTCACAGGCTGCTGGGGTGGTGGCAGGGACTCCCAAGGGCTGTCAGAGTGCTCCTGGGGGCTGTTGGGGTGCTGCATGGGCTGCTGGAAGCTGTTGGGGTGCTCCTGGAGGCTGCTGAGATGGTGCTGGTGGCCTTCCAAGGCTGTCAGGGTGCTACTGGGGCTGTGGGATGATGTTGGGTGGTCTGGGGGCTGCTGGAGTGGTGCTGGCGGCTCACAGAGGCTATTGGGGTGCTCCTGGGGGTTGTTGGGGTTCTGCCAGGGAGCAGCTGAGAGCTGTTGGGGTGGTGCTGGAGTGCTCACAGGGGTTGTCAGGGGCTATTGGGGTGTTCCTGGGTGGTGCTGGGAGCTGCTGAGGTCTGCCAGGGGCTGCCAGGCCCACCCCCTGCCTGCTCCATCCCCATCTCTGCCCGGCAGCTGGAGCGGTTCAAGGAAGACAACCAGGACATCGGGTTTGGGTCGGGGACGCGGGCGCTGGAGCAGGCGCTGGAGCGGACGCGCGCTAACATCAACTGGGTGAAGGAGAACCGGGCGACGGTGCTGAAGTGGTTCGAGGACCAGAACCAGAGCAGCTAATAGGCGCCTGCGCTTGCCCGGCCACCGGGACGGACCCTCGCCCACTCCCGACTCCACTCACTCTATCCCCGCGGCCCCCAGGCCCCTGCGCCCCCCAGTCCCCCATTGCCAGTGAAGGGCCTGAGGCCCGGATAATGGGCACTGGGAACGTGGGGGGCTTGGGGGGGAGGTCTGGTGTAAATAAATACTGGGGGGCTGTAAATAAAAACTTTTCCGGTTTCCAGGGGCACCCTGGGTGCGGGGGCCGTGCTGAGGGGACCGCGCAGGCTGGGTAGGAAGCGGCAGGGGCCCTGCAGCCTGCGGGCCTGGGGCAGGGCCCGGGGCTGTGAGCCCCCTGGGCTGTTAGGAGCCTGGTGCTAAGTGGCTCTGGGGGCTTCGCTGACGCCAGCCCCCAGCCCCTCTGTCTGACAGCTGCGTGTGAGCTCTCCTGCTGGGCCCTACTCAGGGGGCTCCCTGCCCGCTCCCTGCGGAGCGGCACCAGGACCCCTCTGCCTGCCCCTGCTCTGGGCAGGTGCTGCAGGCTCGGGGCAGGGCACATGGGGGTGTCTGTGGCAGGCAGGAGGGACTGTCCCTCATGGGCTACTCTGGACCCTGAAGGGACGGAGCTGTCTTTGGGCACAGGGAAGGGATGGGACCCCCAGGCAGGTGGGAGCTGGGGGTCAGTGGGGCTGGGGATGGCCTAGGTGGTGAGTCCCTCTGCCAGCCCAGCCATGGGACACATCCAGGCTGTGGGTTGGGCAGGCAGAGGGCACTGGGCCCCTGGTCCGGGGCAGCACCTGGCTGTGTGTGTGGGGTGCCAGGCTGAAGGGTGCTCCCAACCCTGCCCATGCTGGGGTGCAGCCAGCAGGTCCCACAGTAAGGAGTAGGGGAGCAGCACTGCATGGCGGCTTTAATGAGGATCCTGGTGTCTGTCGCATCCCATGCAGCTCTGTGGCATGGCCGTCCCACTGACCCATGGCCATGCTACTGTCCCACTGTCCCACTGCCATGCCACCGTGCCTGTGTGGTCTCTGTGTCCAGGGGTGCATCAGCTCCAGCCCCCACAGTGCTCTGTGCTGGGGTGCAGCTGGGCAGGAGAGAGGATGTGGGGCAGGAGCTGGGAAGATGAACCTGGCTGGGGCCCAGGGACTGCTGAGCTGTGTGGAAAGAGCCGTGTGAGGTGAGGGGCTGTGGGACACCCCACCTTGCACCCCCTGCCACCACCCCACGAGGACCGTACTGCACCCCAGCTCAGGGACTGCAGGGGCAGGGGCTGGGCTGGGGAGGGTCTTTGGGTACCCGGTGATGTGCAGGCAGCTGGGAACCACGTGCAGGGGTCCTGCAGTGCCCTGTGTCCATCACACCTGCCCTGGGAGGCTCCAAGAAGCAGAAGGAAGCCATCCTATTACCCGCGGCTGTGGCATGTCTGTGGGGAGGCTCCAGGGCAGTGTAGCCGGGAATCCTCTGAAGCTCTGGGGGGATCCCCGCAGCAGGGGTGTAGGGGGGTGACCCCCAGGTCCCTAGCCCCATCTCCGGACACCCAAGCACCTCTGGGGGAGTGCCCGCAGCAGGGCTGCACAGGGGTGACGCCCAGGCACCCGTCCCCATGCCGGCAGCCCCGTGCAGCTCCGGAGGGGTCCCCGCCATGGGAGGTGACCCCCAGCCCGCAACGCCGGGGGACGAAGCATCACGGGGGTCCGTGTCCTGGCAGCACCCCAGGCCCCGGGGGCAGAGGGGACAGTGTCGGGGGGCCGGCGCCCCCCGGCCGAGCCCCAGCAGGGCGGAGAGGTGGGCGATGTAGCGGGTGGCGAGGCGCAGGGTCTCGATCTTGGTGAGGGTCCGTCCGGCGGGTGCCGCATCCGCAGCTTCTCCCGCTCGCTGGCGCTCTGCGGCGGGCCCCCCGCTCCCCCGCCGCCCCGCTTCCCCTTCCTGCCCCTGGGGGGACGCAGCGACGCACCGGGGGGCTCTGCCGAAGGAGCTGGGGATGCGGTGTTGTGTCTGGCCGTGGTTGGGGGCTGTTCTGCTGGCCGCGTCTGGGGGTAACCCCGTCTTTATTTGGGCCGAGGGCGCGGGGAGATGCCTCTGCGCCCACCTGGAGATGTTGAACCCCCCCAGCCTCCCCCGCTCCGGGCGGGCGGCAGGAGCCTGGGAATGCCGAGCCCATTTGCAGAGGTGTCAGATCTGACTCCTTTGGTCCTTAATTGGCCCTGCCGGCGCTGGGAAGTGTGTGGGGACCCATTCACACGGCCGTGAGAGATGCTAACGTGCCGCCAGCCCCGCATCTCGCCGCAGCGCCGTACCTCATCCCCCTGCACCGCACCTCCCCGCACAGCGACTCCGCCGCCTGCAGCCGGCACTCGGGACTTGACCTTCCAATGCCGGGACCCCGAGCCGCCACCCCTGGCACCCGGCAGGGTGCCCACAGCTCCCTCTGCCCTCTGCCCAGCTCCCAGCCCCGGGTCCGGGGGTACTGTGTGGGCTCTGGCTCAGACTGATGGCCCTAAGGGGCAGGGCGTGCAGGGTGCGTGGGTGGGGGGGCTGGGGTGCTCCCTTCCCGGAGACATCCCTGCACTGGCCGTGCTGCTTCTGTCTCCCCAGTCCGATGGGATGCAGCCCCGGGTGGCTCCAGACAAGCTGAGGCACCTGGGGACCCACCCGGCTGTGCCCCTGCTTGGGCTGGGGCTCCCTGTGCTGCTGCAGGTTGGGGTCCCCAGGGCACTGGGGTGCACTGTGGTGGGTGCCAAGCTCCTGAGGGTGCTGGGGGCAAGGGACCCTCCGTGTAGATGGGCTGAGGGAGAGCAGGGGGTTCGGGGGGCTGTTTGCCAGGTGCTTGGCAGCACTGACCCCTGCACCAGACACAGCCCTGGGCAGTGTCCCTGTGAGCTGTGCCCACCCCAGAGAGGGACAAGCAATACCACCAGAAACCACACAGGCGTCTGCCCCGGGAGGTGCTAGCAGGGATGGCGGGTCCCAGGTGGGCAGGGAGGTGTCCTGGGAGGGTCCCAGCACGGCCAGGGACCTCTCAGCAGAAGGGTTGGGGGCTCCTGGGGGCACAGCCTGATGTGGGCACTGACTGAGCTCCGTTGTGGTGCCCTGGCCATGTTGCCTCATGGGCCTACACCCTGCTCCATTGATACGGGCTGAAGGGATGGGGGACCCCTCCAGCCCCTCGGGGTGAGGGGCTGCGGGGTGTCCTGCTGTCACCAAAACTTGGGAATAAAACCCTCTAACACTGTAATTTCAGTATTAGAAAGTAGCATTACTTTATTCCAGTGCCATGCGTGCAGGGGATATCTCCTACTCCACACGCCGCAACTGGCTAACAGACTAGTTTAAATCTTTGTAACTTATTTATTACATTTACCAGAACTCATACACGTATGCTAAATATTCCCACAAATTCTTTGGCATATTTATATCACTTTTTGGAGCTTATTTACATAAGCGTAGGGGTCTTTTGAAGGTCTCTGGTGCTCGCTTGGGGAACACCCCACTCCTCAAATTGTCCAGTTTTGGTCATAGGCCTCCAAAAAAGTTTCTTCTGTTTGAATACATCCCAGATCTGTGGTCTGGCCAAGAGGTATCTTCTCATCAGCGTTGCTCAGGCCCACAGTCTTTAAGGCTAAGATAACCACTTGCACACATTAATACAGGACTAAGCACTTTTGGCTGAAGCTAAAGGAATTCACAAGACTTAAACACTATTTGTTACAACTAAAGATTTTCCCAACATTGCGGGGGCTCTGACCCCATGGCCGGTGCTGCCCCAGCCCAGCCGCACTTGTCCAAACAGGGAGGTGGGAAGCGGCTGTGGTGGGTGCAGAACTCATTACCCGGGAGCTCATCAGCTAATGTGACCCAGGAGGGGGCCGGGCAGCAGGGAAGGGGCCATGCCTGGCCTGAGCCATGGGGTAGAGATCTCCTGCCAGACACCCCTGCGCCCCCAGAGTGGGGCCGGATGTTGGAATGGGGCTGGCACTGGTGGCCTCCGATCGGTTGGGTCAGTGCTGGGCACTGCTCAGATGTGCACACACGGTTTGGGGGTCCTGTGCCCCCAGCTGTATCCCCTCAGCTGTGCCCCCCTGCTTTGTGGGGATCCTGTGCTCCTCATGTTCCCCTGGGCTTTGCACACCCCGTTTGGGGGGGTCCTGCACCCCGCTGTACCACCGGGTTGCGCACACCCAGTTTGGGGGTCCTGTGCCCCCAGATGTACCCCCAGGCCAGGCTGTGCACGCCAGGTCTGGGGGCCCGTGCCGTGCCATGCCCGCGTCCCCTTGCTCCCTGATGGATTTTCCGTCCCTCGGCGGGGCCGTTTCCCGGGAAACCTTCACACCCGCCGGGTCCGA
>VWZT01015210.1:97951-131247 GCA_013397055.1 Pachycephala philippinensis
CGCGAGCCTGGGGGGTGAGGGGAGAGTGTCTGCGCCCACGCGTGCGGGGGTGTCTGGGGCGGGGGTGGGGTGTGAGTGTCCCTGCTCTTGGGGCTCTCCAGACCCCAAACTAGTCTGAGCCCACAGCCGTCCCCACTTGGACCAGGGGGAATTACGGCCCCCTAAGCCCCCTCTGATGCCGATGACTCCGTGGTTTGAGCGCACATCTGGGAGAGCCTGAGGGCACACCTGGGGCGCAGGAGTGCTCTGTGCCGCGCAGGAGAAGCTGAGGTCCCTGTGTCTGCTCCCCGGGGAGAGCTGCCGCCAGTGCCAGGGCGATGTGCCTGGACGAGCAGCAGTGTGCTGCCTCTCTGGCCCTCCTTTGTTCCCAGGTCTTGCATCTGGGCAAGAACCTGTTTCCCAGCAGCTTCCTCCACTTTCCTCGGTGTCTCTTTCGGAGCAGTCCCAGCAGAAAGAGGGAATTTGGAGGAAGGGGGAAATGGTCACATGCCCCTGACCACCACCCTAACCCCCATGGTTCTGTACTTCTGCAGACCATCGCAGCTGTGAGGATATTTGTCATCACACCCTCCGTATCGCATTAACATTTGGGGAAATTTCTCTTGTGATTAATAAAGTATAATCTAATATTGCAGCGCTCTTCATTCAGAGATGATGATGACAATGAGAATCAGAGCCAGCAGAGAAATTAAATCAGTCTTATTACATTAGGGAGCATTTGGCAAACCTTATGGCAGGTTCCTCCTGATTTGGTAACACAGACACTCTGCAGTACCTGCCTAAACTGGCCATAACTCCCCAAAAATGTGTTTATCTTCCATTTTCTAATGCATGAGCACACGAGTTTACTTGTCGAAAATAAACACCTTAACTCCTAAAAGCAAAATAATACAAACACCTTAACAAAACAAACATCTTAAAAATAAACTCCTGAAACCCCCAAATTTAGAACAGACAAGCTGTGGTGGCAGGAGGACCCCAGGCTGCCCAGCAATGCGGATGCTGCTCCAGCACCAGAGGAAGCCACTGCATCCCCCCAGCTGAGGGGGGTCTGCTCTGCTTCCAGGGCGCCCCAAGATGGGTCAGGGATGGTGACAAGGAGGGAGGAGGTGGTTGTGGGGAAAGAGGGGAGGTCCTGGGTCCCTGCTGGTTGTGGGGAAAGAGGGAAGGTCCTGGGTCCCTGGTGGTTGCAATTAGTCGAATGTTGGAAGTAAGGGTTGGGGTGCCAGCACCCCCACCTGCAACTGCCCCTTCCTCCTCTGCCCCCCTTGTTGCTCCTGTGAGTTGTCACCCCTGTGCTGGAGCCCAGGCTGGCTGGTCCTGGCTGGACAGCAGGAACGACCTGTCCTGGAAGATGTTAAAACCCGGGAGTTCCCTTTCCTGCTCCACCAGGCTAGACTCACCAGCTTCCAGGTGTCCATGGGGTGGGAGATACCCCAGCTGGGAGGGATGAGCATTGTGATGCCAGCTCGGTTATGCCAGTCCTGGGAGCTGGGACCTCTGTGGAGGGGAGCAGGAATGGCCCCTGCCTGCTGCCAGAGGGCCTCAAATCTGCCCCAGCCATGCCCTGGCTTTACAGAGCCAACGCATCCACTTATCTTCTTCCTCCTTGTCTTCCTCACCAGTATCTGTGGTGCATCCCTGAGGATGCCATGGCAACGAGGCCGCAGGGATGGCTGTTGGAGAAGCTGCAGCTCTGTGCAGGGCTCTGAGCCATGGGTTTGATCTCAGCAGTGCCCGTGCAGCCTTGGGGGCAGCAGGATGGGGTCCAGACATGATCAGTTTGGGACAAGACCGGGATGAGGTGGCTTTGAGGTGGCTGGGTGCCACCACAGGGTGTTCTGCCCACATGGAACAGCCCTGGCAGAGTGTGGAGGCCTGGGCAGTGGCTGGAAGTGCTGCTGGTGATACCAGTAGCCCATGGCATGGGTGGTACTGGTATCCAGAATCCTCACCTGGGCAGGAGGCTTCTTTCTCCTGGCGGGACAGAGAGAGGCAGAGGTGACAGAGCTGTGTCACCGAAGAGAATGTCAGAGATGCTGAATGCTTTGTGGGGCCATCCCGGGACTATCCCACCTGGATGAGCAGCCAGGGAGCTGTCACCCCCTTGTTAGAACCTGCTGAGGTTATGGTTAGAGTCTGGCCCAGCCTGGAGAAGGGAGAGCTGCTTTCTGGGACTGTAATGGGGCTGTCCGGTTTCTGTGGGGTGCGGCTGCAGTTCCCAGGCCATTCGAGGGGCTGCAGTGATGCCTTGGGGGACTGAGATTGCGGGAGCAGGGACAGGATGGTGAGGGGCTGTTGGCTCCATGTTCTCCTCAGCCCTGGAGGAGCTGCAGCCCCTGGCTGAGCAGAGCTGGATCTGTCTCCTGGGCAAGGGTCTTGTCCCAAAGTATCATGTCCTGGCACCTTTGGACTCTGAGCTCAGGCACAGGTGGGGTGCCAGTGCAGCCTCGCCAAGGGCTCAACCAGCCCCATCTCCCCGGAGGCACCCGGTGCTGGCAGGTTCTATTTTGGGTGCTTTGCCGAGGGCTGTGTGAGTTATTCCTGCCAGCTCATCCCTGCACGGCCGCCGTTTCACCGTTTATAGCCACACTCCCGGGGGCTGAGCGCGGGCATGGGGGAGCTCAGCATTCTGGGGGGACCACTGGCTCTGCTGATGATGCTGCTGCTACCCGGGGCACAGCCCAGGTCCCTCGATCTGTGGGACACAGTAGGGCTGCCTCAGGGATGGCACAGGGGGTCCCAGCCCACCAGAATTTGGCCCCAGCCATGCCCCTCCTGGGGTTTCATGGAGAAGAGGGTCCAACCATGCCCTCAGCACCTTGTTTCCCCTCAGATGTGAGCAGAGCTGGAGCCTGGGTCAGGTTTGTACCTGCTTTAATTGGGACCCTGATTTCTCCTGCTGGAAAAATGGGTGTGCCAGAGATCAGTCAGCTAAAATCCGTTATATTAGTGACAGCCTTGCCACCTCCTGTGGCCATGCAGTGCTTCATGCTGCTGCTCCCTGTCCCCTCTGGTCCCTGGCTTTGGCCGGACAGTTGAGCTGGCCATGGTGAGACATTGCCCAGCACAGCAGCACCTTGGCCAGGCTGGGGAAGCAGCAGCTCACCTGGGGCACCGGGAGTGATGGATGGAGCAGGTGTCCGTGTGACCCCACATCCTGTGGCATTGCCAGGGCGCGGGGAGCTGGCACAGATCTCTGGGAGCAGAGGGGGTGTCCGAGGGGACCTGAAGTGGGTGATGCGGTGGGGATGATGCAGTGGCTGATGCAGCAGGTGATGCAGTGAGTGATGATGCAGCAGGTGATAACAGTGGGTGATACAATGGGTGATGAAGTGCGTGATGCAGTGGATGATACAACGCGTGATGCAGTGGGTGATGCAGTGCTTCTGGAAGAGACTGCATCACCCAAAAGCAGCTGCATCATCACGGGGAGCGGCTCTGATGTCTCTATAGCAACTGTGGGGTAAAAATAGTGCAGCCGCTTTAGGGAGCTGTCAGGGCCTGGCAGGGATTGCTGCTGGGATGGGTGCGTGGGGAGCACAGGCTCAGCAGGGAGCAGGGGCTCAGCAGGAAGCAGGGCTCACCATGCTGCCAAGAGCTGCTGCCCTTCCTGGGCTGCTCTGGGGCCTTTGACAGCCAAGGGAAGGAGGGACCAGGTTGTGGAGCTCTGGGACATGGGGCTCAGGAAGTAAGCACAGCAGCACAGAGCCCCTGACTGCTTCTGCTCTGACTCCCTTCCTGTCCCCTCTCCTTGTCCTGGCTCCTGACTGAGGGGACGGTGACAGCTCTTTGCACACCAGGGTCTGTAGGTGCACAAGTGCAAAGGATTCCCTGTGCCTGATCACTCTCACTGCCGTCGTGGTGAACCTGGATCCAAGGCTGGATCTGTGTCACATTGGCAGCTCTGTAGCTGCACCAGTCACCATGGACCTCACAGGTGACTGTGCCTGCTGTCCCCTCCCTGAGCTGGGGGCTTCCATGCCCGTCTGAGGCATGAACAAAGTTCCAGCCTTTCCTGTGAGCTTGGACATGGGTGGGATAGGGATCTCTTCAGACTCTGCTCCACAGTGTGGCCAGTTGGTTTGACTCAGACTCTAACAAATGGTTGAAAGGTCTGAAAATAGGACTGTGGTGGTCACTGGGCAGCCAGAGCAGCTCCCCTTTGAGTTACTGGTGGCATTTGCTCAATTGCTGGGCCCTGCAGCGTGGCAGCTTCTGTCCCTTGGACCTTGAGCACTGGGCTCTGGGGAGCTGGGCTGTGGGACCGGGCAGGATGCAGGTGATGGGCTCTGTGGGGCTGTGGGGCTCTGAATCATCCTCCCTCACTGGGAGCAGGGCTGGGAGCTGTCCTGGTGGGCAGAGGGGCAGGGGGTAGTGTTTCTCTCCCTGTCCTCCTGTGCCCCTGTGTCCATCACCAGAGCCCCGGGTACCCCTGCTCCCCTCTCCTTCCCTCTCCCAATCCTGCAGTTGCTGTTGCCTTGACAACGCATCTCTCTCCCTGCACTCCTCCATGCTTTTCCCTTTGTAATCTGCAATTCTTGCACCTCCACGGTGGGTTTTTCACCTGGATGTGCTCCAGAGGGGCAGCAGAGGACCCCTTACATTGAAAGGCTGGAAATGCCTTTGATACCAGGGTGGAAATCACCAGATCCTGGCAGGAGGGAATGAATATCTGTGGGTGGCAGTGGAAGATGAGGCCACTTGTGCTGTATGGGTGAATCACTGAGTCCCAGAATGGTTTGGGTTGGAAGGGATCTTAAAGCTCGTCTCATTCCAACCCCCTGCCGTGGGCAGGGACACCGTCCACTATCCCAGGTTGCTCTGAGCCCTGTCCAGCCTGGCCTGGAACACTTCCAGCATGGGGCAGCCACAGTTTCCTGGGCAGGCATAGAAGGGATGGAGTGACAATGCAATTTGTGTGATTATTTATCAATTAACATGAGAGTGTGCATGGGCGAAAAAATGTTTGGACTCTCTGGGCACTGTGTTTATTGCTTGTGGCAGTGGGCAATAAGTTCCTTGTGGTTTTGGGGGTCTTTCTACGGGTTTTCTGGTTTTTGGATAGGTGATTCCCTGCTCTGAGCTCCGGGAATCAGTGCTGCGGCTCCGATCCTGGCAGGACAGAGGTGCTGAGGTCCGATGTGTCCCTTGCCATGGAATGGGGATGCAGAACTCAGCTCTCACCCAGCACTCTCCTGTATTTTCTTAATATTATTAAACTAAGTTTTATAAATATTCATGGCAAGAAAATCAATGCAAAAATATTCCATTCTCTCATTTGGCTTTCTTAATTTTAGAAACTCGTTTTCTCTTGAGAAGCCATTACAATACTCTTTGGGTTGTGTTTAACTCCTAATTCTGATGAATCCCCACAGGGAACAGCAACAGGGAAATGTCAGGTCCCTGGGAATGGCAGAAGTGTGGGGCTCTGGGTTGAATTAGAGATAAAGCCCAGGATCTGGGCAGCTGGATCCTGACTCAGCCAAAGCTGAAGGATGAAATGTCTTCAGCCTGGAGAAGAGAAAGCTCTGGGAAGACTTTAGAGCTCCTTTCAGTGCCTAAAGGGGCTCCAGGAGAGCTGAAGAGGGACTTGGGACAAGAGCCTGGAGTGCCAGAACAAGGCGGAATGGCTTCCCACTGCCAGAGGGCAGGGATAGGTGGGACTTTGGGAAGGGATTTTTCTCTGTGAGGGTGGGGAGGCCCTGTCATAGGTTTCCCAGAGAAGCTGTGGCTGTCCCTGGATCCCCAGCAGTGTTCCAGGCCAGGTTGGATGGGGATTAGAGTGACCTGGCATAGTGGAAGGTGTCCCTGCCCAAGGCAGGGGGTTGGAATGAGATGAGCTTTAGGGTCCCTCCCGAGCCAAAGCACACTGCACCCTCTGCCACCACGGTGGCACAGTGCAGGCTGCACCCGCTGCTGTGCCGTGGCTGCCGGCAGGTGAGGAGAGGCGCTGAGCGGAGGCAGGAGAAGATCCAAGTTTGCACTCCTCGGAGTGTGTGTCGGAAGAGAACTGATCCGTATTTAATGACAGAGCAGTGCAATAACCTGCAATTAGCTGTGCTCAGTGCCTGCGGGGGCGGCGCTCCCTGGCAGCACCGGCGTGAGCGATGCTGCGCTGCGCCCGGGGCCGGTGTCACTCCCCTTCCCTGGGGGCGGCAGACCCCCCACCCCAGTGCAGCCCCCCGTGGGACCCTGCCCTGCCGTGTGCCCTGATGGGGCTGGGCTGCTGCCCCCTTTGTGTCTCACGTCTGTGGGATCCCCCCCCGAGCACTTGACTCCTGTGCCCAGCTGCAGCAGCGGTGCCAGTGCCTCTGTAGCCATTGCCTGTCTCCCTCCTTCCAGGGGCGTTCCAAGGGAGGTCGATGGCCTCTTGGTGATCAAAGGCACATGTTGTGTCCAGTGGGTGGGCAAGGGACCCCACAATGAACCCTGTGAGGCTCTGCCTCCCCCAGAGCCCCCAGCTGTGCGTGCTCCGTGTGGGATGGAGCATGGAGCAAACGTAGGTAGCCACAGGCACAAGATATGACCCCTCAGCAGTGCCGGGGCAGCTTCACGCTTTCCCCAGTCGTGTCTCCCCCCTGCTCCCACAACGACTGTAGACGTGCTGCCACTCTGGACAGAGCAGGCAATTATCCCAGTTCCCCATCCTGTCTCCCTCCGGGGAGAAAGCAAGTTGTGCTGGTGGGCTTTGCTGGGAAAGGATGGTGGGGTGGGTGAGGGTATTGGTGCTGGCTTGGCTGCGTTGGGAATAAACTCCTGGGCACTTTGGTGCCGCCCTTGCAGCCAGTTACCTCTGTTACCAGGGCACAGGCGGGCAGTGAGGGTGTAGCACGTGCTGCCCACAGCAGGCTCGGTGCAGGCAGGACCCGCATTGCCCACGGCGGGCTCGGTGAGCTCAGCCTGGCAGCACCAGGGCTGTGGCTGCAAGGGAGGGGGCTTTGCTTTCCCACTGGGAATGCTGCGGGTGGGAGGGATGGGCTGTGCTAGACCTGGGGTCACCTATTGCAGAGTAAAGAGGCGCTGAGGCAGGGCTGGCAGGGACAGGGACACGAGGGACGGTGGAATGTGCAGGGGCCGCAGCACGCGTGTCCCTCGCCCTGAACCGGGCTCCGGGTGCTCGGCCCCGGCTGCCCCAAGGGCTGCGTCAACTTTAATATCTCTGCTGAGTGAAATTTCCTGGTGCGGCTTTCATGTCCGCTAGGACACTTATGAAATATCCGGCTTCTGTTTTTTTCCGAAGAAGTGGAATTTCCTATTCATGACTTTAATATCAGGGCTACGTGCTCAGGGCGAGAAGAGGCTGCGCGGCAGCAGCACCGGTGCTGGCTCAGCCATCGCCCCCCCTGTGCCCCGGCTCCCCCCGGCCGCGCTGCCCTGGCCCGGCTCCCCGCGGCCGGGGCTGGGCTGGGGCCGGCCTGGGGAATTCGGCTGCCTCAGGAGTTTTCCGGTGGCGCTAAGCCGTCTTTTCATGGCTGATCACCCCACCTCCCACGGGGCAGAGCCAAATACACACTGACAACCCGCCGGCGGCTGTTTGCAGAGGGATCACATGAGGTCCCGGCCCTCCGCTGAACCCCTCATGCAGAAGCGGCTGTCCGAACGCAGGCACTCACATCTGGGGCTCCTGGAGGCTCCAGGCGCTCACCCCATCCATTTCAGGGTTCCCGGTAGCCTCAAGCACTCACCCTGGCCAGTTTGGGGCTAGAAGCTCCTGGTGCTCGCCAGAGAAGACCCCCAGTGCCAAGGGATGCCATGACCGCTCCAGTTTTGTCCCTGGAGCAGCTCACAGCGGGATGCTGGGGACGACCCTCCTCTTCCCTCCCTTCATTTTGTGGGTCCTCCGCCACCTCCACACCTCGCTGGGCAACAGGAGCAGCCGGGGAGGCTGTGTGGGCTGTGTGTAGAGCAGTGCTCTGCCCCTCCGGCTCCCGGGGGACGGGTGGGTTGGGGGGAAGTCCTGGGACTCCCAAGTGCTCCGAACCCACTGGTGCCAGCCACTGGGTTGTCTGCCCAGAGATGTGGTGTGGGGGGTCACATCCTACCCCCCTTAGCCTGGGTCTGGAGTCACTGGCGGGGACAAAAAGTCATTGACGAAGAGAGACAGAGCCTGTCCCAAATACTGACGCTTCCCTCTCTGCTCCAAGAGGATGCTCGGGGATGGGGCAGCACAGCCCTCGATCCCGGCCATGGCAGAGGCTGCCGTGGGGACCCCTGCAGTCGGGGGGAGCACCCAGGGCACAGTCCAGCTCTCCCCAAAGGGCTGCAGCGGGAGAAGGGAGCCGTGCCTGGTGCGCGGCAGTGTGGCCGCCAGAGGAGCCCGGGGGGCCAAGACTCCCACATTGGGGCTGTGCCTCCAAGTCGGTGTCCGGGGCCAAGCCGGGGGTCAGGATGGGGCCCAAGCTCGGGAGCAGGAGGGTCTGGGTTTAGGGGTGCATCCCCTCCCCAGGCCAGCCTGTGCACACAGTGCC
The DNA here is from genome assembly GCA_013397055.1 of Pachycephala philippinensis. Classification (NCBI taxonomy): domain Eukaryota; kingdom Metazoa; phylum Chordata; class Aves; order Passeriformes; genus Pachycephala; species Pachycephala philippinensis. The sequence continues at coordinate 106,423 of VWZT01015210.1, forward strand.
TGACATGGATCTGCTCCTCCACTTCAATCCCTGCCCTGATGCCTGCACCTGGAAGTTAAGGGGATCTGGGACACCCACCCCCGTGAGGCTCTGGGATCCCCCTCCAGCCTTTGTCAGGCAGCAGGGTGTGCAGGGAGCTGCAGGGGAGTTCTGTGGGGGTGGCAATGTTTTGGGGAGCCCCGTGGGGCTGCAGTAGTTCATGGCTGTGGGGGTCGTGCGGGGCCAGGGCAGCCCTGGGGTGTTGGCCATGCAGCCGATGGGTTTCGGCCAGGCCAGGCTGTATCCCCTCTGGAAAGAAACCTCCTCCTTGTGCTGGTGCTGGCTCTTGCCTCTCCACCCAGCCACACGTCCATGAGCAAGCACCCCAGAATGCCAGCGTGCTGGCACACACTCTGCAAAACACTTTAGTGGAGGCAGGAAAGATCTGACTGATGGGAATGGCTGGAAAATTGGGAAAAAGAGGATGGGAATGTGAAGGGGTTCCTGGGTGCTTTAGAGCATCGGTTTGTCATGCAGGAGCAACCCCTGTGGGACCCCCGGTGACTCCAGGCTCGGCGGGACACGGGCTGTGCCGCAGCAGCACCCCAAGCTGGATGGGAGCACAGGGCTCTGCCAAACAGACACCCCCTTACCTCATCCTGGGGTTCGCTGCCCTTGTCCCTCTGGGGTGTTCATCATTTCCTTCATCTGCTGTGGATGGAGATGGCTGGCAGGAACTCATCTAGAAAATCAGGGAAATGTTGGGAATAAATAGCATTTAACAGGAAAGATTCCAGGCACAGGAAAGCACAGGAGTTTTATACTAATTTCTTACTCTTGTAATTACTCTTTATATTGATCCCAAAGAATTCCAAGCTAGCTTCACTGGAACACAAGCAAACAGTAACCCATTAAAAAGCATTTCAAGACCTTTTCCAAAAAGATGCATTTTCCTGCTGGAGACCTGCTGCAGATGCTGAAAGGGAAAATCCCGGAGTGACGGGACCTGACAGGTTTCAGTGAAAAAAGATACTTCTGTATCCCCTGCATTTGCCTTGCCGTCGGTTTATCCTGAGCCAACATCTGGAGCCGCACAGGCACGGATGCCTGCTGCAGCTGGAGCCGCAGCCGGAGCCGGGATAGCCCGGGGGCCACCAGGGGCCAGCGCGTCAGGACGGTCGCTCGTGTCACTCGCATACCCTTATCAGTTCTCCGTCCAACAGTTACAGTGAAGAAGCTGGGCTGGAAAAGTGATAAGGGCACGAGAGTGGCCTCAGGAGACGTTCCCCCCTGAACTGTGGGATATAAACCCCAGGAAGCCAGCCGGTGCGGTAACGAGGGGATAGAGGTTGGGGTATCACCGAGTGCCTCTTCTCCCGGTCGGCGCCGTCTGCGGGGAGAGGGACCGCGGCGGGAGGCGTCGTGGAGACCTCGGGGTGCCGCAGCCCAGCCTGCCCGCGCTGCCCGCAGCGAGTGCCCCGCGCCCCTGGGCTGCCTCTGCTCCAGCCCCCCGGACACTCCCCATTCACAACTTTCATAACTCAGTCCCCTCCCTGCGGGGAGGGACCGTCCCCCTGGGCCGCGCGCCCGCGGGGCTGAGCCGGCACCCGGCCGGCGGGGCGCGGGTGGGACCTGCCCGCCGCCGGATTAAGCTGAATAAATCGCGGGGGTGCAGCCGGGCGGATTCGTCTGACGCTGCAGAAAGGCACCCACAGCCGCCACGGTGCCCAGCTCGCCACTGCCGCGGTGCCGTGGGACCGGGGCTGGGGATGCCCCACTCCCGAAAGGCAGAAAAACCCCATCCTGGCAGGGGAAGGGTCTGGTACCACTGTTCCTGCTCTGGCTGCTCAGAGAGGTGTTGGGGCCCCTGTGCCAGTGGTGACACCCCACCCTGTGCCCCAAGGCAGTTCCCCCTGTGTCACCATGTTCCCACGCTGTCCTTCAGATCTCTCTTGAGTGGTTCCTCGCATCCTATGCTCAAGGAGAGCAGCTGAGCCTGGTCTGTGCTGGTCAATCATGGGCATTCCTTGCCACGCAGCAGAGCCAAGGATGTCTGGGGGGCCATGACCAGCCCTAGTCACCAGCACCTTCACCCTGGAGTGCCCCAACCCTCCTGTTTTCAGCTCCAGTGCAGCCGAGGCTGGAGCTGACAAATCCAGATCTCCACTCCCATTTTGGGCATGTGTGAGCTTGCCGCGGCACTGGGCCGCTCCGTGCAGGCGTTAGCGAGCGGCGGGAACAGTCCGTGAGGGGACTTGGGCTGGGCCAGAGATTCTCCTGGTGTGAGTCAGCGGCACACGAACCCGAGCGCTCCGGGGTGGTGCCAGGCGGGCTGTCCTGGCTCCACCGCCCTACGGCCAGGGACCTCCTGTCCTCCGGTCATGGATGTACACGGGCTTTGGCATCCAAGATGAGAAGGGTGGGGTGATAAAGCAACCGTCAATACCAGTACCTTGTGTTGATTCAGGTGCCCAACATCCTCCCTGTCCTTCTCCCAGCCTCTCCTTACTCCTCACTCGCTGCTTCCCAGGGCTTTGCTGCCCTTTCCGAAGCACGGAATGAGCACAGGATGACATTTCAGGTGGAAATAGTGTATTTTTTTTCCAAACTAAAACATATCTACAGTTCATGTTGGAGGAGAGTGAACTGTGGGAGCTCCTGCATGTGCGGGACATTAAGGCCTATGTTCCCTGTGGCCATGGGCTCTGAGTGGCTCTAATTCCTTCTGGTTTTGGTCCAGGTTTTTAGCTGCTCAAAGGACAAAAAATGGTGATGGGGCCAATACACCCAGCACATGGTGCAGCGAGGCAGCTGGAGCCACTCTCTGTCCCTCAGTCTCTCAGCACTTTTTGGGGGGCTCATCTGAGGCTGTCACCTTGGGGAGCATCAGCCATCCCGTGGGAAGGGCACAGAGGTCTCCAGCTTGGCTCCCTCAGGGATGGAGACTGCCCAAGTGCCCAGGGCCCTGTTAAGCCCTTTTGCATTTGCCATGAGCTCCTGGCATCGGGTGTGGGTTTGTGCTGGACCCTGTGCACACACGTCCCGCTGACTCAGGAGCTTCCCCGTGCTCCAGCTGCCCTCCCCATGGAAAGCACTGCTGGGCATGTCTCACTCACTGGGGTTACCTGAACCCTGCCAGGCTGTGTGCCACGGAGACCCTTGCTCCCAGCTGGGAGTGCACCAAAAGGCGCCATGGCCTCCCTGGCTCTGCATGCACAGAATTTGGGCTGTTGGATGAGGCCGCATCCAGCATCTGCCTTGGCTGGAAGGGACAAACTGCCCTGTCAGAAACATCTGTGAGGAGAGGAGGAGGAGAGGAGACACGTTTCCCTTCATGGCCCTGTAGAACCTGGGGATGCCCGGGGTTCCGGGGAGGAGCACCCTGTACCCGCACACCCCAACTGCTCTGCTGGGGAGCATGTTCAGGCTCCAGCTGTGTCCTGTGGTTGTCCCACTGCCAGATGGTTGCAGCTCAGCTCATCATGGTGGGGACGGTGTCGTGGTGCAGAGCAGGATTGGAAGCCCTGTTAGCCTGGATCAGGTCAAGCTGGATCAATGACACCTTCACAGGGGTCTGTGTGTGGGATGCAGGTCTGTGCCCATGAGCACGAGCGCCAGGAGTGATGTCCTGTCCCTGCAGTGTTTCCGGGGTCTTTCCTGGACACACAGGGGGATGTGACCACCCAGCACTGTGCTCCCCATGTCCCCCAGGGCTGGGACACCATCCTTTGCCCCTTGACCTGGGATCTGCCCCACCAGAGCCACTCCACAGGGTAGGAGAGATGGGGAGATGATGACAATCATGTCCCCTCTGTTTTGGATGGTGGCAGAGAGGGGAGTATGACAAACCAGGGCAACACCGAAGGGCTTTAAGAGCATCCCACTAGTGCAAGGGGTCTGTGTCCAACGAGCACCTCCTGCCCAAGGACCCCCTGCTTAAGCCAGGGCATGGCCACAGCCCTTCTCCTCCCAGCTCTGATGAGTCTCAGGCAGTTTTGGAAAACCTTCATGTTCCAGGGAGCAGCCAGCCCCAGTCTTGCAGCATCAGTGGTGGCTCTCAGGGTGCTCCCACCTGCCCCAGCACCGCTGAGTCCCTCCCTGGCACGGTGGGAACCGCGGCAGCCAGACAGGGCCCGCGGGGCTGGCTGCGGCCAGAGCCAAGGCTTTGATCTCCCTGAGCGGCTACTGGACAAGCACAAAAACACAGCGCAGTCCCGGGTCCCGTGTTGGTTTTGGTGATTATGTAGCTGAGCGGCTCCCGGGATGTGAACATTCAGTCCAGAGTAAACAAGGCTTGCTCCCAAAATGGGCTGCTTGGCACAGGCTGCTCGTTCCCGTGATGGCAGAGGGGCTGCTGTCCCCAAATCAGGGCAGCAATGGGGCTGGGGGGCTGAGCAGGTGGGCTGGGATATCCCATCGGGTCCCAGATTTGCAGGGCTGGGATTGTCCCATCATGTCCTGGCTCTGTGGGAGTCATGAGGGGCTGGTGCCCTGAGTGCCAAGCAAACGTCTGCCACTGCTGCTCCCATCAGCAGGTTTATCTGTGCTGCCTGTCCCCCCACATACCTCTGTTATTAAAGCGTGAGAGCTCTCCCGCTGCCCCTGGAGAGCGGGGCGAGGCTGGCGGGGGGGCGGGGAAATCCCCCTGAGGTGGGAGGAAATTGCAAATACCTCCGAACACATCCGTGTCCCGGCGCTCCCTGCTCGGAGCAGCCGAAGGTACCCCTGAGGGGATGGGGGGCCCTGCACGTCCCCCCGGCTCCACCGACTGCAGCAGCCTCGTGTCCTGGGGGCACCCCGGGGTGATGTGCCTGGACTGGCAGCAGGCTGAGCTTCCCGAAACTCCAGCTGAGGTCTGTGCTCGACTGCTTGGAGGAGACCGCACAGACCACGGCGTTCCAGCGCCCTGACACTGGCAGGATCTAACCCAAACCTTCCACTAGACCAGCTTGCTCCAAGCCCAGTCCAACCTGGCATTAAACACTTCCAGGGAAGGGGCAGCCGCAGCCTGTCCCCCGGCGAGGTGCTGGGGCTCTGTGGTGCGAGCCGGCTGCGGTGCCGGTGCGGTGCCCGCGCTGGCAGCGGGGCTGCACTGCTTCCCGCAGCCACTGGATGTCACCTGCAATATGGGCTGTGCGCAGCACGGCTCTGACACCGCACGGCTCTGACAGCGCGTGGCTCTGACCCCAAACAGCTCTGACACCGCACAGCTCTGACCCCAAACAGCTCTGACACCGCACTGCTCTGACACAGCACAGCTCTGACCCCAAACAGCTCTGACCCCAAACAGCTCTGACACCGCACGGCTCTGACCCCAAACAGCTCTGACACCGCACAGCTCTGACCCCAAACAGCTCTGACACCGCACTGCTCTGACACAGCACAGCTCTGACCCCAAACAGCTCTGACCCCAAAGAGCTCTGACACCGCACAGCTCTGACCCCAAACAGCTCTGACCCCAAAGAGCTCTGACCCCGCACATCCCAGTGCTCCTCCCGCCGCTCTTGACACCATACTCACTCCATGAGGCTCGGCTCCTGCTCGACTGCTCCTGGCTCGGAGTTGTGTCTGTTCCCACTGACACGTTTCCCATTTGATTTCCCATTTGGAATTTCCCATGTGGGATTCCCACAGCCTCCACCAGCCCTGAGGCAGGCGGTCGTGGTCCCCAGGGCTCTGCCCCGGTGACTCAGGGGGCAGCTGGCGCGTGGGGTGAGTGGGAACTGCAACACCACTGACTGTAACAGCACAGGCTGGGAATACAACACATTTCCATTCGGCTTTTTTTTTCCCCTAGAGGGCAAATTATTCCTTATTAAGGTTCATTTTGCCATTGACATTGTTCTGCTGTGGTGGGATGCTGCCTTTTAATACTCAGGTTTAGGAACTGCAAGAGAATCACAGAATTCTGGAATGGTTTGGGTTGGAAAGGACTTCACAGACCATCTTGTTCTACCCCTGCTATGGGCAGGGACACCTTCCACTAGAGCAGGTTGTTCCCTGTCCAGCCTGGTCTTGGACACTTCCAGGGATCCAGGGACAGCCACAGCTTCTCTGGGCACCCTGTGCCAGCGCTTCCCCACCCTCACAGGGAAGAATTCCTTCCCAAGATCTGACCCAAACCTGTCCATACCCAGCTGGTTACCAGGCCGGTGTCATCCCAACCAGATACCCACCAGCCTTGGGGGCAGAGCTAATGCTCCCCCCCAATGCCAAACTATCGCTGCTCCTTGCTTTTCCAAGCTCAACCGAAGTAAGTGAAATCCTGCTCCTGACGGGTTTCCAGCATGACCAAGGCAAACGCTGGTACAGCACAGCCGGGGATCCCCTGTGGCCGCCCTGAGGCTGTGGGTTGGGATGCTGGGTGCCAACAATGTGCAGAGGGACAGCAGCGGCACCAGGAACCTGCTCTGGGGGCATGGGGAGTCCTCCCCAGGCTCTTGCAGCAGATGCTGCGTGAGGGAAGGGAATGAAACTGGTACCATGATCCTTGGGAGAGACAGGAGCAGTGCCGGGCCATCGCTGAGCTGTGCGGTGAGATGCAGGTGGAGCCAGAGCCGAGTGCTGCAGCAGAAAGTACTGGGATTTGGGAAAACATGTTTTTCCCATAACCTCCTACTCATCTGTTGCAGGAGGAGTGTGAGGAGCTGCAGCGTGCCCAGCACTCCGACTGCCCCTCTCTCCAGTCAGCCTGAGCGTCGTGACTGCAGAGGGGTCGGCCCCGGTAACATCCAGGGAAAAAAGAAATGAGGGGCCCTGTGTTCAGAGGTCCATCCCTGCACTCAGAGCCCTGTCCCTGCACTCACAGCCCCCTGCCCTGTGCCTGGAGCCCCCTCCCAGCACAGCCCTGTGGTGTTTGCCACAGGCAGGCGGCACCGGCTCTGTCCCAGCCTCCTCCCTGACGTGAGTGTCAGGGCATCCTCTGCATTTCTGGGCTTTCCAGAAGAATGGAAATTGAATAAAGGATCAAAGGTCAGTGAGCAGGAGAGCAGAGTATTTCTGGAAAGCCCGGGAGCAGCGATTGCTCACAGCCTGGCGCACATGGCCGGCGCTGGCTGGGCACGGCTGGACTGGCAGTGGGGAGGTGACAGCCGAGGGGCTGCCCCACACCGGGACTGGACACCTGACCTGAGTGGACAGTGCTTGTGGAGACAACCCTGGGTCACATGGGGGTCATCCCTCACCTCGGGTGGGCATTCAGAAAATGAGGTACAACCTGCTGGAGCAAGACCAGGTGAGGCCGTGGAGATGCTCTGAAGGCTGAAGCCCCTCTGCTGTGGAGCCAGACTGGGAGAGCTGGGTGAGAAGGCTCCAGGGGGACCTTAGAGCATCTTCCAGTGCCTAAATGGTCTCCAGGAGAGCTGGAGAGGGACTTGGGACAAGTACCTGGAGGGACAGGACAAGGGGGAGTGCCTTCCCACTGCCAGAGAGCAGGGATAGATGGGATATTGGGAAGGAAGTTTTCCCTGTGAGGGTGGTGAGGCGCTGGCACAGGGTGCCCAGAGAAGCTGTGGCTGCCCCTGGATCCCTGGAAGTGTCCAAAGCCAGGCTGGATGGGTCTTGGAGCACCCTGGGATAGTGGAAGGTGTCCCTGCCCTGGCTGGGGTGGAACAAGGCAGTCTGTGAGATCTCTTCCAACCCAAACCATTCTGGAATTCTGTGATACAGTGATTGCTTTCCCCTCTGCTGAGAGCTCAGTGTGTCTCTAACAGGCAGAGCCAGTGCACAGTTGTGCTGCAGGTGTCTCTGGAGCAGAGCTGAGTGAGCACTCCCTGCACTGTTCTAATTACAAACTGGATTAAAGTAGGGTCTAATATTCTATAGGACAAGTGAGTATCTTGACAAAGGACCCACATCACGAGAAGCTGGTGCAGTCAGACAGTCCCTCTGTAACTCCTCATTTCAGAGATGCTCCGTGGCTTATGAGTCAGACTCCATTTCCCAGTGAAAGGCCCCTTGTGCCCCTGCCCCACAGGACAAACACTCCCAGTCCCTCCAGCTGGGCACAGGGCTTGGCCAGTGACCATCCAGGACGGGGTGACCGTAAGACCAGCCCTGTCCCCCAGCCCGCTTCCACCCCTGGTCCCCTGAGGCTCCAGGGACTCCGGCTGCGCGTGGGCTCAGCCCACGGGCGCTTCTCCTCGGTAGCTTCGGCGGGGGACGGGCTCCTCCTCTTTCCTCATTCCCATTTATTTTTGGCTCCCAAGTTGTCATAAATGATTTGAGCTCAACAGTTTTTAAATTTTGAACTCCAAACAGCTATTTAAAGCCTTGACAGGATGCAAGAGTGTATTAAGGTCTTATTTTTAGAGCCTTTCTTAGGGTGAGAGGCTCACTCAGCATCACTCGCGCCCCAGTGACGGACTGAGACCATCATGGGAACCCCACTGAGCACCGTGGGGCTGTGAGGGGGTGATGCCCTGGGTGGGGGGGCCATGGCAGGACCCCGGTTTCTCGGTGCCGAGAGGAGCCAAGCAGGCACAGAGTGCCCAGTTACCAGCTGCTTGGGATCACGCATTGCAAAGCAAAGTGGATTTGATTGGAAAGGGCTTTGAATGTGCCAGTGCTCAAAGTTCCTGTGATTAATATAACAATTAATTAGCATGTTGAAGGTTTTAAAGCTTCTGTTAATTAGAGGTTGATGTTACGCTGTATCCCAGTGCTTCAGGATAGAGGAATCTTCCCGAGCAACACTCTCTCTCCGTGCACTGTTCCATTCTGACCTTGTGCACGTAGATTCTCCTCCCAGTGTGCACCAGTTCTGGTGGCCTCACATATTTTTTTATTTTATTTTATTTTATTTTATTTTATTTTATTTTATTTTATTTTATTTTATTTTATTTTATTTTATTTTATCCTGACTATTGTTCTGATCGGGGATATTTTTTTGGCCTGCACTTAATTAGTCATAATTCAGAGGTTTTCATAAGTCACACACTGCACATGCTGAAGTGCTAATGAGGCATTTCCATGCTGAATCACCAACTAATGATTTACCACGATGATTTTGTTATTAAATCCGCAACCCCTGGCTCTGGCGAGCAGCGCTGGGAGACGCCTGTTTGCTAATACACGGAGACAGTGGAATGCAAGCAGAAAATATTATGAACTCGTCATCGGAGCGCTGACATATTGATGTGGCACCTGCACCTGCCTGCAGGGTTTTCCAAAAATCGCCGGTGAAGAAGCCTGACAGATTGGTTATCCGCAGATCCAGGCTCCTTGTTTAAGGCACTGCAGCCAAGCTCCCGCACACCCGGGGATGCGGGAGCGCATGGGAAACACGCCGGCTGCGGGAACGGGGAGGGACACATCCCCACGGACCCCTGAATCCCAGCCTGACCCCGGGGAAAGGGGGCTCACAGGGGTTGGGCTCTGCACCACCCGCCCTCACCAGGGTGCAATTTCCAGGCATGAGGGTAACTGAGCCAATCGTGGTACCCAAGGACATCCCAGTACCCAAGTACATCCCAGTTCCCAGGCACTTCTTGGTACCCAAGTGCATCCCAGTACCCAGGCACTTCCTGGCACCTGAGGGCATCCTGGTACCCCGGTGCATCCTGCCTGGCTGAGGGGATGGTAGTGAAATACTCCCACTGGGTTTTGGCCTGTGCCAGGCTACCCAGTGCATCACAGTGGTGATGGGGCAAGAGCTGGGGGCTTAACGAGGATGGTGGCGTGGGAAGAGGGCTCTTGCTGCCCCAGGGGTGCTGCCCAGACCGTGGACTGGGTAGGTGAACCATATTTCCCAATGCCTTCCCAATGCCAGCGTGCAGGAGCAGCATCTCAGATGCCAGGGTTGTTTCCCACTGGCAGCAGCACAGAGACGATGCCACTTGTCTCTTTATCTTCTCCCTGCTGCTGCTGCTCCTTTGACAGGCTGAGGCTGAGCGCTGCTCCCAGGACGGACGCCGGGAGCCAGAGCCATTTTGCAGGCTGCAGCACAGCTGGTGCCTGGCGCCGAGCTCCCGCTGCCACGCGCCGTGGGAAGGTGAGCGAGATGGAATTTTTAACCAGTCACTCGGTGACATTCACATGCCACAGCCCAGCGGTTTCTGCTTGTGGAAACATCTCCACGGGGGATCAGGGAAGTGATGCATTTAGAGGGATTCTAGCAAGAAATTGCAAAAATGCCTCCCCAGGGCCAAGGTAAAGGGTTGTTAGTGGTGGTGTTTATTCATGAGCAGAGCCAGCCGGGGAAGGATGAGTCTTGGAATTGCTCTGGGAACAGAGTGGGGAGGTGCATCCATTTGTCTCCTGCTCCACCTGCACTGACAGTTCCATGTCCGGGGGAGAGAGCAGGTCCCATCCCAGGGGGCTGAGGAAGGTGGAGAAATTTCCTTAGAGTGACATGAGGGCTGGGACCAGCCAGATATTTTGGTTGCTGCAAGAATCCATGTGTGCCAGGGAAGTTTGTAAATGGATGGGCAGGGAAGATTCTGATTAAAGACCCATTTCAGAGTCAGCTGCCCTAGGTAGTGAGAGCGAGTATTTTGTGGATCAGAGGTGCCCTGTATTGGGCAAAAGGGCAAAGAAGTGACAGAGCCCTGTCATTGTCCCTGGATTGTGTACAAAGTGGCTCTGCAGGTGAATAAATCTCTGAATCCCAGGGTAGTTTGGGCTGGAAAAGACCTTAAAACTCATCTCATCCCACCCGCTGTCATGGGCAGGGACATGTTCCACTAGACCAGGGTGCTACAGGCACAGTCCAGCCTGCTCTTGGACACTTCCAGGGATGCAGGGGCAGCCCCAGCTGCTCTGGGCAACCTGTGCCCCGGCCTCCCCACCCTCACAGGGAAGAATTTCCTCCCAATATTCCATCTAACACTGCCCTCTGGGAATGGGAAGCCATTCCCCCTTGTCCTGGTACTCCAGGCCCTTGTAAACAACCTCTCTCCAGATTTCTCGTTCTTTCCCAGTCCATGGATGTTCGGAAAGCCATGGCTGTGTGTGGTATGCCTGTGCCCTGAACGGCTCTTCTCCTGCCCTGGCACCTCCAGCTACATATTCACTGTCTGTTTTGGGAGAACTTTGTCCCTCTTTTTGCTGTTGCTGTGGTCCTGTGACTGAGGCAGCTCCCAGACCTGTGCCTGCCTGCCAAACCTGGGTGCCGGCACCATGGGTGCTGCAGTGGCTTCGGTGGGACCCTGAGCCTCGCGGTGACATTGGTGGGACTGTGGGCACGGCAGTGGTTTTGGGGTGCCCCCCATGGTGCACTAACTCCGGGGTTCATTAACCCTTTCCCACAGCCCGAGCAGCCGGGCAGGGCTGGCACCCTGCGTGCTGCCGTGGCAGGGCAGGGTGTGCGGAGAGCACAGCAGGAATGCAGAACGAGATGAGATGTGACAGCCCATCTTCCTGGGAACATCGATGTAATCTGCACCAGAATGTGCTCAGCCAGCCGGAATCGCCGTCAGCCAGGGCTCAGCCAGGGCTCAGCCAGAGCTCAGCGCCCGGGCGGGACCAGCCCCCCCGGGGCACCCCAAAGGCGGCGGGGCGCGGGTGCGGCCCCGTGTGCGGTGCCCGGCTGCCCTCCCGTGTCCGGGGCAAGGGCCAGCAACGCTCCCTGCTCCCAGCTCCTGGGGTACGGCTCCAGGGGGGCCTCGTCCCGGCTCCTTTCACCCCCAAAAGCAGGTGAGGCACTGCTGGGGCTGAACCCAGAGTGCACAAACACGGGGCTCTCTGACCACTGGGGCTGTTGCTGCCCCAAGTACTCTGCAGAGACCCAAGGGTCCCTGCACTGCAGGGCGGGTGGGCGCTGATGGATGGATCCACCGGGCTTATCTGGATCAGGGCTTCCCATTTCCAGAGGATGCTGGAGAGAGTGGGCTGGCAGGGGGCTGGCACTGAAACAGGCAGTGAGATAGGCAGTGGGCAAGCAGCGCTGCCTGCAGGGCTGGGTTGCCAGGGACTGCTCCAAAGTGTCACTGGACTCCTCGGTGTGTGATCCTGTCGGATCAGGGACAATCCTGGCCTGGGAGCCTGGGCACTGTCCCAGCAGAATTGCTCAGGGTTTGGCTGCAGTCCTTGTTCAGACACATGGTGTGAGTTTTCATCCACAACAGAGAAGCTGTGGCTGCCCCTGAATCCCTGGAAGTGTCCACGGCCAGGTTGGACGGGGCTTGGAGCAGCCTGGGCTAGTGGAAGGTGTCCCTGCCCGTGGCAGGGATGGGATGAATGGGCTTTGAGGTCCCTTCCAACACAAACCAGTCTGGGATTCAATGAAACTTCCCAAACATTAGTGCTGGAACCTGGGGGTGGAAAGGCTGGGGGCAGCTGAAGGAGAAAAGCCATTCCTGGCCCCACCACGCTCCTGGGGAAGGCTGCTGGGAACATGGTGGGGCTTTTGTGTCTCCGGTCCCAGCACTCGGGAGAGGAGGATGTACAGAGCAGTGGGGAAGTGGACGCAAGTCACCATGGCAACCGGGATGGAAACATCATCAAAATGTGTCAAACGAGGGGAATTACAAAAAATAGAAACCCAGTGTGGTGTGGGCAAACACTGCAGCTTCATGGGGCTGCTCCTGACAGCACCTCGGCAGCCTCCCCGTGCTGTGGTAGTGGTGCCACCACCGGCTCCAAGTCGTGCTGTCACTTGGGGCATCTCGTGGCCCCCAGAGCACCCATGAGTGGATCCCGGTCCCTCCAGATCAGCTGGGCAGCCACCAGCTCCTCACCAGCACATGGACACGAGCTCTACATTTCCCTACAGCTCCAGTGAGGGCACAGCCATGCACAGACACATCGGGCACCTCAGCTGGCACCGTGTCACCTCTGCATGAACCCCCCTTCACAACTAATTAATTTGTAGTAATAAGCCATGTGCTTGTTTCCAGCTGTTTGGGTTTTTTTTTTTAAGTAAATGAATTTGTAAATAATTTGTGCTATTTTATCTGTCACTTATGCTCCCAGGATTTGTAATTTTAACGCATGACATCAGTTAATCACAATTCTCTTCCAGCACTAATTTTAATTAAAACCACTTTCCTTTTTTTTGGCTAATTCAGTGCTGTCGCTGAGGGCTGCAAATGAGATCACAGGCTGGTGGTTGTTGTTGCTGCTGTTTTATATTCACCACTGACGTTAGGAAGTGGGGAGGAGAAGGGACGGAGTGGGGATGGAGCAGGAGCCCACTGGGGCTGCCCGTCCGGTTCTGCGGGACCCAGTGATGGCAGCGGGGCTGGAACGTCCGTGCGAGGAGTCCGAGCACTCCGGCACTGCCATCCACAGCCGGTGGGAAGAGCCTTTACCCGCAGCTCAGTTTTCCGGTTGCTTCCTAACTGAGCCAGGAGCGATCCGCTGCTCCGCAGTGACCCTGCCCTGGCTGAAGGAATCCAGCGAAAGAGCTGGAGCAGGAGCAGCTTTGTCAAATCATGAGCTGTAATTGCCTGAACTTCACGGCCGACATCACACGCCGCTCATTACAGACACGGCTCCTGACTCCCAAATCCATCCCCAAAACAAGCAGCTCCGACACCTGATCTGGTATTCAGATTCACCAGTGCTCCCTGCTCTGACAACTCGCTAACGAGCTTCCCCCAGCAGCCAAGAGCCGGGATGAGCCCTGACAGCCGCTGCTGAATCCGCAGTGGTGCCGGGATGGAAACACGGATCCAAACCCGGATCCAAATCTGGATCCATGGCAGCCTTGTGGTGACAGGGACAAGCTATATATGGTCGCCTCAGCGAGCATCAGCTCCGGTGCTCTCCAGCCCACCACGGACCGATTCCCACCGATGCCGTGACCTGGCACGCTCCCTCCCGCTGCTCCTTCCCGGGGCAGCTGTGGCACGGCCGGGGGTCCCAGACTGCCGCTCCCGCTGGGCGGGGAGGCATCGCTCAGCCCCCAGATCCCTGCTCCTGGGTGGGCTGAACCCGGACCAGGTGTGCAGCAGATGTGCCCGTGTTCTGCCCGTGGCGCGGTGAGCTGCCCCCTTCTCCGGGCATCGACAGCGGATCTCACCCTCCGAGCAGCGCATCCTGCCCCGGCCGCCCTCCCTCCCGCGCAGCTGCTGGGAGCAGGCGGGATTTGGCTCCCCATGGGGGCGGCACCCGTCCTCTGGCAGCTTCTTTGAGCCCCTCACAGAGCTCCGGATCCCTCCCTGTGTGTTCGGGACCACAGAGGAACTCGGTGCCCTGTGGTGCCAGGGATGCCAGGCAGCCCCCGTGTCTGTGTCCCCAGCGCATCCCGGGAAGAGCAGTGGCCGGGGGTGACAGACACTCCGGGAAGCATCCTCCTCCCACAGGAGCTGGGGTTGGCCCATCCATCATGGACATATGCAGGATGCTGTAGGGTCCTGTCACCCTGTGCTGATAACAGTGTGACCACCTGTCCAGCTGCCCTTGTCCCAGACTTGCTTTTCCAGTGGATATTTAATTTGCTTCACTCTTGGCAGATTAATTTGTTGGGGTTTTTAAAAATCTCCCTTTTTTCTAACCTGCGTTTTAGTTAGCCAAGGTGCAGTGATGCTGAGGTCAGATTTACACCTCCCCCAGTCCTGCTCCCGGCCTGGTGTTCCTGCTAATTGTGTGCATACACAGGGATGGGTCCAATGGGTGGCATTTGGCATCCAGAACATTTTTAACTTGGAAAATGGGAAAAAAATCAAGCGATGACAAGCGTATTTATTTGTGAAGCTGACGCTGCCAACGGCTGGGGTTTAAAGGCGTATTTTTGCCATTTACTGAAGTCAGTTGGAACAGAGAGACCGAATCCAAAGCGGTGACACCTCCGACGGCTTGGAAGGGCTCCTTCAGCTGCAGCAAAGCTCAGCAGGTTTGACATTTGAAACTCCCTCATTCCACTGCCAGGCAAAACCTAGGGCCTTTGCACTGTATTTTTCCTGCTGTTCTTCAGTGCAAGAATTCCTGCTTTTTCTGGTTTCACACCATTATGAACACACCAGCTCAGGAAAAAAAATAAAATTCTGCTGTGATGATAAAATTGGCTTTGGAATAGCAGAAATCTGGCTTGTCCATGTGGTGCCAGGCTCTGGGGAGCTCTTGGATACCAGGGCTGCAGTCATTGTGTCACTGTTCTGAACACAAAAACACCGGGGAAGTGAGATTTTAAAGGATTGTTTGATGTTCAGCTTTTCAGGATTAATTCCTAAACTAAACAACAATCCCTGAGGTGCTGCCACAGGAGGGAAGAAACTCTCCCCTGTACATGCTCCCACCCTTCTGTGCTGCTTCTGCTCCCCAGGACCTGCTGCTGGAGGGGATGGAGATTTGCCCCCCCACTTCAAACCCAGCAGCCAGGGACACTCGCTCCCCCCGGGGCCCTTCCTGCTGGCACAGAAGTTGCCTCTTGTGGGTTCAGCCTGGGACAGCGGGAGCGAGGCAGGAAGGATGCGGTGGGGGAGGAATGCAGTGGAAGGGATGTAGGAGGGATGCAGCAGGAGGGAGAGATGCAGAAGGGATGTAGGAGGGATGCAGCAGGAGGGATGCAGTGTGCACTCTGCAACCCTTTCCAGCACCCCACCCTGCTGCTGGCTCCACTCTGCAGCCACTTTGCCTGGGTTTCTCCCCCAGGGACTGAGACAGGCCCTGCCAGGTCTGCATGAGGCTGATGGTACCAGTGGCAAACCCTGGGGTGGGGGATCAGTGGGTAGAACAGCTCCAAGCTGGGAAGCCACGGGGTGAGAGCTGAAGGCTCGTTAGCTCTCATTAACCCTCATTAGCAATGGACTCCCAGGTGCCTGAGGGGCAATACACCAGGTGCAGGCAGCATTGCTGTGGGTGTTTCTGGGTCATTTTCAGGTATGAAAGGGGCAAACGCTGCCCAGTGTGTGCAGAGGGGTCTGTGGGTCCTGGGACAGGCTTGGGGGCAGGTGATGCTGCTGCACAGGCACCACCTGGGCCAAGGGCTGGGAATTCCCAGAGGAATCACTCTCTGCAGCTCCAGCTGTGCATGGAAGAGGATCAGGAACACCAGTGGGTTCCTCTCGGAGGTGATCTCCACTGCAGCCTGTCTGGGGCCAGGTGAGCTCTGCACGGTGTGTTCTGCAGAGGATGCTCGTGCTGGGCATGGCCGATGTGCTGGGGCAGCTGAAATGTGCTCCCAGGTGATGCCAGCACCTGCCCTGAGCCGATACCCTGGTGGCACCTACGGCTGTCCTGTTTCAGTTTTTTGGATAAGCAAGTCAGAGGGAAACAGGTCACTGCTGCTGAGGCTCCCGGGTTACATAAACACTGGTGGAGTGACCCAGGTTGTGCAAGGGCCTGGCTTGTCTGAACGTGTGCTGTGGTTTGGAGAAGTATGAAGGCAGGGACCTGGAAACAGGTCAGTTTAGGTGAGATATGAGGAAGAAATTCGTCCCTGTGAGGTTGGTGAGACACTGGCACAAGTTTCCCAGAGAAGCTGTGGCTGCCCCATCCCAGAGCTGTTCAAGCCCAAGCTGGATGGGGCATGGAGCAACCTGGGATAGTGGAAGGTGTCCGTGCCCATGGCAGGGAGTGGAATGAGATGGGCTTCAAGATCCCTTCCCACACAAACCATCCTGTGATTCTATGAAACAAAGCTGCCTGGTAGCAGGAGGCACTGGAAAGCATCCCTTAGCAGGGAATGGCAAACCTGGAATCACTCGGACACTGCGGCTGATAAGGGCTAACGCAGCTCTGTGTGTGTGAGGAGTGTGGCCAAGCTGGGGGAGGATCTGGCCTGTTGATGAAAGCAGGTCTGGCTTTGTGTGCCTCTGCCTCGGGAAGGATTCCTGAGAGCAGGAAGGGTCTCAGGACAGACCCACGGAATCCCCCAGCCCCATCCCGGTGGCACAGTGGGAGATGAACTGGGACTCCTGCAGGGGCTGCCTGTGGGTCCCAGGCAGAGAAGCAGGGAGGGAGGAATGCCGCTGGTTCTGTTGGATTTGAGCAGGCTCTGCCCTCCCGGAGCCGCATTTTGCTGCCGCGAGTGCTAACTAGGTCAGGCAGGACGAGCCGTACCTGTCCCTGCGGCAGCGCTCGGCACGGCACCGGCACACGGCTGCCCCCAGCACAGCGCTGCCGCCGGGACCCGCCGAGGGAAGGGCTCTGGCGGTCCCCGTGAGCTGCAGCAGCCGTGAGGCAGCACCGGAGCGGGCCGGGGCCGGGGGGCAGCTGCCTGCGCTCTGCGGGAGCTGTGTGGCAAAGCCCGCGGGGACCCTTCGGCAAAACCTTCGGTGCCTCCGTGGTGCCCGGCCGTGCACAGCGAGGCAGCGAGCAGATCCCCTACAGCCTCCTCCTCCTCTTAGGGCTGAGCAATACTCTTGCTAAAAACAGGAGTTCTGCTATTTTAAATATCAGCTTGCGGGATGATTCAGTGTCTGCTCAGGCAGACACGAGGCAATGAGGATGTTGGTCTTCGAGCCTTATTTTAGGGGGAACCTCTTCCTTCTGTGCTGGGTGTCCCCAGCGATGTGGTGAGATGGAAAACCCCAGGACACGGGGCAGGATTCGGTGGCTCCCCTGAGCTGGGACCGCGAGGTGCAGCTTTCCAGGAAGGGGAGAACGCTGAGTCCTGCGGCAGGATCACCTCTCCAAACCTTCTTGGTCACTGCTCTGCAAAGCCTCCAGTGGCCCTGCAGCTCCGACAGCTTCCTGTGCCTTTGGAGCTGGATCTTCCCTGCCAAATTTTCATCGTCTTGCTGCTTTTCCTTGCCCTACATGTCCAGCACATCCTTCCTCCTCCGGATGGGGAGGTTAAGGTTCTGGGATGCCCCAGCCCTGGTCCCTGACCCCCTGCTTTCTGTCCTGGGGTAAAACCCTCCCTCCAGCTGCTGCCAGAGCTCTTACATGGATAATGTCACCAGGAGCAGTAGGCTTTAGTAGAAAATTCCCTCTTTCAGATGTGATTGATTTGGATTCCCCCCAGTCCTGGTTTCCAGGCATCAACGGCTGCTGGAAACGCTCTCCTGGCGACAGAAAATCCATGGGAAAGCAGGCAGCCTGATGAAGTATTCATGGGGATTTTTATCACTGGTTTTTACCCGCTGCAGGAAAGTCAGCTTTATTTTTAGTGAATGATGGATCCAGCAGTAACACAAGAAAAATACTCCATCTCCCTTCGAGCTGCATGGGAGGCATCGGAGGGGGCCTGTGCCTGGGAATGGGAACTGAACAAACCATCTCCTAAGTGTTTCCTGGCTAATTCTGGGATCATTAGAACAACTGACGGAGGCTGTGACTGATCCTCTGCTGCCCCAAGTGCTGCAGCCTGTGGCTCTCGGCAGACCCAGGCAGCTGAGCCTTCTGCCGTGCCCATTCCCATGGCCACAGTGTTCCCATTGCCTCCCTAATCCCCAACCTGCCTCTGTCCCAGAGAGAGCAGGAGAATGAATTACAGCTGATTAATTTGCCTTATCCAGAAGAATCTCCCTGAATTAGCAAATGTTTTGTTTTGTTTGTTTCTGTAATGGACAGGAAAACATCCCTCAGTGCCTGGCAGCTGCACCCATGGCTGTGCCAGCCCTGCCAGTATGACCCCTGGGAGTCCCAGTGTCACTGAGCCCTGCCAAGACACTTACATCTGGCTTCAAATGATCTTAAAACATATTTCTGAGCCAGCCAAGCTCGGCCACTGCCTGCCTGGGGTTTTCCCACTGCCTTTTCCCCACGGGCACTGCTTGCTGCCTGGCCGGTGCCGAGATGTGCTCTGTCAGCAGCAGATGCTTAATCTGTTTAAAAATAAATCCATCACTCTCCTGTGACTGATGGGAATCTGTTACAGCAAATCCCACTGTAACGTGGAACCCAGCCATGGCTGCCAAACTTCAGCACTTTCTTCCCTCTGGGCTCCAGGGAAGGGCTTGGGTCCCTCTGCTGTGAGTCTGGGGCAGCTCTGGAACTCGCCATTCCCTGCCCATGTTTGTGCCCGTTTACTGACACAGCCACAGGTTGTGTCACAGCAGGGAGAAAGTAACCTGGGGCCTCTCCTTGCTCTGACAGGGGTGACCTGTGTGACCTCAGGCACATCACTGCTGTCTGTGTGCTGTCACTGAGAGGGTGAGGAGCTGTGTCACCTAAAGCTCTCCCTGGAAAATGAATGAGAAGGGTCTCCCACATCCCTGAGTGACCAACTCTGTCCAGCAACCAAAAAAACCCCCCCAAAAAAATCTCTGAGGGACCATAAAAATGTGTAGAACTTCATCCAGGGAAACAAGGGGCAGTAACAAGGGGTGAAGTAGAAACAGGGCATTTTCTTCCTGGGAAGGTGAACTGAGAAATAGGGTGGGGTCTTTGGCTCCCCTCTAATTAAACAAGTTAATGAGTGATGGAGAGACTTTAGGGGATGTCTCCATTCCAGGAAATAGGAGCAATGAAAGATCTTGATTCAGGGGGACACCTCCACTCCCGCTGCAACACCCTGGGAGGTGCTACTTTGGGGGTCCTGCCCATGAGAGCAGGGGTGCCCTCCCTGCCTCTGAGGGGTGAGGTGGGTTAGGCTGCCATAGCTGCGTTGGGGATCTGGTGAGCTCCCAAAAAAGGCTCAAATTCCTCTTCCCAGCATGGTGGTGAGCCCTCGCACTGCTGCGAGTCCTTTTCCCCTCACAGTGCCAGGGGTGCCAGGGCTGGCAGCTACGGTGGCACCGAGCCCACCCCGCGTGGATCCCAGGAGCAGAGGAGCGGAGCAGAGTGTCGCTGGTGCATTGCACGGGCAGGTTCAGCAGCAGCCACGTGTGCCTGGGCCAGGCCCAGCGTGGGCCAGCAGGGTCATCGTTCCCCATGGGCTGAGGGTGCTGGGGGCATGTGGGCACTGTCACTGCCCTGTCCGCAGCCACAGCACTGTGTGCCCTGGGCAGTAGAGCTGCCTGGGATCTGTCCCTCAGCCCCTGAGGCCGAGGGGATCCTGCCTGGGCAGGAGGATGTCTCTGGATGGGGGAAGTGGAATTACCCTAATTTATTCCCTGTCAAGGAGGGAGCGGGACCTCCTGCAGCTTGCTGAGCTCCCCACTCATTGTGGGTGATGGTGAAGATGATGCTGCCTGACTCTGGGGTGCGTTCCCGGCTGTTGGGACCCTCCCTGCAGGGGATTGGAACTGGATGGTCTTTAAGGTCATCTGACCCAAACCATTCGGTGATTCTGTGATCTTTGGGGCTGCAGCTCCTCATTCTCAGGATTTCAGGGGCTCCCCTGGCTCCTCTCCAGGTGCAGCCAGATGCTGCAGCAGAACCCTGTAAGTGTTACCACCCTGTCAGGTTGCTCCTGGGGCAGCTGCCAGGCAAACCAGCTCCATGGGGCTGTGGTTCCTGCCTGGAAGCCCTGGTTGTGGCCCGGGGTCTGAGGGATGTGGGATGACACTGCTGTGGCTGTGGGCATCCCCACTGTGCCCTTGGGGTGGATAATCCCAGTGCCCTGTAAGCGGCTCACGCTGGGAGTGACTGCGGAGCCTTTGCCCTGCAGCAAGTGGGGCAAGAACTGGTTTAGTGAGTGACACCGTGTGCTGCCCACAGCCTCCTGTGTCACCTGGTGTGCTGAGTCCCATCTGCAATTAGGGCCTGTTTCACCCTCAAACCGAGTCCTATGGCTTCTGCAGCTCCTTAAGCCATCACCTCATAGCAGGTACCCCAGTGTTTTGTTGTCTTCCCAACTGGCTGGTAGAGAGACAGAGAGAAAGGATTTCTTGGTGACAATAAGGAATGAGTCAGTTCCAGAGATTTGGATATTAAATCCTTAATTAGTGATAGACATTGGCATGCAAGAACCCAGCAGGGCTCTTCTCAGGAGTGCTGACAGTGGTTGCAGCACTGGCCTTGCTCCCCAAGGCTAATCCTGGTGGCCCTGGGGATTACCTGCTTGGACATGGCGTGTCCAGCCCCAGGACAGATTATCCAAGGTGATCCAGCCATGCCACCAGCACCTTCCACTTGGGCTCCAGCTTGGAGCCAGGTGATACCGTCAGACACGGGGAGTGGGGATGGTTGTGCCAGATGATACCTTGTACCTGCAGGGACAGGAAATAACTTTAAAATCCCGAAGCCTCAGCATTCAGGTGGGTTCAGCGCTGTTCTGTCTGTCAGGTGGCAAATCCCGTGTGTGACAGCAGGGACCTTGGCCTGTAGAGTGCAGCATCACACGGTAATAGAACACCCCTCTTGGCTACAACACCTTCCGAGGGCTTGTGAAACGCAGCAGTGCCTAAAAATACCTGGCTGCCAAATCCCTGCTGCAGGTGAGCTCACAAGGTGTTGGTGGTACTTGGGTGGCCCAGTGTGGGGGTGCTCTGGACACATCGCCCGCACTGGTGGAGTTCCCAACCCTATCCTTGCTCCCTTGTGCCCCCAGTGCCCTCGCTGCCCCCACTCGGTGCCCAGCACCAGCCCTCGGTGCCCAGCACCAGCCCTCGGTGCTGGCCATGGCTCTGTGCGGGGCAGCCCCAGCCCCTGTGCAGGACACAGCCCACGGTGATGGTGTGTGCTGTCCCGGGAGCTCTCCGTGGAGATAGTAACAATTCACATTAGGCCATGGGCCATGGGCATCCTCCTGCAGCCCTGGGACAGTGCTTGGGGTGACACAGGGCCTTGGGGTGCTGCACGGGCTCGGGGTCCACAGTGGGGTGCTTGGTGTCTTTCCCCTCTGCCTGCCCCTGTCCCAGAATGGAGATGACTGTTCTCTGTGCCCAGGTACCGGGTGCTGTTGCTGGACCAGGCAGATGCTGTGGCACTGTCCCAGTGGAGCAAGGTGGCACGGGGACAGCTGTGGCCAGCTGGGACTCACAGACCCATCAGAGACCCACAGCACTGGTGACCCCAGGAGACAGGCTGACCCCATGGGAAGAGAAGCTGCCCATCACAGCCAGGCCTGCTTGGAGATGCTCTGCCTGAAGCAGGCAGGGGTCACCCCAGTGCCTTGGAAAGGCAGGTCTGACACCCTGAGAGCTGCTGTGCCTCACGCTGTCCCACCCCGCTGCCAGGGTGAAGGACCCCAGCAAGCCCTGGTTTGATGTCATGTGGGGAGGCAATTCTTCCCCTTCATCTCTCAGGTGAGGAAGCTGGCACCCCAGCCAGGAGCTAGGAGTGGTGCCAGAGCCCTCTCCATGGGCTCAGGAGCGAGTGAGAGCTGCTGGCATAAATTACCAGGCTGTCATCCCTGGTGCTGAGATTCCCAGGGAACAGCTTAGCAGTTCAAAGGGCTGCTGAGACAATTTTGCGTTGCATGATCACAGTCTCAGAGCTCTGACGTTAAAAGATGTCAACAGTGAGGTGATTTCTGAGTGGGGCTGCCCGTGGCCCCGGGGGTTGGGCACAGCCAACCCTTCCCGGGCCCAGCCAGAGGGAGCTGCCAAGGGTCCCCAGTGCTGGGAGCGCTGCTGTCCTTAGGACAGTGGGACCCTCACCCCGTGAGCAGTGGGCACACTGGGCATGCCCCTGGGCACACTTCAGCCCCAGGTACACCACGTCCCCCAGCACACCGCTCCTCCAGGCACAGCTCCTTGGCAGCTCCAGGGCGTCAGGCAGCTTCCATCCAGTACGGGAATTATTGGCCGTGCCAGCTTCCCAGCTATTATTTCATCCAGGATTTTGCAGGCTTCCACGAAGGGTCTCTTTCTGTGCCACTGAACTGTTCCATACGTGACAGGTTTGGCATAGGGAGCACCTTCTGCTCCACGCTGGGACCCATCTCTCACCCCAAGCAGAGGCTGCAGCAATGAAATGGGATGTAGGACCTCACTGATGAGGCTGGAGAAACAGAAAAGGAGAGAGCCCTGGCCATGGAGGGGAGCTGGCCATGCTGGCGGGAAAGCTCTGGAGCTATAAATCTGCCTGTGGCTGGGCACAGGGGCACACTCAGCTGGGGACAGAAGTGGGAGGACGAGGGGCACAGTGGCCGGGGCAGTGGGTGGCCCCGTTCCTGCTCTGTCCCTCTCTGGCACTGACCCGCTGACAGCAGGCCTCGGGCCGTGTCCCTTGAGGTGGCGATGGGCACGTGTTCCAGCAGTACCCAGGCCAAGTAGCTTCATCCTGGCAGTGCCAGCACCCTTCCCAATTCCAGCCTGTTCCCTCCCGTTCCCATGGCAACCTGTGACCTCACTGGGTTCCTTGGAGCTCTGCCAGCATTTTCAGCAGAAATAAAGCCAATGACCAGGGTTGTCCTGCTGTCCTCCCTGTCTGTAGTGGGTCTGTCACACCTGGGGCTCAGTTCAGGGCTGGCTTCTCAGCCGCAGGACTGAGGTGCCACATGGCAGGTCTCACACTCGGTGCCCGTCACTGTGGCATCTGGCTGACCCAGCACTCCTGGCTGTAGCAGCCCCCGGGATACAGGGGGCACCAGGGCTTCAGCTGCAGCCAGAGCTCAGTTTTCCAAGTGCCCAATTTTCCCAGTTTTGTCCTGCTCGGCAGAGAAAAGGCTGGGATGGAGAAGAGGGATCAAGAGTGAGACAAACGGAAATAAATAGAGAAGCTGGTCCCTCTGCTCTGCGTGGTGTTGCCACTTGGCTCAAGGTCCTCCCCTGCCTAAGGGTCCCTTTTGGCCTGGGCTCCACTTCCCCAAGGCTCCCATATAGTCTAGGGTCCCTCCTGCTCTGAGGCTCTGGCTGTTCCCGGGGGTCCCATTTGCCCAGGGATCCCTCTTGGTCTCGGGGTTCTGTGTGTCTGGAGGTGTCTTTTAGCTCTGGCTGTGCCTGGGGGGGTCCCTCTCGGCCCGGCGCTCCGGCTGTGGGTAGAATTCCGTGCCGGCCCGAGGGTCCCACACGCCTGGGGTTCCCTCTCGATCTGGGGGTCTCTCTCGGTGCCGGGTTCCCTCGCGGTGCGGAGCGGAGCGCTGGCGGTGCTGACGGTGACGGTGCTGGCGGCGGCCCCGGCATCCCGCGGCCCGGGGGCGGCCCCGGCGAGCGCAGCGCGGCGCGACCACCCCCGCAGCCGGCGGCAGGGAAGGAGGCACGGGAAAGAGGCAGGGAAGGAGGGCCGCGGCTCCGCTCGGCTCGGCGCGACTCCGCTCGGCGCTGACGGTCCCCGGTGCCGCCGCCGTCACTCGCCCCGCCCGTCCGCGGTTCCGCGCGGCGGGTGAGGGACGCGGCGCTCACCGGCACAGCCGGGGCCGGGGGCTCAGCGGGGCCGGGCCGCGGGATGAGCGCCCGGCGGCTCTCCGGGGGCAGCGGGGGCCGCTGATGCTGCGGGGACCGCGGGGTCTGCGGGGGCGGCGGGGGTGGCTCGGCGCGGCCCCGCCCGCGGCGGGGGCCATGTGAGCGCGGTGCCGGCAGGATGCAGAAGGGGGTGCGGCTCAATGACGGGCACGTCGCCCACCTGGGGCTGCTGGCGAAGAAGGACGGGGCCCGGCGCGGATACCTGAGCAAGCGGAGCGCCGACAACACGAAATGGCACACCAAGTGGTTCGCGCTGCTCCAGAACATGCTCTTCTACTTCGAGACCGACTCCAGCTCCCGGCCCTCGGGGCTCTACCTGCTCGAGGGCTGCGTCTGCGACCGCGCGCCCTCCCCCAAGCCCCCCCTCTCGGCTAAGGACTCCCTGGAGAAGCAGGTGGGCGACACGGGGGGCCCCGCGGAGGGGGAGGGAGCATGCCCCGCGGGGGTCCAGGTCCCGCACCCCCGGGAGCTTTCGGCGCCCGTGACCTGCCCCACGCATGACCGGGGTGGGGAGGTGAGGATGAGGCCGGTCTCTGCTGGGGAAGGGGGATGATTCCCGGGGCTGCAGTGCCGGAGCAGCGGGTGGGTTCATTGTGGGGGTGTCGGGCTCTGTCCGGAGCACCCCCGCTCCCCCTCCCAGCTAATTAACCGCCGGTAATTAGCGCGGGGCTGCGGGGCGCCTCCCAGCGGCCGCGCTTGGCGCTGCAGAGCCCCGCGCCCCCCGGCCCGGCGGGGTTTGGGGCAGGGTCCCGGCGGGGCGGGGGACCCCGGGGCGCCCGCGGGGCGG
>VWZT01015210.1:131267-142140 GCA_013397055.1 Pachycephala philippinensis
TACGCGGCCTCGCTGTGCCCCCCCCCCCGCCTGCCCCTTCTGTGCCCCCGTGGTTTGCCTGGCAGCTCCCCCGGCCCGGCGGTGTGAGCAGCCTGCGATGGGTGCGTGGTGCTCGGCGGGGGGAGCTCAGGGCCTTGTTTTCAGGCAGATTTCACCCTGTTCCCGCTCGCCACGTGTGCGGTTTGCACCTCAATCCCCACCCCTGGCGGGGGGACAAGCAGAGGGCGGGTCCCCTGAGCCCCCCGTGCTGGCGCTGGGCTCCAGTGCCCTTTGCCACTGCTGATGTCTGCGGGTGATCAGCGCGGAAACACCAAAGCCCTGGCGAGGCCCCGGGAAGATCCAGGTGTCCCCCTGCCCCAGGGCTGCTGTGGTCCCAGCCGTGAGGACCACAGCCCCTGACGGGTCCGGAGGTGGGTGACCCACCAGCTGTGCCTTTCCCGACCGGGCAGGGTATCCTGGAGCAGCACGGCATGGACGTTGGCAGCCCCCGGCATGTTTGTCCGGGGTGGTTTGCTGGAGCTGGGATGCACCGTAGCAGTGCCAGGAGAGATGGGATAGTGCCAGGAAGGGGGGAGAAGGGCTGGCTTCCAGCTGCGGGGGCAAATCCCCATCCATCGCTTCCAGAGCCACCTCCAGATTCATTAGCGTGGACAGGAGCCAGCTGGATTCACCCTCTGACCCTCTGGTGGTGTGTGGAGCGCGGACGTGTGCCCTGTGGGTGCCCGTGGCACAGCGGCACGGGGGACCCGGTGGGAGCAGCGGGAGAGGGTCCCGGCACCACCATCCCGGGCTGGGCACATGCGGGAGGCACCTCGCGTTTTGCGTCCAGCTCTGCAGGGCTTGCATAATTCGTGCCTGAGCAGGCTCTGGGGAGGCGCTGGGAGTGCTGCCGGCACACTGCAGGATGGGGCCCGGGGGCACCTGTCCGGCACCCCAGGGCATGGGGCAGCCTGGGAGGAAATCAGCGCCTTAATTCCGGCTATTCCTGGCACTTGGAGAACCCTGCCGAGAGAACCAGGCATGCAGCACCACTGCTCCCTGGCACATCCCCTCCCTCCTGGCTTGGAGCAAGGGAATATTTCCCTGTCAAGAGGAAAATACTGTGTTTTTTGCCCAGCTGGGGCTCCTTGCAGCCCGGCTGTGGGGTGCAGCACCTCAGGGGCTGTGGCAGTGAGGGGGGTCTGTAGTTGCAGGGGGTCACACTGCTGTGGTTGTCACTGCTGTCCCTTCAATAACAGAGGCTGTGTGCTCCTAGTTCAGCTTCCATGAAGTTTACCAGCCAGGTTGCAATCAGCCTTCCCAGCCAGGTTGGAATCAAGCTTGGAATCGAGGCTCTGGGTCCTTGTGTTTGTGCAGGAGGGATTTTCCACCATGCAAACACTACGGGGAGGATGTCACATCCCCTTTCCAGTTCAAAATGCACCCAGAGTGTTGATCCTTGCTGTGAGTGAGGGGCTGCTGTCACAGGGAGCTCCTGCCATGGCAAATACATCCCCTGCCTCTGCTCCGCGTGGATTTGCCGCGGTTCAGCGCCTGCCTTGTAATTCTGTGTAATTCCTTAGGCCAAATGGGACTGGAAGACGGAGCGCTGGATGCCCGCTGCTCTGCAAGCTAATTAATGGCCCAGGGATGAGATAAGCGGCGAATATTGATGGTGCAGATCCGCAGCCTGGCCGGGGCGGGAGGAGCGGGTGGCACACAGGGCCGGCCGTGCTCCAGGCAGGATCTGTGTTCCCCACGCCAGGGAAAGCCTCGGCTTCAGGCTCACCGGACACCCAGCCGTGCCCAGCATCCTCTGAAGGGAAGGTGCTGAGGAAATTTCTGGCATTGCCCGTGATCCCAATTAATTGTGTTCTGAGGGTATTTATCTATCCGTGCAGTTCCAGCTGGAGCTCTGAGGACAGTGTTCCTTGCAGCAGAGGAGCTCCAGGTTTGGATTCCTTCCTTGCTGGAGTGGAGCCTGAAAGGTTCTCAATTCTCTGCAAAGGAGATATTTCAAGAGGTGGGGCTTTCAAACCCCCTCTTTGAATGTACAAATATTTTGCTTTGGGGGGATTTTTTCCTTGGAACACAGTGAATTTTAGCATTGGTATATGTGAGAATAAGGGAGCAAAGACATGTGGAAAACTGGAACACCAAAGAGGGATTTGCTGCCTCTGGAAACTTTGTTTTCTGCTCTTGTAATATTTTTCCACAAACGAATTTTCCTTCCAACCAGTTGGATGGGGAAGAGAATTTCCTGCGGGGTGAGGTCAGGCTGTGGCCTGGGGAAGGGTCCGTGAGGTCGGACTGGGGCTGGGGAGGCTGTGACCCAGCTGCTCAGGGCAGCAGTGCCAGCGGTGCTGGGATGAGCTGGGGTGGGGCTGAACCCCACTTTTGCCCTGCTGTGGTGTCTGGGCTGTGGCACACCCCAGATCTGCTGTTCCCAGCCCCCCGAGGGTGATGGTGCTGGGATGTGCTTCATGTGCTCACATCTCCCCTCCCGGTCCCTGTGTGCTCAGAGGGGTGGGCAGGATGTGGGGTGCCCCAGGTGGGAGGGGGCACAGCCAAGGTGAGATCCTGGTGGAGGAGCTGGGCAGGTGCAAGGTCCAGAGCTGGTCTGACCCCAGCCTCAAAGATGGGAAAGGCCCCAGCGTGGGCTGAGGGCTCTCCTTCTCAAGTCAGTGGGGTAGCAGCAATCACAGCTGGGTTTGCTCCACGGATCCAGCCTGGAGTCGGATTTAGAATCACAGAATCACTAAGGTTGGAAAAGCCCTCTGAGGCCATTCAGCCCAACCCTTCCCCAGCACTGCCAAGGCAGCCACTGCTCCATGTCCCCAGGTGCTGCATCCACACAGCTTTTGAACATTTCTGGGGATGGGGACTCCACCACTGCCCTGGGCAGCCTGGGCCAGTTTCCAGCCCCGTATCCCAGTGCCATGGGTTGTTCCTAGGCAGGAGCCCTTAGACAGAGCCAGTGTGGTGCTGAGTCAGGCAGTGGCCCCGTGCGGAGCCCTTGGCTCCAGGCTCCGGAGCTGAGATGTGTTCCCCCAGCTGGGGCTGCTCCTGAGCACGCACTGCCCATGGACGGGGATTTCCTTCCCTGTCTCCAGACTGTCTTCCAGGGATGGGGCCACGGAGCACCGAGGACACCCTGTCCTGTGGCCCCCATTCCTGAGACACTGGGAGTGCCAGAGGGGAGTAGAACTGGGAATATTTGGACGCCTTGAGGACTTGCAGCAGCCCCTGGAGCCCGGCAGCTCCAGCTCTCCCAGAGCCAAGCCCCAGGCCCTGCTGGTGGAGCCATTCCTGGCAGTGGGAGAGCTTGGGCAGCTCTCTGAAGGTGCAGCAGTGGGGCCGCGGAGTCCAGCCGTGCCCTTCCCTGCATGGGGGTTCATCTGGGTACCCCCAGAAGGGCTGTGGAGGGTGGTCAGAGAGGACAGACCCCATCAGTGGAGCAGGGCTGAGCAGGTCACCCATGGACATCCTGAGCAGGGCAGCTCCCAAGCTATTCCAGACTTTAGGACTGACATCCCAGGCACTTGATCCCCAGACCCCAGCACTGGCCACAGGTCCATGAGCATCAGCCATCTGGGGCAGTGAGAATTCTTCTACCTGAATGTAATTCCATGCAATCTGATTTTTTTGGGAGTATAAATCATAATTTGTGCACTTAAACCTGAACTATTAATCAGCGTTGGGGTAACACCGGGTTTTTAATTAATTAGCGTATTGAGTGATGCCGTGTGGGGATTTCTGAGTGAGGGGGATGCTCATGGTGTTGGTCTCAGCGATGCCTGCATGCCTGCCTGCCAGCATCACCAGATAAAATCAAGGGAACATCGATTTATTTTAATTATTTTATGAGTATTTCTGCGCATGACTCCAGAGCCAGCTCCACACAGGTGATGCTCACCTCTATTATCCATTTCCAAATATCCTGACAGCCCGTACCGAAACAAAGGAGGGAAATTGCAGCTTCTGGGATATCTTTTCTTATTGTCAGCACGGAAATGAGCTGCTGGAGCATCCAGCTCTGAGGTCCTGTTTTCCCAGAGCACATAGTATGTAGGTCAGGGATGTTAAAAGCTGCCATGGCTGGCTGTGGATTTTTAGACTCATCCATCCAGAGCAGGAAAATTCTCCTCCTCTTGCCCTTTGTGTCAGCTGGAATAACCATCAGCTTCACAAACAGGCGGCTGTGGGTCTGCCCACTCCGGGAGGATGGAGGGAAGGCAGTTTCGAGGGAGGATGGGGGGCATCCCTGCGGGGGGAAAAGACCCCTCTGATGGCACAACAAACCCAGGAAAGGATGACAGTCCCTGCTTTGGTGTTGCTGGGGGGTTCTGTCGTGGTCCCCCCGCTCCCACACATGCAGTGACCAGCGCGGGGGTGCTGGGAGAGCACCCACCCCCAACCACAACGCCCCAAGGGGTCTGGTGGGCTGTTCAGGCTGAAAAATGCCCTTCTGCTAATTCTCAAAAATTCTGTGACAGGTTGATTTTCTATTTTGGAAATAATGTGTCGCTTTAAAGCTTATTTGAATTTATTTCTGAGTCTTTCCGCACATCAGGGGCCTCGGTGACGCGGCCCCCCCACCCCCATCCCCCCGCAGCAGGCAGGGCGTGCGGGGAGCCGGGTGACGGTCACGGGGCTGTGGGTGGCCCGGGGGGAGCCCGGTGCCTGTCGCCGGCGGGGTCACGGGGCTGCGGGGGCCCCTGGAGGTGCTTTAATCTTTCCCTTGGTGACCTGGAACGCTCCCGCGTCGTTATTTCGCGCAGAATTGCCGTGTCCCCTGGGGCTTCCCGAGGGAAATCCCCGAGGTCCGGGTATCTGGGCATCCCACGGAGGCGAGGTCCAGGGCTGTGGATCCTGCGCTGCCAGACGGCCACGCATCCCACAGCGCCGGGGCCGGGGGATGTGCCTCCCACAGTGGGGGCTCAGAAGGCGCCATGGAAACAGGGGAGGCTGGAAAACACCCCGGAACGAGGGACTTCCTCAAGGAATCGCATCTGCTTTTTTTGGCAAGAGTAGAGGGAGGGGGTTGGGATGAGGGGGGGTCCGGTCCCAAGGCTGGGAGTTGGTGAGGTCATAAATGAACAACAAATGGGTGTAAGGAGAAGCAAAGTGACGCTGTGGGTAACTCGTGCACAAACTGCCCCAGGGACGCTGGGCTGGGGCCGTGATGGAGCTGGGGGCTCATCCTGGTGCTCCCAGCACTCTGCCTCATGCCAGGAGCGGCTGGTCCTGTGCTGGTTCTGTCCATGGGTCTGGTCCCCTCCATGGGTCTGGTCCTGTCCACGGATCTGATCCTCTGTCCCTGACCCAGCGAGCGCCGCAGGAAGCGCTCCCGGGCTGTTGGTGCGATGTGTCACTGTGATGGCAGAGAGGGATCATCTTTTAGGCGGAGATAAAAGGTGGTGGGAGTTTTATTATTCAAATATAAAATAACTTCCTCCTTCCCAGCACGCTGCACTTCCTGGGAATCGTGTGGGGATAAACTGGAGCAACACACGGAGCGGGGTGCGTGTGCTCGCAGGAGCCAGGTTTGGATCGCAGGCGGAGCAGCCGTGGGGGTCGAGGGGTCCTGGCTGCAGCCCTGCAGTGGGGGGCTTTCACCCCTCATCATCGGCTCTGCTGCCAACAGCCTTGCAGCTGCCATTGACTAAACCTCCAGGAGTTTTTGGGTATAAATTGGGTGAGCCAGGACTGTCTGACAAAGCCTGCCTGTTGGGTGTGATGTGCTGGGAGGTGCCCCGAGTGGGTGAAGAGGGGCAGAGGCAGTGGGGCAGGGTGGGCACCTGTCCAGGGTACCTACTCCAGATCCCCAGTCCCTGTCCCAGTTCCTGTCCTTGGGTTTTCACCTCTGCCAAGCCCTGAATCTGCTGCTTTCCCAGGGCACAGGGGAAGGTCAGGATGCTCTAACCCAGGCTGTGCTGTGGATGTGGGGCTCTGAGTGGGTGCACTCACCCCCAGCAGCACAGAGCAGCACTGCGCCATCCCCACAGGATCCTGGGAGCACACACAGGTGTCTGGGATGGACAGCCCAGGGCTCGCTGCCTCATGCCCTCCTTCTGGGCAGGGACCAGTTTGGGGGACTCCTGGAATTGTCTCCCTGTGTTTCCAGTCCCATGGGGACTCAGCCGAGCACGGGCTGTTGGTGTTGGATCACGGAGTGGGAATGTGCACACTGTGCTGCCGCGGGGGGTTGTTCCTGTGTCACCGGGAGCTCCTGGGGGCACCAGGGCCTAGAAAGGGCTCCCCTACACCTCTCTGGTGTTTAGAGGGGCATTGCCAGCCTTGCCAACCTGATGAGCTCTTCTTGATGCAGTTACAAGGGAAGGGATGTGAGGTGGGTGTAAAGCTGGGGTACAGAACAACACCCATAAGGACCACAAATGTTTGGTGAATTTTCCCTCGGAGCTGTCTCTTTGCCAGTAAAAGCCTTTGGGAGTGGGAGGGAGGGAAAGGGGGTGGGATGCGAAAGGCTGGGGAGCTGCTGCAGCTCCAGAGGTGTCCTGCAGGCAGACACGGAGCTCTGGGCAGCCTGAGCAAGGCAGGCCGGGGAAGGGGTGGGCGATGGATGATGGTGTTTGACATTGGGGTGTGTGATGGATGATGGTGTTTTGTCATGGGAATGGCTCCATGAGGAGAAAGCTTGTCCACAGGATCAGCAGTAAAAGATCTGCACTTAAAGGATCCGTGGCAGAAGTGAAGGAGCTGCATCTTCACCAGGGTGAAGAAACCTGCAGTTTCTCCCCAAAGGTGAAAGCTCTTTCTGAAGGCAGGCTCTGCTGTGCCCATGGGCTCCTGGCCCCCTCTCCTCCTCTGCCGGACCTGGAGGGGCTGGGTGAGCTCCAAGGGTGTCACCCTGAGACCTGAGCCCTGGGTGGGCATGGGCTGAGGGTGCTGGGTCTGTCTGTGCTGCTGCACTGGCTGTGCCCTGTCTCCCCATTGCCCCGGGCTCACCCAGAGCCTCCCGAGCCCTCCGGGGGTCCTTCTCCCCGACACCCTGGGCCTGATCAGGGACGGGAAGGGAAGAGCACTGTGGTGCCCATCGGTGTTTTCATGGCACACATGGCACAGCCGGTGGCTGCCCGTGTCCTGCCAGGCTGCTGCTCCTTGGGCTTGAGGTGGTTTTTACCTGTGAATTCGGGTCCCTCATGAAACCCAGCAGAGGAGCAGATGATGTCAGGATGAGCTCGTTCCAGTGGGTTTGGTTTAGCCCAGTTATTCCGGGCAGTATCCGGCACTGCAGCGTGGTACCTGTTTCCTTGGAGACTGCAGGGAAGCAGAGGAGCGGCACAAACCCGGCGGCGGCGGCACCGCACACAATTAGCACAAACACTGGAAATGTCAAGGGAAGCTAAAAATAGCCCCGCACCGCGGCCACCCCCCAGAGCCCCGGGGAGCGCGATGCCAGGGACCCGGGCTCTGCTCGGCGTCACCTCCCGGGCGGCTGCGGGGCTCCAGCGTGTGCCCGAGGGGCTCGCTGTCCGTGCAGGCAGGGATCAGAGGATCAAGGAATTATTAAGGCTGGGAAAGACCTCTAAGACCAGTGAGTCCAAGCATTAACCTGTGGATGCGGGTCCAGCTCAGCATCCTTGCTCCTCTGCCCATTCCCCAGGTGAGGGTGTCCCCAGGGTGGTTGCCAAACATTCAGGACTGCAGGCCCCTGGACTTGGGTGGGTTCGGTGGATTTAGGCTTTCCTGAAGCTGGGTCTTTGCCCAGCAGGATTTCCCCTCGGATTTTCCTCGCCAGTGGCATGGCTGTGCTGAGGGCAGCACGTCGTGGCCGGGCTCCTGGTGTTTCCAAACATGTTTCTTTTCAACAACCCGACCCGTGGTGGGTCAGGAAGAGCTTTCTGCCAGCCCTGTGTGGGGCACAACCATAACCCCTGTGCTCACCCCCGCAGCACTACTTCACTGTTAACTTCAACCATGAGAACCAGAAGACCCTGGAGCTGAGGACTGAGGATGCCAAGGACTGCGACGAGTGGGTGGCAGCCATAGCTCACGCCAGGTGTGCCCTGTGCCCGTGCAGAGGGGGGCTCGAGGTGAAGCCGTGCTGAGGGCGGCTGGGGGGGACAGGAAGAGCTGGACACTGCCAGCAGGCAGAGCAGGACACTTCTGCCCCCCAGCCCCATGTTGGGGACCCTCATGCTGAGTGGGGGCTGTGTTCAGTTGTTCCCCGGTCCCCATTCCCATCCCTGTCCCATGCCACCGGCCACCCTGGCAGGCTGGCCCTGCCTGTCCCAGCCTGGTGCCAGAGGGATGCCCGATTCACCCTCAGGCTCAAAGCCCATTGGGAAGGGATTCAGCTGGGATAGCAAACCTGGTCAGGAAGGGGTTTGTCCAGGCTCCAGTCTGTGCCGTGGGAGTGCTGGTACAGCCCACCTGCCACGGAGAGCAGTCAGGAGCCAGCACAGTGCAGGTGCCTCCTGGGGGAAGGAAGGTGCTGGGCTGGCAATGAGGTGTGGGATCAGGTGGGAGCTGCATGCTGCGGATGGGAGAAACACCATCCCCTGCAGCCCCTGCCAAGCGTGGGACTTTGTAGGTGCTTGTGCCACACATGACCTTCATCTTCTTAAACTCTTGGAATGTGGCAGGTGACAGAGGTTTGGCCGTGGGTGTTTGGGGTTCTTTTTCATCTCCTCTGATTTCATTCAAGTTTGCTCTGTCCTTTCTGTTTGCCCCTTGTGGGAACCCGTATCCTCCCCAGATGGGCCCTTTCTGAGCAGCAGCACTCCCAGCTGCAGGAATTGCCCCCTGCTTTGTTCCCCCTGCCGGGTATGAGCCGGAGGGCCTGGGAAGGAGGAGCCCTTGCCAAAGCGCAGCCCCCGATGTTGGGGTCGCATCCAGGGGGCGCGGGGCAGGGTCTGTGTGGGAGGGATGCTCACGGCCGTGTCTCCTGCAGCTACAGGAACCTGGCGACAGAGCACGAGGCGCTGATGCAGAAGTACCTCCATCTCCTGCAGATCGTGGAGACGGAGAAGACTGTTGCCAAGCAACTCCGGCAGCAGATCGAGGACGGGGAGATCGAGATCGAGCGCCTCAAGGCCGAGGTGAAGCACCCGGTGCTGCCCTGCGGATGCACTGGCGCTCCTGGGGCGACCCGTGGGAGGGCGGGTGGCATCCCCGAGTGGGCAGGGGCCGGGGGTGGCACAGCTGGCATGGTTCTGCTTTTAGTGACACCGGGCTGGCCCTTCTCGTGCAGGAGGGGCGAGGGCATCCCCTCCCTTGGGGGTTTTCCTGGCAGGAGTGATGCAGCGAGTGGCTGTGGCTGTGCCACCCCAGCACTGTGCATGTGGAGGGCTTGAGATGATGCCTGGAGCCAGGAAGCTGTTGCAACAGGGAAGGGTTCACACCAGCGAGGAGAGCTGGGGAGTGGGCTGGGGAGCTGGTCCTTGCCTCTTGTGAGCAAAGAAAGCAGTCACTGTGTCCTAGAATCCCAGAATGGTTTGGGTTGGAAGGGATCTCTCAGACCATCCCGTTCCACCCTCTCCGTGTCCTCCTCTGGAATCGCTCCAGCAGCTCCACGTCCCTCTGGTGTTGGGATCCCAGAGCTGGAGGCAGCTTTGCAGTGGGGCACCCCGAGCAGGGCAGAGAGCGTCTCGTGCTCCCCAGAACCCCAGGGCATCGCTGTGCCCGGTGCTGCGACCACACGGATGCTGCTCTGTGCAATCCTGTGGGATCGCCCCGCGGAGCCCCCGCCCGCAGCGCGCCCCGGGAGCTCCGGCAGCAATTCCCTCACGGTGTCGGGTGTGGGAAGGGTGACACGAGGCCGGGTTCGGCAGACAGCAGCAAGGTGCACAGATGACTCAGCCGACGGTGCCGAGGGACACGCGTGTCCCTGGGGCACCTGGGAGGAGGAGGCTCGGGAGATGCCTGGCAGTGGGGGCGATGCTCCCCGGCGGGAGGGCTGCGCTCTGGCACCGGGGATGCTCGGCAGAGGGAGAGCACTCGGTGGCAAAGGTGCTGCCTGGTGCTGTGGGGGATGCTCGGCAGTGGGGTATCCCCTGTTTCCTGGCCATCCCTGTGCTGCCTGGCTCTGCCCTAAAGGACTGTGCCCCCTCACCGCCTGGGCTCTGCCTGTGGGTGGGTGCTGGCACTGCGGCTGTGGTGGGTGGGCAGCGGGGACGGTTAGCGTGGGGCACCCCAGCGCACCCCACAGCCAGGGCTGCTGCCAGCCCCCTCCTCACGCCTGGCAGGGGGGTGGGCAGTGGCATCGGGGTGGGGGCAGCCAGGAGTGCGTTGGCGGGGCTGAGACCTCGATGCCAAATCACTCCGAACCTCAAAATTGCCCCAGAAGAGGCATCTAAAGAGACAGTGAGGGCAGGGGCAGTTTCGCCTGTCCTAATGGTGGGCTTTTCCTTAAATTTTGAGTTTTTGGGTTCAAATGCACAGGTCAATAGCAATCCCTGACCATGTGTTGGGATGCGCTGAAGGTTCTTTTAGTTTTGCAGGGCTGAGGTGCCACAAACCTTTCCCAGGAGTGCTGGATTTGTGCTCTTTCTGCTCTCCAGCAGAACAGATGAGCCCTAAAACTGCCCTGGTTGCAGACGGTGCCCCCCATTTGGGGGGCGTTCTCCTGGGACCCCAATCCTCCTTCCCAGGTCTGGTCCAGCCTCCAAGTTGGGTGACCCCCAACCCCCTGAGGGACAGAGGCAAGGCAAGGAGCACCCCCAGGAGCTGGGTCCAGGGAGGTGGGAGATGTTGTGACCCCTGGAATGAGCTGAGCATAGCTGCCGCATCTCGTCCCCAGCCTCAGGGACACTGCTTCCACCTTGGCTGGTTTGGGGCTTTGCACTCTTCCCCACACTTTGAAGCAGGGATCAAATTATCAGCTCCACTTTAATGTGCAAATTTTGTTCACTCAATTAAAAAAAAAAAA
>VWZT01015210.1:142158-159335 GCA_013397055.1 Pachycephala philippinensis
AAAAAGAAACCAAAATAAAACCATGGCACTGGCAAACCCCTTCCATGGGTCTCTCCATCCTGGCAGAGGGGTGGCTTTGGTGCCACAAAACCTTCAGTGCAGGGGGTGTGGAGGGGGTCATGGGGACTCAGGGCTCCCTGGGAGAGCACATAGAGAGCAAAAAGCTCTAAAATCTCCTCTAAAATATGATCCATATAATGAAATGGGGTGAAACAGATGTGTAGAAGCTGGATCAGTGACCATGAGCCTGTGGCCACCAGCTCTGGCGTGTTCCTGCTATCTCGAAACAGTCCAGACACCAAACTCCACCTTTTTTCCTCCTTTCTGTCCAAAATGGAACATCTTTCCCCCCCCAGGAGAGTCATCTTTCCAAGTTGTTTTCTTCTGTTCTCTTCTCTAAAATCGAAATCCAGATCACATTTTCCCGATTTCCCACATTCTGGATGGCACATGTGCTACTTTCTTGCCTTCTCCTGTCACTTTCCAAGCGGTTTTGGCCGTGGGGGCCGGGACACGCGATGAGCAGAGGAGGGAGAGAAAGTACAGGGAGAAACAGTGAAACCAAAACCCGGGAGCTGATGGCTCTGATCCCACATGTGCGGGAAGCACGGCTGGGGGGGCTGCTCCCCGCCTGCACATCTTGGGGTCCAAATGCTCCAGATTTTTCTGCCATTTTCTCTCCAAGTTGTGTTTATTGACTCGCTGTGAAGGCTTTTTCGGGGAACAGGGATGGGGTTAAGATTGGGCACCCGGCAGGATTTCCAGGTCCCAGTCCTGGCGGTGTGTTCAGGGATACTGAGGAGTCAATGACAGCTCGAGGAGCCCTGACAGCTCTGCCAGATTTCTTCATCTGCTTCATCCACCGATTGAGTCCCCATCCCTGGAGGGATTTAAAAGCCGTGTGGATGTGGCACTTGGGGACAATGGTGGGTTAGTGGTGGCCTTGGCAGTGTTGTGATCGGGTGGACTTGATGGTCTCAGAGGGCTTTTCCAGCCTGAAGTACTCTGTGGGCCTGTGGTCCTGCGAGTCTGTGATGCCCATTAAGGCAGACCCAGCATGATGTGTCCGTGTCTGTTGCTAAGCTGGAGGCTCATGCCATTCCCTGGCATAGGGGCAGCCTGGGATTCCCTCAGCCCCCAGGATACCCTCGGCCCCTGGGATGCCCTCAGACCTTGGGATGCCCTTGGCCCCCGGAATGCCCTCAGCCCCCGGGCAGCGGCTCACCTCTGTGCCCACAGATCGCATCCCTGCTCAAGGACCACGAGCGCATCCAGGCCAGCCAGAGCAGCGTGCCCAGCGACGACGACAGCGACATCAAGAAGATCAAGAAGGTGGGTGGTGGTGAGGGTTGGCACCCAAGGTGTCCCAGCAGGCACAGCAGACGCACTCCCTGGGGGGCTGAAGGAGGTGTCTGAGCAGGTGCTTCTCTCAGCAGGGTTTTTAAGAGGAAAATGTGTTCTGCCCAAGTGGGAGCCCGTCTGTTGTCCCAGCCAGTGCACCACCAGCCCCTCTGACTTGTGTTCCCATGGCTGTCACAGCTTTTATTTTGGCAAAGGAAAAGCCATCAGCCCAGCAGCATTCCCACAGGGAGCAATAGGCCAGCCCTGGGCACCCCTTGTACTGGGGGCCGGAGCGCTGGACACAGAGCGGGACGTGCTGCAGGTGCCCAGTTACACAAGGAAGGGATCTTAAGCCTCCTCTTGTTCCACCCCATGCCGTGGGCAGGGACACCTTCCACTATCCCAGGCTGCTCCAAGCCCTGTCCAATCTGCCCTTGGACACTCCCAGGGATGGGACAGCCACATTTGCTCTGGGCAGCCTGTCCCAGGTATTTAAATGAGTCATTGGATTCCCAGCCTGGAGGGTTCAGAGCAGCGCCAGGAAGAGGCAGCAGCACACACACCTGGGTACAGAGCCAGGGAACCTTCTGGCTGCCCCGTGCTGAGCAGAGGGGCCTACCTGGTCCCAGTCCTGTCCCTAACCCCCAGCCGCTGCTCCCTCAGGTGCAGAGCTTCCTGCGGGGCTGGCTGTGCCGGAGGAAGTGGAAGACCATCATCCAGGACTACATCAGGTCCCCCCACGCTGACAGCATGCGCAAGAGGAACCAGGTGGTGTTCAGCATGCTGGAGGCTGAGGCCGAGTATGTCCAGCAGCTCCACATCCTTGTCAACAACTTCCTGCGGCCGCTGCGGATGGCCGCCAGCTCCAAGAAGCCGCCCATCACACACGATGATGTCAGCAGCATTTTCCTCAACAGGTGAGCTCCATCCTGGGCTCTGGGAGCTCTGGGGCATCCCAGCAGCTCCAGACACCCGCTGCCCTCCCTGGGCGCTGGGTGCTCAGTGCCAGGGCTCCCTGGGAGCCTGCAGCTCCGTCGCTCCCTGTGCCTCCAGGAACCCTCTGCACTGCCTTGGGCAGCTGCCCCCCAGCCAGCCCAAGGGCTGACCCACTCCCGCTGGGCTGGAGATTTTGTCTAATTCCTCGTTATCTACCTCTTGTTCATCTGTCTGTTC
Source organism: Pachycephala philippinensis (assembly GCA_013397055.1). NCBI lineage: Eukaryota > Metazoa > Chordata > Aves > Passeriformes > Pachycephala > Pachycephala philippinensis. The sequence continues at coordinate 144,673 of VWZT01015210.1, forward strand.
TTGGTTTGGCTTAGTCCTGTCTTGGTTCCTCTTCCAGCGAAACGATCATGTTTTTGCACCAAATTTTCTACCAAGGCCTGAAGGCGCGGATCTCCAGCTGGCCCACGCTGGTGCTGGGTGAGTGCTGCTGCCTCCTCCTCCTCCTGCTGCTCCTTCTCCTTCTGCAGCTCCACAGGCATTCTCCAACCAGCAGCAAAACACACTGCACACCATGTCCTCGCTTGGGCATGTCAGCCACAGAGTAAAAAACCCCAGAGCAACCAAATTCTGCTGGGAGGTGGGAGGTGGGACTGGACCGTGCAGAGGGAAGCTGATGGTGGAGAGCACCACTGTGTCCCATTAGACCCTCTTTAAACTCAAACCGGGCAGAGCTGGGGGGGCACAAGGAGCAGGATGGGTTGCTCCGGGTGGGTGAGGGGATCACGGGGCTGTGTGGGGCTGCAGGCGTGGGCTGGAGCACCCCACCCACCTCCCCTGCTCTGCCTGCAGCCGACCTGTTCGACATCCTGCTGCCCATGCTGAACATCTACCAGGAGTTCGTGCGGAACCACCAGTACAGCCTGCAGATCCTGGCCCACTGCAAGCAGAACCGGGACTTCGACAAGCTGCTCAAGCACTACGAGGCCAAGCCTGACTGCGAGGAGAGGACCCTGGAGACCTTCCTCACCTACCCCATGTTCCAGGTGACCACTGGAGCCAGGATTGGCCCCAGGGATGCTGAGGGAGGCAGGACAGGCAATGCAAAGCCCATCCCCACGGCTGGTATCGTATGGTGGGGAGGCAAAGCCTGGGTGAAGGTGGCCAGGGGCTGGACCCTGGTGGTCCCACACGGCTCCTGGGACCTGCTTGGGCCATGACTGCGGGAGGACTCCAGGTGCTGCTGGCTCCCCAGCATGTCTGGGACTTGGACAGGGAACAACAGGGCACAGCCCCGCCTCATTCCCCCTCTTCATTCAGCTTTGGCACAAGTTGATTTGAAGCTTTAACCCCTCAGGTCAGGGTGTCCCTGGCCAGGGTGTCCCCAGCCATGGCACGAGCAGCCCAGGGTGGGCCTCTGCTGTCCCCAGAGTCCCCCACTGACCTCTGCTCTGCTCCCTCGTGCTGCAGATCCCCAGGTACATCCTGACACTGCACGAGCTGCTGGCTCACACCCCCCACGAGCACGTGGAGAGGAACAGCCTGGATTATGCCAAGTCCAAGCTGGAAGAGCTGTCCAGGTGAGAGCCGCTGATCCATCCCTGGGGTGTGGGATGGGTCCTGGCTGCTTCTGGCCAGGGGCAGTGTTTCCCAGGGCTCCTGGATGATGAAATGAGGGCTTTGGAGGACTGGGATGGCTCCGAGTGTCTGGGTCTGTCCTCTGTTGAGGGCTGGCAGGACTGGTGGGGCTGCCCCATGGGAAGGCGCTGAGTACCTCCAAGATCTCCACATGAGCACTTGGGAATCGGCCATAATTCCCTGTTTTTTATCCTCTTCCTCCCCAGCCCATGGACTGGAGTGTTCTGGGTGTCAGTGCCAAACCCACCAGGGCACTTTAAGTTCTGTAAAAAGTTTCCATCTCTCTTCCCACCCCTCAAGGAGCAGGGATATCAGAGTGGGCTGGTGGTGGGGGATCTGTCTGCCCTAAATCTCAATTTTGTGATCTCCAAGCACTCACATTTCAATATTTATCAGCTTGGAGGCACAGTCTGGGCAGATGTACAGCTCCTGGCTCTGTCTGGGTGGATACTGCTGTAATTCCCTTGATATTCCTTCAGTTTTGGTTTTACCTGGTGCAGCCCCACCATGTGTCCAAAGGGGCTGGGAAAACATGTGCAGATCCCATCCCAGCTCCAATTTTCTCCTCTCCCTCCTTCAGGATAATGCACGATGAAGTGAGTGAGACTGAAAATATTCGGAAAAACCTGGCAATAGAGAGGATGATCATTGAGGGGTGCGAGATCCTGCTGGACACCAGCCAGACCTTTGTCAGACAAGGTCTGTGTCAGCGCCGATGTCCCTCCCCTCTGTGGTGACCGTGAGCCCCATGTCCCTGCCCCTGTCCTGTGTGCTCCCGTGGCCTGCAAAATTTAAAAATATTAAAAAAATTCATTTCTGAGTTTTCAATCATCAGAAGCACATCACGTTCAGGCAGTTCTGGCACTTTTATGCAGTTTTGTCACTGCGATTTTCCACATCATGGCACAGGAGGTGCATTTTGGCTGCTGCTGATTCCCCACCCGGGGAAGCAGCAGGACCACACTGAGCTCCTGGTCCCGGTGGGGTGCCCCGGGATGTGGGTACAGGGTGGGCTGGGGGCCACGGCTGGTGACCCCCCAGCTGCTGGGTGACCATAACCTGGGTCCCACCCCTGGCACTTGGGGACACCTGGGCGCTGTCCCGCGTGGGGCCGCGCCCCGCAGCGCTGCCCAGTGCCGGGGCTGACGGCTGCTCCCCCGCAGGGTCCCTGATCCAGGTGCCGATGTCGGAGAAGGGGAAGATCACGCGGGGCCGGCTGGGCTCGCTGTCGCTCAGGAAGGAGGGAGAGCGGCAGTGCTTCCTCTTCTCCAAGCACCTCATCATCTGCACCCGCGGCTCCGGGGGAAAGCTGCACCTCACCAAGGTCAGGGGGCCCGGGGAGGGGTGGGTGGGTGCTGCTGCTGCTCCCTGGCTGTGGGGAGGGGGCGGAGGGTGGCCCAGCTGTGCTCCGAGCTGGCCGGGCTCTTGGTGACAGAGGGGTGCAGGGACCACCTCGCCCTCCCCGGCGCAGCCCCAGGGGTGCTGGGCTGGGAGCCTGCGGCCACACGGATTTATTTCACGTGGTCCTGGTCGGAGCTGAGTCACGGGAGAGTTGAGAAAGTACAAGATCTTGATAAAAGAATTTACCCTGATCTGCAGAAGAAACGTTGACAGTCTGTTCTGGAAGAAACTGGAATTACAGCCCGGACTGTCTGTAGTGCTCCCGGCTCCTCTGGTTGCTCCCTGGGCTCCCGTGTTTATTTGGGGAAGTTTGGCAGTTAATTGAGCAAGAATCTTGCAGAAATTGCTTGTTACTGGCATTAAATTATCAGTTTGAAGAATTACAGTCCGTGGCAAAGAGCTGATAATTGCAACAACAGACTTTGGGAAAATTAAATTTAAAGCTCCTATTAAATAATTTATAAACAAATTAGTTGATCAGTTCGACAAGGAAAACCCAGAGATCCCGGCGGGCACAGATTTTTTTCCCAGTGAAAGCAGGTGCTGTGCTGGGCATGGGCTGTGTGTCCCCCCCTCCCCTGGGCTGTGTGTGCCCCCCTGGGCACCGACCTGTCCCTATGCCTGGGGTGGGGGATGAGGATGGAGGAACCCCCAGCCCCTGGGAGGGTCCCACTGCTGAACCGTGACTCCCGCCCTGGGTGGGGGCTGTAATGGGGGGCCGGGGGATCCCCAGCCCCCAGGGTCCCGCTGCTGAGCCCCCCTTGCCCCCCCTGCAGAACGGAGTGATCTCACTCATCGACTGCACGCTGGTGGAGGAGCCCGAGAGCACCGATGAGGACGGTACGTGGTGGGGAGGTGGGTGGGGGGTGGTTGGTAGGTGGATCAAATTCACGTGCCAATAGATTTGAGGAATCCATGACTGAGATTTAATTAGATTAATTAATTACTGTGAACCAAGCAGACCTACACTTAGACAGACCTGACCTTCCTGGGGCAGCCAACAACCCACAAAAACCTGAATAAACCCTCCTTAAAACCTGACTAAAGCCCTTGCTGGGAGAGAGGGGGTGGGAAAGGCTTTCCCAGTCACTGTGTGGGGTTTTCTGTTCCAAAGCCAAAACATCAGGACAAGACATTGACCACCTTGACTTCAAAATCGTGGTGGAGCCGAAAGATTCCTCATCTTTCACCGTTATCCTCGTGGCCTCATCCAGGCAGGAGAAGGCTGCATGGACCAGTGACATCAGCCAGGTAGGACCCAGCAGGGAGGGGGTGTTGTGCGTGGAGTCCTCAGGATGAGGAGCTGCCATGGGATCCCTGCTGGGCTGATCCCTGCTGGGCTGTGGCATCGGTTTGGGCACCCAGGCTAACTCCCGGTTTGCTGTGTGACTGCGGCCCCACTGCCTGCCCTTTGTCTGGGTTTGCACCCTGAGAGCTTTCCTGGTGCTATTGGGGTGTCGGCACCTGCCGCACGCTGGGGTCTTGCTCAGGTGGAGCACTGAGCCCTGGGCATCAGTCCCATCGCTGTCCTCCTGCACATCTTAGTCTGGGGTGTGGGCTCCTCCTCTGACTCCAACACGTGGTACAGTTTCCACCTGCTCTTCATTTGCTTTCTGCAAATGACCCTGAAGATGTTTCTCCCAGGTGGGAGGAAGAGGCAGAGCTCCCGGTTCAGTAGAGATTGCCCCGTGCCACCTCTGCCGAGCCATGGCCTTGCCTGCTCTCCTGTCAGAGGTGGGATGCAGTGAGCAGGGCTGTGTCTGGTCTGGATGAAGCCAAGCCCTGGCCTCCTCCCCCTCCCACCCGTGTCTCTTGCAGTGCGTGGACAACATCCGCTGCAACGGCCTCATGATGAACGCCTTCGAGGAGAACTCCAAGGTCACCGTGCCCCAGATGATCAAGTGAGTGTGGAGAGGGCCGGGACACAGCTCCTGTGGCAGCCAAATGCTGCCAGGAACCTTGGGACCACTGTGACCTCCCTGGGACCCTTGTGGCCTCCCCATGTGCTCCGTGGGCTGTTCCAGTGTGGTGATTAGGAGCATTAATAAACTGTTGAGAGATTTGTGTGGGATGTGCTTGGGGAGGTGGGAATGTCAAAGGGGAGAGTTTAGAGAGTTATAACAATAGTAAGGAGGGGGTAAAAGTGCCAGAAGGGAGGGGCACGGGGGCTGTTGTCCCTGTAGGTGCTGGGGTGCAAAGGCTGTGCTGGGACACGTGTGGGATGAGGGGGGCTGGTCCCAGCCGGTGGGATGGGGCAGCACAGGGGTGTCCCTGCCCCATTCTCTGCTGCCAGACAGGGGAAGGGGCTTGGTTTGTGTGCACCTGGGGATGGCCCATCCACATCCCTCTGCCTGCTGAACACTCCACCCATTCCATGGTGTGGGTTTCCAGGTTTTCCCCTGGGAGCATTCCCAGCTGCGTTTTCCATGGGGACACCCGGTACGAGCAAGGCTCCTTCCTACACCGCTTTCCATGGTCTCTTGGTTTCGTTCCAGGCTGGAACCACAGATATCTTGTTTCTCTGCAGGTCTGATGCCAGCTTGTATTGTGATGATGTTGACATTAGGTTCAGTAAAACGATGAATTCCTGCAAGGTCCTGCAGATCCGCTATGCCAGTGTGGAGCGGCTGCTGGAGAGGCTGACGGACCTGCGCTTCCTGAGCATCGACTTCCTCAACACGTTCCTGCACTCCTACCGCGTCTTCACCACCGCCCTCGTCGTCCTCGACAAGCTCATCACCATCTACAAGAAGCCGATCAGTGCCATCCCTGCACGGTGAGGCTGCAGTGCTGCCTGGCACCTGTTCTGTCCCTGGGGGGGACCCTGCCACTGCTCCCCATCCCCTCTCTGTCCCCCGTCTCTGCACCCCCACCCTGCCTGGCCCGATGCTGCCCTGGCACCTGTCCTGTCTCCCGAGGAGCAAGGGGATCTGGGGGGGCTGTGGCACCACTCCTCCATCCCCTGCCTGCTGTCTCTGTGCCCCAGACCTGCCCAGACCTGGTGCCAGCCTGGGACTGTGTCACCTGCTCCCCATGGGCTGTGACACCCCCAAACACGGGAAGGAGATGAATCCAAGCTCTGTGGGTGTCCCCACTTCTGGGAGGGCCAAGTGGTGGCCGTGGGGTGATGGGGGCTCATGTTGGCTCTGCTGTACTGGGGGGATGCCCTGGGGTCCCAGTGCCACGGGGGGATCCCCACAACCTCCTGGGCAGGGCAGGTGCCAGCTCAGCCTCCCCCTGTCTCTCCAAGGTCCCTGGAGCTCCTGTTTGCAAACAGCCAGAACAACAAGCTGCTCTATGGGGAGCCCCCCAAGTCCCCCAGAGCCAACCGCAAGTTCTCGTCGCCGCCGCCACTCTCCATCACCAAGTCCTCATCCCCCAGCCGCCGGAGGAAGCTGTCCCTCAACATCCCCATCATCACCGGGGGGAAGGCGCTGGACCTGGCGGCGCTGAGCTGCTCCTCCAATGGCTACGCCGGCGTGTACTCCTCCATGGCCCCCTTCAGCAAGACCACTCTGGACATCAACAAGCTGTACGTGTCCAGTAGCTATCCCAATAAAATCCCAGACGAAGGAGAAGCAGCCTCAGAAAAGCAAGAGGAGTCGCTGCCAGGCAAGCAAAGTGAGTCCCTGTGGGTTTGGGGATGGGGGGCTCTGGCACAGAGGGGCCAGTTCAGGTGCACGCACAGAGAGCTCCTGCCTCCTGAAACCTCAGTAATTTTTAAAAACAAAAGCAAAAAAAACACCCAAACCCCCCTACCTCAAAGAAAAAACCTGTTCCAAAATATCCCATAGAAACAGCAGAACTCTGTACCTTTCCTATACGTGGTGGCTGCATCCAAAGCTGGACTGGGTCAGACTTCAGGAAAATTGGGAAGAACTAAAAGGTTGCTGTATTTGTGTGCAGTGGGTGTAAAGGGGTTCCCTGTTCCTCCCAGGCTCAGAGGTGTCTGTCAGGGAAGAGTCGGACACGGATCCCAACCACAGCGATGAAGCAGAAGCTGAAACTTCCCCAACAAAATCTCCAACGACTCCCAAGTCCATCAAGTGCAAAAATTCATCAGGTAACGAGTGAGCCAAGGCCTGTCCTGGTCTGGGGGGTGCCTGTGTGGCGGGGGGCTGGCACACGTCGGGGGTAGCGGTGCCCACAGGGATGCTGCATTTCTTCTCCCCCAGATTTCTCGCTGTTTTCCTACAACAACGGCGTGGTCATGACGTCCTGCCGGGACCTGGACAGCACCCGCAGCGCCCTGTCCGCCACCTCCGCCTTCGCCATCGCCACGGCGGGGGCCAACGAGGGGACCCCCACCAAGGAGAAATACCGCAGGATGTCCCTCGCCAGCGCAGGTACCTGCCCCCAAGGGAGTGCCTTTGGGGTGTCCATTTCCACCGTTCCCAGATGGGTTTCCCTCCGGGCACACTCTGCCCGGGAAGAGCCCTGTTGGGGGAGCCCAGAGCCCCCAGAGCTCAGCGCCTGCTCCAGGCCGTGTCCCGGGAGTCTGGGCATGGTGCTGCCCAAAGGATGTGCAGGTTACAGGTGGCCTCAGGTGTACCACTGCCTCCTGACACAGCAGCTCGGGATGCTCGGGAAGGGGGGCGCTCCTTTGGCAGCCCTACAGCAGCAGTGAGCCCTCCCTGAGAGAGCTGTGCTGTGCTAAGGGGCCGCTGGCAGTTTCAGGCTTCCCGACGGACCAGCGGAATGGAGACAAGGAGTTCGTGATCCGGAGAGCGGCCACCAACCGTGTCCTCAACGTGCTGCGGCACTGGGTGTCCAAACACTCACAGGTGGGCGGCGGGGGCTCCTTCCCTCTCCCTCCCACCCTGCCCCAGGAATCCAGCTGCATGCCGGGTTCTCAGCCACGGTTCAGCTGAGAAGGCAATTTGGCATTGAGGTTTTAATGAAGCAAAGGAGTGTATGTGGCGAGGAGCGAGGAGCTGGGATCCCCTGGCAGGGGAACAGGGGTCACATCCCAGTGTTTGCAGAGTTGGGGTGCAGAGGAGGGGAGCTGGATCTGCCATCACGCCCTGGCTGGGTGCAGAGGAGGGGGGGTCTCTGGGTTTGGTGCCTGTTGGGATGTTCAGGATGGGGTCAGGGCTTGGGCATTGGGAGATTTCCCTGCTGTCCTGTCCCTCCATGCACTGGTGACTGGGGCAGTGGGAGTGGTGCCGTACTGGTTGTTGCTGGGACGTCACGCAGCTCTCCCAGGCCTGGTGATGCCGGTGCAATGGAACTGAGTGAGCCTGGTGCCTTCCCGTGCTGGGGTTTTGCCGGGAGGAGGCAGCCCCTTCCCCAGCTGGGTGTCGGGAGCAGCCCTGCTGGGATCAATGTCACTCCCAGCACAGTAATTCCATGGCTGTGCCTGCCTTGGCAGGACTTCGAGACCAACGAGGAGCTGAAGTTCCGGGTGATTGGCTTCCTGGAGGAGGTCATCCATGACCCCGAGCTCCTGACCCAGGAGAGGAAAGCGGCCGCCAACATCATAAGGTGAGGGGCTGTGGGCAGGAGGTGGCTTTTCCTGCCACTATGCCAGCCGCTGACTGTTTCTGCTCTCACGTGGGATCACAGCAGGCACGAGGGCTCCAGGAGGGACTGTGCCAGGGGCTTGAGAGGTGCCAGGGAGGAAGATGAGGAGGTGGATGGGTGGTGCTGGCTGCATTCAGCCATCAGGACGTGGTGGGTGTGACCCCCTTGGTGTGTGGCCGAGGCTCAGTGTTGGGTGTGTGGCCCTTGCTGCTGTTGGGTGCCGGTGTGGCACCGTGGCTGCCACGGCCAGGGGCTGTGCTGAGCAGGGCGGCTCCGGCACTCAGTGTGTGCCCTGAGTGCTGAGGGCAGGGCACTTGTCTTGCAGCAGGGCTGACACCTGTGGGGCTGTGTGGCCTCGGCTAAGGAGTGTTTTTCTCTTTAAAATGAGAAATGGAACCGAAGGGTTCTCATGAAACACAGGCCGAGTGTTTGATCTGCGCAAATCCTCGGAGGCATGCTGCCCTGTTGGAGCTGTGTGGGTCTGGTGGTTTCCCAGCTGCAGTAATCCTGTCTTTCCATGCCACAGGACCTTGACGCAGGAGGATCCAGGAGACAACCAGATAACCCTGGAGGAGGTTGTGCAGATGGTAAATACTCCTTTCCTCCCTCCCTGCCCCCAGTGGCTTGGGGTGGTGGAAGGGGAGCCCACACCCCGCCTGCCCTGCATGGGTACCACCAGTACCACCTGCCCCCTGGGCTCTGGTGGGGTGTGCCCCACAGCTGCACCCCCAAGTGCCCCAGCAGCCTCTCCAGGGGCCCTGGGGCTGTGGAGGAATCCGGCTGGTGTTTGTTTGCCGCAGCTTTCACAACCCTTGTCCCAAGGGATTGTGCAACAGGCTGTTGCCTTGTGCTGGGCTCTTGTGTGCCTGAGTGTGTTGATCTTGGGGGGTTCTTCTGTGTCATCAGGGCTGTTTGGGGTTTATTTGGGCGGGATGTCTGCGGGGTTTGTTTTTTTTGGTGGCTGATCTTTTCCCTGAAGGCAGCAGGGATGGAGGTGTTGCAGGGAGTGGCACCAGCCTCATCCTAGTGCTGTTTTGTGGGGGTGGTTGTGGGGGTGTGTTGGGTGCTGGCCTGAGCTGAGACCAAGGATCGGGTCTCAGTGATGTCTTTGTGACTGGTTTGAGGATAGTCACCAGTCAGTGACTCCGTGCAGATCTGGACCTCAGGCTTTGGCTGTCACCCCCAGGGTGGCTCCATGTGGGGGGCACCCTGAGCCCCACCCAGGCCTGCCGGTGCTGCTTGGCCAGAGCCAGGCAGTGGGGACAAGGGTTATCCCTGTTCCCCTGCTTTTCTGGAAATCCGTTGGAAGAGCCATCTTGCTCCTACTGGGCAGGAGCAGGCGGGCAGGGGCAGTGGTGCTCCAGCTGGGATCCCTGGGTGCTTTGTTAATTAAACAACCAAAAGGCTGCATGATTAAATCCATGGGGTTCACAAGGCTGGGAGGAGCCGTCACTGCTGGGCATGGGCGCGTTGTGGGCAGTGGTGCCTCTGGACCAGCACGGCACCGCACACCCCGGCTCCGCTGGGCAAAGCCTTTGGCTTGGGAGCTTGGCTTTGGGTTTGTGTTCATGATATGTGGAAGTTCTCACTGTGCTCCTGCCTAGTGAGCCCCATTGTCCCTCTGTCCCACAGGCCGAGGGGGTCAAGGCAGAACCATTTGAAAACCATTCAGCCCTGGAGATCGCAGAACAGCTGACGCTGCTGGATCACCTGGTCTTCAAGAAGATCCCATATGAGTGAGTGATCCCCATCGGTCAAGAAAAAGGTGGCTCTGGTCACCCAGGGCCTCAGGGGCAGCCTGGCTGGGCTGACCCTAGAGAGTGCAAAGCCTTCCTGGGCTTTGCCAGTAGCCCAGACTTGGCTCAAGTGCAGATTTGAGTCCTGATCCTGTGGCTTCTCTGCCACCATCCCCAAGGTAATTGGCTCAGGGAGACCCTCCCACAACCATCACACTTTCAACCACATCCATGTGGTCCCTTTCCAGCAGTGTGGGGGGCAGAGACCCTGGGATCTCCATCCTGTGCGGATGCAGTGGAGCTTGCAGGGCTTGGGCATCCCATAAAATTGGGAAGTAAGAGCTGACCTGACCACTGTGGTTTGCAGAGAGTTCTTCGGGCAAGGCTGGATGAAGCTGGAGAAGAATGAGAGGACTCCATACATCATGAAGAACACGAAGCACTTCAATGATGTAGGTGCAGCTGCAGGGCACAGGGGGATGGGCACAGGGGAGGCAGCTCAGCCCCCCTGCCCCTGGGCCTGGGGTGTGTGAGGGTCACCTGCCCCACGGGCCTTACCCGCCTCGGGGACCCAGTGCAGGTGGAGCATCTCCTGGTGCAATTGCTCCTTCTGGGGCTGCTGCAGTGCAGGGAAACCTAAAAACTGCTGTGAGGCTGGAGGACATGGAGCTGTGCCCAAAATCATGCTAAAGCTTGGGCTGGGCGCCGTGTCTCCCCAAGGTCAGCAACCTGATCGCGTCGGAGATCATCCGGAACGAGGAGATCAACGCACGGGTCAGCGCCATCGAGAAGTGGGTGGCAGTGGCTGACATCTGCCGCTGCCTGCACAACTACAACGCCGTGCTGGAGATCACCTCCTCCCTCAACCGCAGTGCCATCTTCCGCCTCAAGAAAACCTGGCTCAAGGTCTCCAAGCAGGTAGGGGTGACCTCCTCCTGGGGAGGCAGGGGGTTTGGTGGGATGGTATTGGGGCAGGATGAGATGGGCATCGAAAAAGAGTTAGAAAACCGAGAAAGGTGTTTCAGGTTGTTCTCAGGAGGGAGGTGGTGTGTGGGCAGGCAGACGCTGCCTTGGAATCGGGTTTATTCATGCAATCACAGGATTGTTTGGGTTAGAAAAGCTCTCTGAGACCATGCAAGTCCAACTGTTCCCTCAGCACTGCCAAGGCCACCACTAACCCATGTCCCCGAGTGCCACATCCACGTATCTGTTAAATCCCTCCATTGACTCCACCACTGCCCTGGGCAGCTCTGCCAGGGCTGGACAGCCATTAAGAAATTTTCCCAATATCCAGTCCAAACCTATCCTGGCACAACTCCTTTCCCCTTGTCCAGTCCCTTGTTACCTCTGAGAAGAGACTGGCCCCTCCCTGCAAGTCAGATGTGCAGTTAAACCTTTCCCAGAGAGCCCCTGTAGCCACACACACAGAGACTCTCTTTAAGTGGGTTTTCTGGGCTCCTCGGACCAGTTATGGCTGAGCAGGATGAATTCCTGTTTGAGGTATGTGGTACAGGAGTAGCTGGCATGAGTCTGCGGAGCCAGATGCAGCCAGGAGCAGTCATTTTTCCTATAAAATGATAGACCTGTGATTGAAAACAGGTGCTGGTGAGGGCAGAGATGGGAGCAGGGGGAGGAAGCGAGTGCACAGCCTGCTCACCAGCAGCCAGGTGTGATGGCCAGGGCACAGTTGTACCTGTGGAGGTGTAGGAACAGCTGATGGGGTGAAGTGCCCTGGGCAGGGTGGGATGGAAGGGACCCTGTGGCTCTGCAGGCTTCACCCCCTGGCCGCAGGGAGCAGGGGTTCTTCCAGGGCCCCACAGAGCAGCACTCTGGTTTCTTGCAGACAAAGGCTTTGATTGATAAGCTCCAGAAGCTGGTGTCGTCGGAGGGCAGGTTCAAGAACCTGAGGGAGGCACTGAAAAAGTGAGTCAATGGTGCTTCTCCTCTCCCATGGCTGCTGCTGGCTGTTCTGGGGCCTGTGGTGTGGGGGGACCAGGAGGTCTGCTCCCAGGATCATTCAGAGCCTGCACTAAAGGGTGTCCTGTTGAGCCAGCACAGTGGCTGGCAAAGTGATCCCCAGGACTGAGCTGCTCCTTTGTGCAGCGTGTGGAAAGGTGGGAATAAAAGGGACTGCAAAGGGAAAAATCACTGCCAGACACCAGAGAAAAAATTTCCCCATCACTATCATAGAATCATCAAATCCCAGAATGGTTTGGGTTGGAAAGGACCTTAAAGCTCATCTTGTTCCATACCCCTCCGTGGGCAGGGCCCCGTTCCACTAGACCAGGTTGCCCACGGAAGCTTCTACAGGTCTTCCTGACCCTCTGTTAAAGCTGCCCTCAGCTTGCCTCCTGCATCCCATGGCTTTGTGACGGGCACAGCCACAGGTCCTGCTTGTCCTGCTGAGCTGGTGGGCATGAGGCCCAGGAGAGCAGCAGCCTTCCCTGGGACAGCCTTCCTATATTAGAGAGAATCCTTCCAATTCTGCTGACTGCAGAGTTGCCCCCTTCTTCCCTACCCTGCCCCAAGCTTGCTAGTAAGGCAGTTTTCTTCCTCATTCCTTTCTGGTTTACTCCCGAAGTTGTGACCCTCCGTGTGTCCCCTACCTGGGCATGTACCTGACTGACCTGGCATTCATCGAGGAGGGCACCCCGAACTACACCGAGGATGGCCTGGTGAACTTCTCCAAAATGAGGATGGTGAGTGCTTCAGCCTGCTGGTGTGGGTGTATGGGGCCAGGCTGGGGTGCTGTGGTTGTGGCCAGGTCTGTGTCCCCTCAGCCTGCACCTGCACAGCACCAGGGGGACACATGTGTCCCCTGCACACACCTGGGGTTGTTCCTACTGTCTGGAAGAGACAAAAAGGCCCTTTGCATTGTGCTGTGCTGGGTGGCCCTGCCCTCCCGAGCACTGGGACGGGTTCCCCGGTTGATGGCTGAGCCATGAACACCTTCTGTGCTTTATCCCTGGACAGATCTCACACATCATAAGGGAGATCCGCCAGTTCCAGCAAACCTCCTACAAGATCGAGCACCAGCCGAAGGTACAGCCTTGTCCCCAGAGCCACGGGCATGCTCTGCTCCTCATCTCCCTCTTCTATCACAGCATCTAAGCCTTCGATACCTGGCAGCTCCATGCTGGAGCCTGTTGGCAGGGGGAAGGGGATGGAGGGAGGCTGTGGGGGCTCCAGCAGACTCCCCCTGTGGTCCCCCAGGCAGTTGCAGCAGAGGACTTGCTGCAGAGGGCAGCTTTGATGGACAGGACAGCCATCAGGCCAGGCTCGGAGGGCTACGAGGGTTGCACCCTGGACATGCTAAGAAACAGCTATTTAGGGGCAGCACCCCCTCCCAGGGAGCAGAGTGTGTCCCGCTGCCCCCACTGCCAGGACCAGCTGGCCTCTGCCTCATGGTGGCTTCAATATGCGATGAGCTGAAAGGTCTCAGCCAACATCTGCGCCTCATTTACCAGGCTTTGGGTGCTTCAGTTCTCAGGGGTTTGTGCTCTCCCAGCCCGCTAACGCCTCCGCTCCGTTCCCCAGGTGACGCAGTACCTGCTGGACCAGTCGTTTGTGATGGACGAGGAAACCCTTTACGAAGCTTCTCTGCGAATAGAGCCCAAACTGCCTTCCTGAGCGCGGCGGCGGCCGCCCGTGTACACTCGCTATACCATACTGTACATACCCGTTCGTTCCATGGACGCCCTGGAGTGACTCCCAGTCTGTGCTTCTCCGAGCAATCCGCCCCCGCCCCAGGCCGCACTAGACCTCGCGTAGGATTTCCCGCCCTGGTTAAGGTTTAACGCATCGACACTTCGCTGGAGTCCCGGGTTCTTTTCGATGATGTTACTTTTGTCATTTGTTCCTGCTGGGGGGGCTGGTGGTCGGGCAGGTGAGTCCCTGTGTCCCTGTGGGGCAGGCGAGCCCTGTGTACCCGTGGGGCTGGTGAGCCCTGTGTCCCCGCGGGGCTCTGGGGCAGCACAGAGCAGCTCTCACTCGGACAGTGCTGGCGGTTACATCCCACGGCAAACTCTGTAAGGTGGGAGAAGGGAACGCATTAAAGGTTGTCCCTCGGTGTGAGCTGCCCTCTCTGTGTGTGCCACCCTCGTGCTGGCCGGGCACGGGGGGCCCTGGCTGCTGCCCTGGTCCCTCCGAAGTTGGGAAGATGGAAGCATCCCCTTGCCTCTCCTCGCTGCATCCAGCTCCTGTTGATATGCTGTAGATCCGTACCCTTGTGCCCACTCTGAGTACCATGACGTAGAGTTAGAGATGACGAGTGTTTTTATTACATCTACTGTAATCCTGGCTAACCACCCGCTAGCAGGATATAGTAATGTAGTGCTTATTCTGTGAATAGTACCTGGGTTTTTTACATTGTACAGTCCCTGACACGGTTCCCCGGCAGTGGCAGGCATGCTCCACTCACACAACACTTGCTGTAAGCAATACCTCGTGGTATGGGAATTCTCTTTCAAGCCCTAAAACTATTTCAACTTACAGCTTGTTTGGGAAAAATATTTCCATTTTTTTTGTAAAAATATATGTTTCCTGATTACCTCTTGCTAATAAATCTATTCTATCTCAGGGTGAACCGGGGTTTGTGATAGTTTTGCGGGCGGGATAACGCCGGACCCGCCGGGGCGCGGGCTCCGCCCAGCGCTGGGAGGGGACAGCCCCGCCCAGTACCGAGGCCCCGCCCCGCCCATTGCCCCGCCCACTGCCGTGCCCCGCCCA
>VWZT01015210.1:167979-183781 GCA_013397055.1 Pachycephala philippinensis
CCCGCCGGGAAGGCCGGTCCCGGTTCTGCTGCTGGCCCCGTTATCAACATCGGCGATGAGTGGGATGACATCGACGACTTTGACCTGTCGGGAATCGAAAAGAAGTTCTCTCGGCCGCCCGTCCTGTCCCCCAAGGGGCTGGGAGCCCCCCGCAAGGATCCCCCACGGCCGAGCCCCCGCCCGGCCTCGCCCGGCTCTCCCGGGAGCGCGGGGGAGGACGCGGGGCCCGGCAGCCGCGGCGGAGAGGCAGCGCCCGAGTCCGAGCAGCGACCCTGCTCACAGCAGTCTGTGATCTGCCTCGAGGACTTGGCTCCCTGCAGCGGGAACACGGCTGCGGAGGACGGCTTTTCGGAGGAGTCACCTGCTGACCCCCTTCTGGATGCGGACAGGGCAGGGGCTCGCCCAGGTAACGGGTTATTTGAAGGTACCACTGAGCTGGAAGAAAATCTGTGTTTGCACCCAGAGGGCTTGGCTTGGCTGGTCAGGAATCAGAGCTGCGTGCTTGTGACTGACAAGCAGCCCTGGATTTCATTTAGGCTCGTGGATTTCGGTTTGGGTACCCCCAGCCTGGAAGCAGTGCGGTGTTCTGCCGGTGCAGGAGTAGCAGCAGCTGCTCATGTAGTGGAGTTACAGGGCTTCCCACATGGCATTGCTGAAATGATCAATAATCTATAGGGATGTTACGGAGAGAAAAGCACTTGTTCATACAGGAGAGACATGAAGTTTTCTTATACCTAAATTAAATATTAAACCAGAAAAAGTATCTCTATTTTTAACACAAACATAATAAACACCACAAAAGAACTCCAACTCAATTATGATCGCAAAATTCCTGCCTGTCATTGCTTTGGCAGCTCTGTCTCACAGAACTGCTCTATTTTAGATTCCTTAGCTGCCGTGTTTTGAAACTTTGGACCTTTATTTGGGAAATTAACATCTTTACACAAGTGAATAACATTAAAGAGTATTCTGGGATGCTGCCCTTACACTGAATGGTGAAAAGATTTGTGAACCATATTTCTGTTCTTAATATTTTGTTGTCTTTTCCTTTCTCTGTGAAATTAATTTTAGTAAGTTAATGATATTGACCTTTCTTTGTAGGATTTGTCTTTTAAGACACAGTACGTGTACATTTACCTTCCAATTCCAGTGCAGGGACTCTGCCAACTGATGAGTCTGCACTCCTTTAAAGCTAGGATTTAATATAATAGGAGCTTTTTATATAAATACTTCTTATAGAAAGCTATTGCAGAAAAATAGACCTCTTCAGCATTTCACTTCTTCTAGGGACAGGTGACTGTAGGTTTAGCTGTATCACTATTCCACTTAAATGAGGGTTTGTGGGGATTCGTCTGTGTGTTTTTAATGGGGGAGAAAAGGGAGCAGCAAGTTTTACCCTTTAAAAGCCAGAAACTGTATCAAACGAGTGTTTTGAAATCTGGCTGCTAATTTTTCCCCTCCTCTGTTTGTGGCAGGCTGAGTGTACAGTGTTACCCAACAATATTAATCCACTTCTCTTGCAGCTGCTGCTGCTGAAGGTGGTCAGGGCCAGGACCCACAGAAGGCTGGGAACAGCCCGTCAAACCTGGATGAGGTCACCTGGCCATTGGCAGGTGCTGAGCTCGAGGAGGATGACCTGGACATCATCCCTCCCTCCCCTGAGGAGGAGCTGCCTTCCTTCTCCCCTTCTGTACAAAGTGTCAGGTAATCAGAGTTCACCTCTAAAACCATGTGTCTGTTGCATGATTAGAAAAGTACCAAAAAAGACCCAAAACTCCTGCTTGTTAAAAAGGTGCAGATTGAGTCTCTTTGCTGCTTGGCAGGTTAATGGTTCGCAGCAATTAATGTTTTATCAAATACTAGTTTTGTGGGAGATGTTCTAGGTGGCTTTCACTTCAGAAAAAAGCAGAGTTACTTGCATAGTGGGATGGGAGAAAATTTCTAGGGCAAGATTCTACATGTTCACACACAGGATGAGTGACTGCTCAGCTCTTGGGTTCTACCTGGGCCCTCAGGAATTTATCTTTTACACACGTCTTAAATCCTGTCGTTCTGTGGAAATGCCACAGTTTATAGATATCTGTATTTTAATGGCTTTTTCTTTTGGTGTTAGCAATATTTTTAGAGACTCTCCCACTGGTGGAAGATGCACAGCTGGCAGCTCCGAGGCCAGGCAGGAGAAGGTTCCCACAACACATCCTGGAGGTGATCCCAGTGCAGGGGATTCAGGTACACAAAATGTTTTGGAATTTCATATCTCTGATTTTGGGGATAGTTTGCAACTATTTATTATCCTGTGTAATCCAAGAGCATTAACTAACAGATAGAGAATTAACATTTATAGATGGAGAATTTACATAAATAGTTGGATTATAGACAGATAATAAAAGACAAGGGCAAAAATACGTAGATTTGTTGAGTTCCTGCACACAGAAACAGTTTCTTTATGCAAATGGACTAAAAATACATTGGAAGTAAGTTGTTTAGACTGATTTACTGCAATGTACTGTCCCCCTGGGAGAGTGGTATCCTCTTGACACCTATTCTAATGCAAATGACTGCTGAACTCACTCCCTGTGCCAGGTGAGGCTGTGCCCGTGGCCCGGCAGCTGTACGGAGTCATGGAGGCCATCTGTGAGCTGGTGGATGCCATCCCCCTGCAGGAGCTGCAGGCCCTGGGCTGTGCCAGAGCCCTGCTCCAGCACAGGGACCTCAGGTAGGCTGGAACAGCTCTGTGTGGAGCAGGGAGCTGCCTGCAGGTGTCCCCAGCACACTGGAGAACGAGGCAGGAGGGGCTTTAAAAAGCTTGAAATTACTGACTGAGGGAAGGGACAAAGTACCCCAAACTGCTGCAAGTGTTAGTGGTCCCTGTGTGCTGCCAGATGGAAATGCCAGAGTCAGTCTGAGGAGGTGCCTGGCACCAGGTGCTTCTGGAGAAACACGTGATTGATGTGATGTGATGTGATGTGACCTAACCTACCAGGTGTCCTCCTCAGTTCTTGTGCCACAGACATTCAGTTGGTATTGTCTCCCCTCTCGCTGACTGCAGGGATGGTGATTCCTCCTAATATCCTCCAACTTGTGGTCTTCCCGTATAATTATTGCTACCAAAACCTGCTGCTTTGTCTCCTGTGTCATCTGATGGCACAATACATGGACAAAGTATTGGGATTTGGGATTTTGGTTAGGTTTTTCCTGGGCTGGGAGTGTGAGCTTCTGTAAATGTTCTCGGTACAACAACTTCTTTTATTTCTCATTGCTGTAGTCAGATGCAGCCTTTAGAAAGTACCTAAAAACATAATTTGGTTCAGGCATACTTTTAACTTCAGGTTTTGCCTCTAAGGATTTATTTTTTATATTCTACCTTGCCTGGATCTATTCCTTGCTTTTGGGAATTCTTTTATTTTATGTCTGTAGAGATGATGTCATAATTTTGTCATTAGTTTCTTCTGGTGGTAGTCTCTCTTTCCTAGATTTGTTTGAAATAATTTTCAAACATGGTGACTCAGAACACGATGGAACCACCATATGTTAATATGTTTAATAGCAGTGAGACAAAACTGTTTAATGAATGTTGTAGAACTTGGTAAATCATTGCTTGTCACTAAATGTATTTTTTTTTCTTTCTTCCGCCCCTTGTCATCTCTCCCAGGAGAAAATTGCTGGGTAGTTCTGTCAGTTTGAAGCAAAATGGCATACACATCACTTTTCCCAGAAGCTGCAAGTCTGCCATGGAGCAGGGCCCTCGTGTGTGTCCTGGTGCTGGTCCAGGTTCTGGCCCAAGCTGGAGCTTCAGTTCTGACCGAAACTCCCCCAAACCTACAAACCTCCCGTCGGTGCTTTCTGTTCATTCCAGCAACTTTTCTGCCAAAACAAATCAAACCTTGGACACCTCTTGTGCATCAAAGCAAAGTGCTGAGGAGATCCCCTGCCCAGGAACTGCAGAGCTGCCTCGTCCCAAGGGAAGTGGCAGGGAGGGAGGTTCCCACAGGCTCAGCCTCCGGTCCTGTGACAGTAGCTGGGACAAAAGTCCAGCAACGAGGAACGGGAACCAGCCCCTGACCAGCACAACCCTGAAGGCTTGGAGCACAGCCCCCACTGCCAGTCCTGCAGGGAACAGCTTGGGTACAAATGATCTGGACTTCGACCTGGATCACTTTGACATCGATGACTTTGATGAGGACTGGGAGAGCTCGGTGGCTGTTTCAGCACCTGAGGCACCATCGACGCCGTTGTGTCAGCCTGTCAAGGAGGGGCCACCTGCCAAATCCCTCTTGTCCAAGATTATGTCCAGAGCCAAAGGGTTGGCTGTGGGATCCAGTCCTGCTGCTCCAAAGCCAGGCTTCCTGATGGCAACAAAGAACCATCCAGGTAAGTTATACTTGTGAGGATTATTGGGTTTTTCTATCTTTAAATTCTTATTTATTTCTTTTTAAATCTAAGACCGAGTAACTACTACAGATCACATCAATGCCTTTTGTTTCTGTGGAAGTTTCTTTTGGTTCCTTTTTTGCAAAGTCATCTCGGGACTTTTTTTCCTCCAAATGATGCTGAACTGGAATGTTCCCTTCCTGTGCAGGTTTCGGGCTGCTGGAAGATGAAGCTGCTAAAATTGGAAATGAGGGTTTTTCTGTGTTTTAGTTAAATAATGATTCTGCAGTCTTTGATTCAGGGCTGTACAATGTTTTTTGCTGCATAATGTTCCAAAATGGGCTTGTGGAAGCAAACTCAATCCCCCTGGGGCTCAGGGTTGGTCAGTGTCATTTTGGGTTAATGTAGGGACAGGCTGGCGAAAGGGGAGGTGAAAATCAGAGTCACAGAATGGTTTGGGGTGGAAGAGATCTTAAAAACCATCTCATCCCACCCCCTGCCAGGGCAGGGACACCTTCCACTATCCCAGGTTGCTCCAAACCCCATCCAGCCTGGCCTTGGACACTTCCAGGGATCCAGGAGCAGCCACAGCTTTTCTGGGCAATCTGTGCCAGGGCCTCCCCACCCTCACAAGGAAGAATTTCTTCCATAACTTACTCTAATTACATTTTTTTGGCTCCCAGATCCAGTGGTTCATAACCCTGCACTGGAGCGTTTCAGGGGTATGAAATTTCCCCATTCTGAAGAAATGATGAAAATATTTCACAAGAAGTTTGGATTGCACTGTTTCCGGACAAACCAGCTGGAGGCCATCAATGCTGCTCTGCTGGGGGAGGATTGTTTCATCCTCATGCCCACAGGTATGTGCCCCCACAGCACCGGTTACAGACCTGCAGCTCCTTCTGCAAGCTTTGGGACAAGCTTTTCTCTTCCCCTGTGCCTTTGTGCTGCTGGAATTCTGCAGATGCAGGATTTCAGGAGTATTGTTGCACTGGGGTATTTTGAGTGAGGGGATTGAATTTCTGCCTTCCTTAATAATTCAGACAGTAACTCTTTCTTATCCTACAGGTGTTCCTTTGTGGCAGGCATTGGTAGAAATTTATTGTTTCCAAAAGTGCTGTAAAATGGGAAATAAGAAATAGGTCTCCATCCTTTTTCTCTTGATATCCAGTGCTTTCTGTGTTCTGTCTCATCCTCGCAGGAGGTGGGAAAAGCTTGTGCTACCAGTTACCAGCCTGTGTCTCTGCCGGGGTCACTATCGTTATTTCTCCACTGAGGTCGCTGATCATCGATCAGGTTCAGAAGCTGAAGACTTTAGATGTAAGTTCCAGCAGCTTTATTGAGTGAAACTGCAGGTAACTGGATTAGAAATCTGAAATTTTACGGCAAATCTTGTCTCTCAAATACAAACTGCATAAATTGATTAGATGGACACTGTGAATGGCACAGAAAGTTGCCTGGGAAGAACTAAATTGGATGAACTCGAATATCTTGGCAGTGTGACCGCTGGATTTATTGCTGCTCCTGTGTTGGGTGTTAGAGCTGTGTTTTCCAGAGCAGATGCTGGTTCTGAGTTACTGAGAATTGTAATTACTCACCTACATAAGAGCAGCCTGACTGCAGCGGGAAGGAGCACTAAGAGTTCCTGAGTTAGGGGGGTTCTGGAGGTGCTAAACATCTTTGGAAACATGATGCACAGAGCAGAAATGCAGCTGCAGGAGATCACAGGGTCCCAGAATGGTTTGGGTTGGAAGTTCATCGTTTTACCCCTTGCCATGGGCAGGGACACCTTCCCTTAGCCCAGGGTGCTCAGGTGTGTGTTCCCAAGGCTGACTGCTTAGAAACTGGTTTGTAATGAGAGGTACGGCTACGTTCTCTATATATATATTTATCTATTTTTAATATAGATTGCTGCAACATACCTGACTGGTGACAGAACAGATGCTGATGCCTCAAAAATATACATGCAGTTGTCAAAGAAAGACCCTGTCATAAAGCTGCTGTATGTCACCCCCGAGAAGGTCTGTACTTCATCTTCAGTTGCAAAACCATAGGGGCTACATAGGATTGCTGTGAGGTGCTAAAAGACTGCACTCAGAGAAGGCTTCTGGGGAAGGTTTTAGATAATTCATTAAGAGTCTATATGGATATAGCTAATTTCAATCAGTAATTAGCCAAGAATAAGAACTGAGTATGTCTGTAAAATGTAAATTCTTAAAACAAACTCCCATGCCCACCTATTTCAATCTATCTTGCTACGTATTAGTGTTAATCACTGTCCAGTAGCTACTAAATCCAGACTGCTCCGAATAGGGTAATACAGGAAAAATACAGCACTGTCAGGGTTACAGGACATTGTCAGAGCTTGCCTTGGGCTGCATTATGTGCTGCCTTAAAAATATCTTATTGCACAAGAGCTTTGTAAGAGGGGGCTGGTTAGTGTGCTGGTTGTGTTTCTCTCTTCAGCATTATTTTTCTCTGTGTTTCCTGACATAAGTCATTTAAATTTACTGAAATTTCCTCAGAGTGAGGGGCCTCAGGATAGGTGATCCCAGAACCTTGTGGGAATCCCACACCAGCTGCTTGGTTAAAACGCAGCTGACCGGCATCATCTCTGTGCCTTGAAGATTGACCTGTGCAGTGCAGGTTAATTCTGCAGCGTAGGACAGTTGTTTTGTATTCTCAGTCAGCCCAGCTGACACTTTTAGCCCAGGTATTTTGCTTTCCATTGCCACTGCTGATGTGTCCCAGGTGTGTGCCAGCAGCCGACTGATGTCCACCCTGGAGAACCTCTACGACAGGAAACTCTTGGCACGTTTTGTCATTGACGAGGCTCACTGTGTCAGCCAGGTAAAACCTCCACTTGTTTTTAGGAATGCCAGAAGAGTCAGTTGGAGCATTTTACTCCGTTACACTTAAATTTTGTTTTTCAACCAGTGGGGCCATGACTTCCGACAAGACTACAAGCGCCTGAACATGCTCCGCAAAAAGTTCCACTCTGTGCCCATGATGGCCCTCACTGCCACTGCCAACCCCCGCGTGCAGAAGGACATCCAGAATCAGCTCGAGATGCTGAAACCACAAGTGTGAGTTGCTCAGCAGGTTTCTGAAACTGTTTGTGCCACAGAAATTTTGAGTGGAAAACTTAGTAAAGTAAAAAAAGCATCACAGGCCCATCTGAAATCCTTGTGTAGCTGTATCTGATGAAATTAAATGCATGCATGGCATTTAATAGGAGGTAGATGCAAAATATTAACATAAGAAATAAAAAACTTGCCAAGCCCTTCCTTGCATGATGAAGGAAGCTGTTTAACACAACATAACTGTACCCATAAGGCTGACGAGCACCATGAACTGTCACATTTCAGGTTTACAATGAGCTTCAACAGGCATAACTTGAAATATGATGTGTTGCCCAAGAAGCCAAAGAAGGTGGCGATGGATTGCTTGGAATGGATTAAAAAATATCACCCTCGTGAGTACTGAGCAGCATGGTGCCCACAGGCCTTTTCATGAACCACTTCTCAAGGCAGCAAAAGCTTTTATAATGCTGTAATAATGATATATTTACCAGAAAAGCAAGATGGAGGTAAAGTGATGTTATTGAAAATGAGGATCAGGTTTATGTGCATTCTAAAGTTGAGAATCTAAGTTAAGATGGAAAAGTAAGTTACAGTGATGCTCTTGAATAACCTTTCTGGAGCCTGCCAGAGCTTTTAGCATCATGTCTTCAGAGCATAATGGTCACCCAATATCTTAATTGTTTAATTGTGTTGGTCTGCTTATCTGCAGTTGCCCTTCAAGCTATCTTCAGAGATTCCCATCTTTCTAGGCTCACTTTGGAGTCCTGCAGCTCCTGCTGCTAGAACTGGATTACACCAAGTTCCCTCAGAGCTTCTCCTGTGCTGTACCCTCAGAGAGCATTGACTGAACTGCTCCAACTCTTGAATTATATAGGTTTTGTTCACATATTCTAAATCCTGAGATTACACAATACTGATGAGGAAGACATTTCTTTATTCCACCTCACCAAAAGCCCCAAAAGACTGGGTAGGAAAAAACTATCAAGACTATCTGATACTAATAAAATAAGTTCTATAGTGAAGCAGTTATATCTTTACTCTTATCTTTATTGCAATGGGGAGAGGTTGATATCTGCTTGGCAGGTTTGACTGGTGAGCAGGGAAAGGGAATAAAACTGTATTGTAGCTCAAATTTCTTTTCCCATCTATTTGCAGATGACTCTGGGATAATCTATTGCCTTTCCCGGCATGAATGTGACACCACAGCAGCCATCCTGCAGAAGGAGGGGCTGGCTGCCCTGGCCTACCACGCTGGCCTCACCGATTCCAACAGGGATCTTGTGCAGCAGAAGTGGGTTAATCAGGAAGGATGCCAGGTGAAGAAAAACCGGGAGGAAAAGGGAAGAAAATTTGGGCACTTTTATCCCTCTTGGCCTGGGAAGTGGAAGGGAAGTTGTGCAGCGTTATCACCAAATGTCTGCAGTATTGAATGACTGATCCCAACAGATCTGCTGGGGCACAGCAGCCACCTTTAAGTGGGAATTTTGTGAATAAAAGGTTGTAGCACTGCACCAAGATGTGCTACTCCAGCAGGGAGGACCTGAGCAGTGCAGGGCTTCAGAAACAGCTCCTGGCACACTGCTGTGCAGAGACTGGAATTTGGGGTTTTTCCTGTGTCTGGAGTGGCTCCTCTGACAGGAGGGGAGGTGTCGCTGTTTTGTATTTGTTCTGCACTGTTACAGCTGACACTCTGGGTCCTCCAGGTTTCCTAATCCAGGTCACTTGTCTGCTTTCCATGCAGTGTTGCAGGAGTAATTTCCATAATGTATGTCTAGAACATTATAATCTCCTTCCCAGGTGATATGTGCAACAATTGCCTTTGGAATGGGCATCGACAAACCCGACGTGCGCTACGTTATCCACGCGTCCCTTCCCAAATCTATAGAAGGTTACTACCAGGAGTCTGGCAGAGCTGGGCGGGATGGAGAGATGTCTCACTGCCTGCTCTTCTACAGCTACAGCGATGTGACCAGGCTGAGAAGGCTCATTCTGAGTGAGTTCTCCTCTGGGAACTTGGAGATGACGTTACAGCAGTCACGTTGTCACTGGTCTCATTTATCCTGTGTTATCTCTCTTTTACAAGTGCCATGGATAGTTCAGTATTGCAAGGAGGGGAGGGAGAACTGGGAATCCTTACCTGGATGGTTTTCATTCAGGCGTCAGGAGCAGGATTTTTGTCACTTAGACTTAATTTTAGACAAAACCACTTTGCTTCACAGAATCATGGAATTGTTAAGGTTGGAAAATCCTTTAAGATCAAGTCCAACTGTCAGACCAACTCCACCCACTGTTCACCACTAAAGCATGTCCTCAAGTGCCAAATCCGCATGTTTTCTGAGCACTTCCAAGGATAGAGACTCCATTCAGGTCATCTTGTGCCAGGGCTTTGCTACCCTTTCTAAGAAGAAACTGTTCTTGATATCTAATCTAAACCTCTCCTGACACAA
Organism: Pachycephala philippinensis; assembly: GCA_013397055.1. NCBI lineage: Eukaryota > Metazoa > Chordata > Aves > Passeriformes > Pachycephala > Pachycephala philippinensis. Next base: position 177,881 of record VWZT01015210.1, read on the forward strand.
CTTGAGGCCACTTCCTCTCATCCTGTCACACATACCCTTCTCTTGACTTTTTGTCATACTAGGCTTATTTCCCTTCTCCATTCTCTAAAACTTCAGAGATAAAATCTGTCCTACATTGGTTCTGTACTAACACGCTCCTTTTTTTTAGGCAAAGCCAGTATTGTGTTTTGGCTGACAGCTCATGAAAACGCAGAGGTGCAGCTTTAACAAACACCATTGAATTTGCTGTGTTTCAGTGGAGAAGGATGGGAACAGCCACACGAGGCAGACCCACTTCAACAACCTGTACAGCATGGTGCACTACTGTGAGAACGTGGTGGAGTGCCGCCGTGTCCAGCTGCTCGCCTACTTTGGAGAAACCAATTTCAACCCCACCTTCTGCAAAGATCACCCAGAAGTGATTTGTGATAATTGCAGTAGAAAGAAGGTAAAGCCCACAGGTTTTATTTGTAGTGGTGCTAAACTGATTTTGTATTTAGTTGCATCAAAAAGTGGTTATATGACCTTTGGGAAGGCAAGTGGAGAAAAGGAATAAAAGTCCTGTATTTTTGTGATGCTTCCAGTTATTTTCAGGGTTTAACCATGGACTTGTGATGCTCCTCCTGTTCCTGTCAGAGGTGTAAGGATGTTCCTTGTGGGAGGCAGGCGCTAATATCAGATCCACTGCAATGGCTATGGGGAAATCCCTTCAGTTCCTGTCCTGATGTTTTCAGGGCAGCTTTGTGCTGCCAGAGCAGCATGAGGGGCACATTATGTCATGCTTTCGCTGAAGGTGGTCCAAACGTTTGGGGTTATGCAAACTTAGTGGCAGGAGCAGAAGGGAAGGCAGCTGTGGAGGCGGGCAGGGAATGGATCCTGATTAGTTTTGTACCTGTGGATATTGCTTCTCAGCTCTGTGTTCAAAGCATTCCCTTATATTACTGTGATTGGAACCAGATTTGACCAGGATAATGCATGTTCAGTCTCATTTTAATGCATTTTGGAAGTGTAAGTTCTAGAGCATGGCAGGATAATTACAAAAATGCTTTCCAAATGATTTACCTTGATTCCCAGTATTTACCCAGCAATCTTGCACCTCATTCTACACAAATAACTCCATGGAGATTATATAGAATCAGTTGGACTGGTTTTGTATTATCACATCCAGAATCCCTGTGACTGTATCACTGTAGGTTACTAACTAGGAAATCACTGTTTCTTTATTTGGAACAAACTCAATTCACAGCTGAGAAAAGCTCAATAATGAAAACTGAGCTTGTCAATAACAACTTGGATTAGGGCAGAAACACATAAAGGCATGTCCTAATCAAGTCTGATTTAATAGGATTATAAATCAAGGAACGTGACCGAGGATGTGAAGAACATCGTGCGGTTTGTAGGAGAGCACTGCGGACAAGCGGGGCGGATGAATGGGAAGAGGAATCCAGGCTCTGGCAGGTACACCCTGAACATGATGGTGGACATTTTCTTAGGTGAGTCTGTTCTCCCAGAAGCTCCTGAATAACCTGGTGCACAAATCCCTGACCAGGAATCAAAAGTGTTGTGCAATGCCAGCAGGCGTTTAAAAGAACGTGTATTTTGCAAAATTAATCTTCCCAAGAATCGCTTGGTGGTAAGTGATCCAAAATAAATGAAACTGAAGATTTAATCCATTTCAAGTTGCTATAGTGATAATATTGGTTTTCCAGTGTTTAAAGGCTTTTTTGAATGTGAATAGACTGCCTTGGGAATGTCCCACAGGTCTGTGAATGCACATGTACATGGACTTTGTGATCATGGGCTCATCCTATGCTTTCTGTTCCACAGGTTCAACGAGTGCCAAGATACAGTCTGGAATATTTGGGAAGGGGGCTGCCTATTCCAGGCACAATGCTGAAAGGCTGTTTAGAAAACTGGTCCTGGACAAGATCCTGGATGAGGATTTGTACATCACAGCTAATGACCAGGCAGTGGCATATGTTGTTCTGGGAGAGAGAGCTCAGGCTGTGCTGGATGGGTCACTACAGGTGTGTTGTGGTATAGTTTCTTGAGGGCATTGTTTTAAGGAAGGTGCTGCAGTTTTCCTTTAGCATATCCCCTCAGGTAGCTTAAACACAGTTTGTCTCCAGCTGAACTAACGGCTGGTAGATGCAAGGAACAGAATGCAACACGTGTGATTCCTAGTCCAGTATTCCAGTAATAATGTTGTGGGGCAAAAAGTGAGTTTAAGAGGCTTGGAGAGGTTTAAATCTTTCTCTTCTCCCCCACCCATCTGATTCCTGCTGAAGAGTGAAGAAAAGTTCTGACCCCCACAGAAAGATGGCTAAGAAGGAAAGAAAGACCAGCTCTCCCTTCTTCATTCTCTACTCTATTTTTTCCTAGTCATTGGTGGGATCTAATGGAAGATGCACTTCATGAAGGTCATGGAACAGTCACAGGTTTCTTGAGGCAACACCTTCTCTGTGTTAGTGCTGTGTTTGGAGTAGGACAGAGCCCTCAGCATTACCCCAGTGACCTCTGTTTGAAGCCAGCTGGGAACTGGGCTCTCGGGAGGTTTTCCCTCTCTCTCATTTCTGCCAGCTCTTTGTAGAAGAAACCTGGGTATGGTTGAGTAGCCTGTAAAAAATAATTTTAAAAATGTATACTGGGTAAACAGCTTTTTTTGGTCCATCAAAGGATACTTTCTGTTTCCTGTGGTGTGTTCCTGTGTTATGAGTCAAGGTGTGCAGGAACTCCCTGGCAGGAGTTATGGATGGCTTGTTTTAACAGGTGGAGTTCCACGAGACAGAGAGTGCCAGTGCCATCAGAAGGCAAAGGGCTTCCATGGCAAAGATGTCCCAGCGGGAAGAGGTGGTTAAACAGTGCCTCAGTGAACTGACAGACACGTGCAAAACACTGGGCAAAGTCTTTGATGTGCATTACTTCAATATTTTCAGTACTTCCACCCTAAAGAAAATAGCAGGTAAGGTCAGGTTTCTCAGAAGCCCTTTGGGGCTTCTGCATAGATGGGCACGGAAAGGAATTAATTTCCTTCAGGGTATCTTCATAAAAAGTTGTTTGACATGTCTGAGGGGTACTTTTGTTGTGTTACAGAAACCTTGTCCTCAGACATGGAGGTTTTGCTGCAGATTGATGGTGTCACAGAAGACAAACTGGAGAAATACGGTGCAGAAATAATTAAAGTGATGGATAAGTACTCAGGATACTCCATCCCAGGTGTGCTTTGTACCTCAACATGTACTTCCTGTTCAGTGCCTTTCTCTCCTCCTCTAGCAGATGTTTGATTCAAAAGTTACCTAGTTTTAATCACAAATAACTAATTCTTACAGTCCAATAATTCCAAAAGGGAGCAATCCCTTTCAGAACATACCAAAGTCTTTGCTACCTTCCCACTGGCTAAATTCAGGTTATCTCCAAAAGACTGGGGATGGGGCAGTGCAGAGGAGGTGAGGAACGGCCAGGACAGATATTTTGATACCATCAGTGTGTTCTGGTGACTGACTGGCCCAGGTGATACCTTGACTGAGTTAGTTTTACCTCCCTGCCTGTGTGTAGAAGATGCTGCCTGCCCAAGTGCAGACACAGCCACGGGGAGCACTGGCTCCCTGGGGAGCGATGAAGAAGCAGAGGATGCAGGTACAACCTCCAGCTATTTCGGCAATAACACAAACCAAAGGAGGAAAAGGAAACGGCTGCCGAACTCCAGGGATTCCAAGAGGAAAAAGACGAGTGCTGGTGGCAGCCAGCAGTTCCACCCCAGAGGGTACGTGCCTGCGGTCACTTGTCACTTCTCTTTGCCCACATCAGCATAGTGATGATCCCAGAACTGCAGTTATCCCACTGCAGTTTCTTGAGTATGGGCTTAAATAATGGTGTTAAAATTACCCGGGTGCTTGGTAAGAACTGCTCTGCCGTGCTTTTCTGCATGTTTGGTTTAAAAAGCTGCTGAGGAAGGATATTTAACAGTTGTCCTCACATTTGACTGCCACAAGCTAAGCAGGGACACTAAATTCCAGTGTTCTGCCATAGCTAGCATTAGCAGGCTGACCAGGTTCCTTGCTTGATATCATAAAGAGGTCTTAAAACCTTGAACATTTGATGGAATATTTGAACTTCAGCCCCTTTTTAATTCTGATTCTCCCTCTGATTGTATCATGCAAGGCAACACCTGCATCTGCTGTTGGTTGGTCTTGAGCTTCTAGGGCAGATCTGCTGCTTCCCAAGCTCCCTGCCCCATTTTTCATCATTCTGCTCCTTGGTTTTTGTACCAAATGGCTTTTCCCAGCTCAGCAGGTTTTGTCCCCACCCTTGGCACTTTCCCATCTACTGGAATATCTGTCGTTAACTGCTGTTGCCTGTGAAGTGTCACTTGCTGTTGCTGCTCACCCTTGCGTACATCCCAGAGCAACAGCTGTACTGTTTGCATTTCAGATGTAGTTTTGCAGCGATGTGTGTTTAAAAAAAAAGAAACATTTTACAAAATGAGTGTGTAGTCCTCTAGAAAATGCAGTGGTGGTGCCTGTGTGAGTGCAGGCTGGCGCAGGGGACAGGGCAGGTGACATGGATGTCTCATACACACCTTCTCTCTGATTTTTGCAGTGGCTACAGCAGGTACAGAAGGACCAAGAAGGGGCCGAGCTCGAAGGCTCCAGCTTCCTCCAGTGCCAGCTCTGTGTCCCGCAGTGTTGGTGGCATGCAGGGAGCTGCTGGGAAGCTGGGCATGATGGCACTGCCCAAACCCAAATTCAGGAGCTTCCTGCAGCCTTCTTACTCCATGTTGTAGCTGGGAAATGCAATTACTGGATAAATTTCCCCAAGATGGAATCATTGTTTATTAAATTTTTGTTTTATTTGCTGCTGCTGAAACTTCTGGGACTTGTGTATTTGTCAAGTACAAAAGCTCACATTAAATAAATACTTTTTTAACTTTTCAGTTGATTTGGGCCTTTCTACTTCTGAGTGGTTCTAGAAACTCTCCCCTGTTGGTGACACTCCTCCCCGTGCTGCTCCTTTATTGCCCGCTCAGGGACATGCTCGGGACCACAAATGCTGGTGGTCCCCACGCTGTGGCTGCCTCTGTCCTTCTCCCTTGCTCCTGCCTCAGTGCTCCAGAGCTGGAGAGCTGGGCTGCTGCTCTGGAAAAGGCAGGTTGGGAAGGAAAAAGGTAATGAATGTTTTAAAATTTCCCTTTTGATTCCCCAGATCCTGGAACTGGGAGTGCCCAACCCTGCCTTGGGTGTGCTTTTTTCAGTTACTGGTTTTTTCTTTTTAAACCATGATCTTGTCAGCTCTGGGCCATGGCACAGGGCCCGGAGCTGCCCTTGGCTGCGCTGTCCTGCCTCGCCCAGGACACGGCGGTGTGAGGTGCGGGGTGTGAGAGGCAGCTGTGCCCGCAGGGCTGGGCACGGAGCACCGGGCAGGGCCGGGCCCTTCCCGCGCTTGACTGGAGCCGAGGATTTCATCTGCTATTTCTGAGCAACGAGTCCCCATGGTTGGGATTGGGACGAACCTTAAAGCTCAGCCCGTTCCACCCCCTGCCATGGGCAGGGACACTTTCACTGTCCTAGACTTCTCCACACCCTGTCCAACCTGGCCTTGGACACTTCCACGAATCCAGGGGCAGCCACGGCGTCTCTGGGCATCCTGTGCCAGGGCCTCACCCTGCTCACAGGGAGGAGTTTCTCCGCACTATCCCCGCTATCCGTGCCCTACGGCAGCGTGAGGCCGCGGGCGGTGGCGCGGGCGGGACGGCGCTGAGGGCGCTGAGGGCGGGAGCCTGCCCGCGCCGCCCCTCTGCGGGCGGGAAGAGGTCGCTCCGCCCCGCGCGCGCCATGGCGCTGTCCCAGCCCGGGCCGCGGGAGTCCGAGGAGCCGTCACCGCACACCCGGCAGCAGCTGCAGGTCCGGGAGGAGAGGGGTCGGG
>VWZT01015210.1:201610-224149 GCA_013397055.1 Pachycephala philippinensis
TATAGTTTAATATGGTTATTTATTATATTATCATAGAATTATAGAATATGCTGAGTTGGAAGGGACCCACAAGGATCACTGACGTCCAAGTCCTAAATATATATATATTATATATAGCAATTAACCCAGAACATGATAACCCCCAGCTGTACTTCCCTCCCTCGGAGCCCTGCCCAGCTGGTGCCCTGGGCGGCACTGAGCCAGTCCAAACCCACTAATTAGTGTCAGCACTTTAACCCAATCCCAAGGACTCAGCTCCAGGGGAGGGATTGGTGACCGCGCACAGGGAAAACCAGGGACAGGCTGAATTGTACAAACGTGAAACAGCTGTGGGTCAGCAGTAATGGCTGGATGCATCCTGGGGGTTTTTTGGCCAGCAGATACCCAGAGGGCTTTTGAGGGATGCTCAGAACCAAAGTCCATCTCAGCTGTCAAGGCTGAATGGCCAAAGGCAGAGAGTGCTGACCCTCAACCCAACACCTGCACACGGCAAGGGGGGAAGCCCAAAATCATCCCCTGGGGACACCAGAGCCCCGGCTGGCACAGGAGGGACATTCCTGTGTATCTGTGCACAAACCAGCCACAGATCAGGCCCTGGGCTGCCCAAAGTGCTTTGGCTCTTTCCCAGATCTGGGAAAACCTCCAGGAAAGGAAGCAGAGTCTCAGCAGAAGGATGTATCCTCCTGGGGGTGCAGAGGCTTGGGAGGGGCTGGGGGTGCTAAATGGGGCACAGAACCCTACATGGGCTCAAAAAATGTGTGGATATGGCACTCAGGGACATGGTTAGTGGTGGCTTTGGCAGTGCTGGGGAACGGTTGGATTCGATGGTCTTCAAGGGCTTTTCCAACCCAAACCATTCCATGGTTCTCCTTGGCCAGGCCAGAAGTTCTGTCCATCACGTGAAACGGAGAAACAGAGGGACCCCTGCTATTCTCACACACACAGACACACACATTCCTAGGGACACATACATATGAAACAAGTACCAAGGACAGCCCAGGACTCAGGTGAGTCCTGCTTAAGAAAGGAAGATCTTTCTCTGTGTTTGTTTTTTTGGGGAGAAAACTACTATGAGAGTACCACGGGAACTTCAGACAGGATTGAGTCAAGGTACACTGAACTGAGGATGGCTGGCGAGAGGAAACAACCCCTCATCCAAACTTTGCCACAATCCACCGGAGAAGAGAGAACAGAATCAGCTTCATTTAACTTTGGTTTCCAGATCCTTTAAGTGTATTAACAGCAGCTCTTGATGAGTTAGGCACAATTCTGCTGATAGACCTGCAAGTGTGTATGTTTGTCCTCAGCTGTTGTAAGAACATTAATCAGTCTAACTCAAATATGTTCAAAAGGTTCTTGGAGTAAAAGGCAGGCAATTACCTGACTCTAGCAGCAAAGGTCACAAATGGGTGGCTGCTGGTAAGACCACTGGTTTAGAGGGAATTCAGAGCAAAGCAACCTCTTGGGTACTCAGAAACTGCCCATAAACGGGGAACCCCCCCAATTTACTGCAACTGTGTGTTTATGTGGCACAGTTCAGGGAAAAGCCCCAGGGAACCCCAGCACAGGCACTGCCTGAGAGGAGAATTTTCTGTCTGCTTTGTATCCCACATCCATCTGCATGTGATGGGATTACCAGGGACCAGAGAGCCACATACAGTGACATCCTCAGTCAATAAAGAGCATTTCCAACAGCAAACTGGATTATGGGCTGGGCAGGGCAGAGAGATGGACTGTCCCAGACAGATTAATGCCTGGTGGCTCCTCAGCCACGTCACTGACCTTGTTCTTGCCTTCAAAGCCCTGCTTCTGCAGGAGAGGATCGCCCACCCTGTCACAGCTGTCTGCACTGAGAATGCTTTCCTACAGCTTCCCTGATACCCCTGGGAGGGTTTCAGAGCACTCGCCCTCTCTGCTCCCCTCTGTGCACTCACACTGGCCAGGGATGGGGCCAAGGCTGGACAGGGCTGATGGCCTCAGCACATCCCTCTGACCACAGCCCCAGAGCCACTGGCAGGTGACAAATGCACTTGGGACAGTCCCTGGCACCTCTGCAGATCATCGCTGGCCGCAGAGAGGAATCCAACCCCAGCAACAGCCTTAGGAATTGGTTTAGCAACTGTTTTACCTTGCATGGGTGTGGGTCAACCCCGTAGGTCTCCAGAGTCTGGGCTTTCCTGAGAAAATTCAGCTCTGAAGTAGCTGGTGTCTGCCCACTGCAGGAGGGAAAAACCGGGAAAAAAGAATATTCCATGGAAGACAGGAAGGTGAAAGGCAGCTACACCGATTCTGTTGATGATGAAGCATCAGCCACAGCACATTCCCATCAGATTTTTACGGGATCAGAAGGAGCCCAGCATTGAAGCCTAGCCCATCCTCTCCTGCCAGCTACATCCACAGGAGCCATGCTGAACTGGCAGCACTGGGAAGGGTCAAAAGGCATCTGCCAAATTTAGGGATGAATTCCCTACTTGCAGCACATGCATCTCATCGAGGGGGAAGGAAAGGGGAGATTGGTGGCAGAAGGCAACAGCCCCCGGCACTTAAGGACACAGCTCTGACGGGTTTTTGGGAAGTTAAACCCACTTCCCTCCCTGGGCACCCTTAGTCCCTTCAGGACACAGCTCCAGAGGCCCTGGGATAATGGGGATTGCTGATGGTCTCTACACCTCACATGCCTGGAGACGGGTGAAGGCAGGAGGGGGTTTATGAGGGTGTTGGTCACTGTCCCCATCCCAAGATTCCCTGGGCTGAGGTGGCAGCAGGGTCCCAGCTGGATGTGACACAGGAGGGGTGAGGGCTCAGACCATGGTGTGAGTGAAAATCCCAAACAGGGACAAAAGTGCTCTGAGCATCACCAACCCCCGCAGCTCCTGTACCTCAGCTCCGACTTGTGGATCTCTGCAATTTTCCTCTCCAGCTTCTCTGAGTGTTTGGGGAAGAACTGGAACTTGGAGCTGTAGCCTTCTGGGTGCTTCCCCGGGTCGTAGTCCCCAATCTCAGCTGGGGGGAGATAGATTCAATTGAGAAGAGCAGCACAACCAGAGCACAGCGTGCATCCCCACCCCGGCAGCACCCAGCCAGGGCTCCGCACACCTGGGGAACGCGGCTCTGACCCCGCTGTGCCTCCCACTGGGAGGGATCATTTGTCAGGCATTAACTGCATCCAATTAATTTTGCTGTTTGTGCGGCAATCACCTGGCAGCAGATGGTCACTGTCCCAAATTTATTAATTCCTCAAGCTGCAGGAGCAGGCAGGAGAACAGGCAGGAGGGCAGGGGCTGGATGAGCCCAGGCACTGCTCTTGGGGACATCGTGCCCCCAGCACAGGTGTGGCCTTGCAGGTGAGAGTGCAGCACCCATCCTCACTCTCCCCCAGCCCAGCCCAGCCCTGGTGGGAGCCATCGGTGCTGCAGGTGCAGTGACCTGCTGTAAGTGCAATAATGGAACCAGTACTCTGCAGGAAAAGCGAATTTCTCCTGTCACAAAGCATTACCCTGCAGGATGTAGGCAGCCAGCAACGCGGCGTCCGACGTCTTGCACAGGAGCCGCCCGTGGTACAGATCCCTTTTGATCTGCAGGAAGACTAAGTACCTGGGGACAGGAGGAGAGTCCGTTCATGAAGTACAATTTAAATTACCCAAAGAGGCAATTTAGACATGGAATATCTGCCACCAGACCCTTGCTCTGACATCTCTCTCCCAGCAGCCCATTTACCAAACATGACACTCGCTGGGCTGATCCTGGCCAGGACTGGGGCTCTGATTCACACATCCCAGCCCCTTTCCAGCCCATGGTGTTCCAGGTACACTGTGCCTGCTCTGGGGCCAGCACACGACCCGAGGGCTGGTGGGGATCTCCATCAACCTGGATACCCATCGTATTTCTTCACATAACTGCAGACCCCAGCCCAGCCGAGGTGCCCAGTGCTCTGAAGGGGGTGTCTCATGATCTAGAGCCCACCAGCGCCTGTTGCATTTTCCCTGGATATTCAGCTTTCCCGTAATGTGATTTTCTCCTTCCCAAACTTTTTGTGTCCTTCCAGGTCTCGGCGTATGCACCCACTTCCCTCCTCCATGCTCGCCATGACTGCATCACCCAGGGCGAGCTGCCTCCTGTGCTCCCTATCCCTGTCTCTGTGCCCAGTGAAAAGACAAACTATGTTGGAAAATCTACATATTCCGATAAACTTAAACCTCAGTAACATTTTGGGCTGAGTCATGTGGCATTTGGGAAAACCTTTAGCTGGTAAAACATAAGTCACAGAGTGAAAGAGCAAAATGGAGCGCTCAGAGATGAATTTAAAAAACCAGACTCGCACTCTGCAGTCCTTGGTCATGCCTCATTGCTCAAATCCGAGTTTATGATGAGGTAAACCACTAATTTTCACAGATAAAAATACATTAAAGAGAAATCCTGGTATTAAAGTGGGTGCAGTCCAGGGAAAAGTGGATTTTAAGCCTGGGTTCCAGCTGCAGCTGCAGGCACACCTCAAAGGGCAGCAAGCAGGGGCAGCTCACCTGCGTGGGGGCCTCAACCTGGACCTGTGGGGGGTGAAAGAAGGCAGAGTTAGATAAGGATTTGGGAGGAAATTCTTCTCTGTATTCCACCCCCTGCCATGGGCAGGGACACATTAGACCAGGTTGCTCCAGCGCCAGGGCCTCACCACCCTCACAGAGAAGAATTTCTTCCCCATATCCCATCTCACCCTGCCCTCTGGCAGTGGGAAACCATTCACTGCAGACTCTTGCCCAAAGTCCCTCTCCAGATCTCATGGAAAGGGCCCCTTTAGGCCCTGGAGGGGCTCTCAGATGTCCCTGTACAGAAGGTGCCAGCTCAGAACCCCTCAGAGGAGGCTCCAGCCCAGCTGCCCCAGGCAGAGCTGACCCGGGGGCCGGGGCTGGTGGACATCCACAACCACAGCTCATTTTCCAAAGCTGCTGCGATTGCTCCACGTGGGCTCCTCGCGTCCTTCCTGCTGGCAGGAAGAGCGGCATGAAGAGCCCCTAAAGATAGAAACTCGGGAGAGGCGCTGTCAGGTTCTGCAGCGCAGTGCCTCACCCAGCGCTCCCAGAGTGCCCGCGCTCCTTACGTCAGAGGGACATGGCTGGCTGCTTCCAGGGAGTGTCAGGGGACCTGGAGATGCTCAAACCCCTCCCGGCAGACGGAGCACAATAAGGGCACCCTGAGCGAGGGACGTGCTCGGGTAGTGCATGAGAATTCAATGGCTGATTCTGAAGTGGAGGAGTCTGAGCAGCAGCAATGGTGTTAGGGAGCCGGTGCCATGCTTGGAGTGCTCTGCCCTGGAATGTGGGTTTGGAACCGACTGCACCCAAAGACTGGGCAAGGGGGCTTAACCATAGAACCCAGGAGTGGTTCAGGCAGGAAAGGACCTTAAAGCCCATCCCGTTCCAGCCCCTGCCAGGGCAGGGACACCTTCCACTATCCCAGAATGCTCCAAGCCCTGTCCAGCCTGGCCTTGGACACTTCCAGGGATGGAGCAGCCACAGCTGCTCTGGGCAGCCTGTGCCAGGGCCTCAGCACCCTCAGCCTGTGCTCCCCACCAAGCATGGTGGCTCCAGGTGCTGATGCAGCACAGGTGGGGATTCCCATGCTTTTCCCCCACAGCAGGAACAATCCCAAAGCATCCAGGCTGGCTGGGAAATCCCAATGGCTATTGCTCTTTCCTGACTACAAAACAAGCTTGTCCATGTGCTCCTGACTTGGCCAAGCCCCTGCTGCCAGTTCCCCCATGCGGGTGCCCGTCCTCACCTGGTGATCTCCTCCTTCAGCGCTGCAGGGTCCGTGGGGTAAAACTTGACACGGAAGCACATGGTGAAGGGAGGCTGGGCTGTGGACAGTGGGGACATGGTGTCACCAAAGGGCTTGTCCCCTTCATCCCTGAACCACCCCACTCGAATCAGGTCCTACTCGGAGTCTCACCTGCCTGCCTTGTTCCCCCAAACCTGCTCTTGGTAAAGGGGGCAGACAGGCACGGACACACTCCTCACTGCAGTGGCCATGGCAAGAGCTAAAGCTGTGGGGCAGTGCCAGTGGCTCTATCTACCTGCCACCCAATCCACTTCCCACTCCCAAATCTCACTTCCTCACCCCCATCACCCTGTCTGGGTCTCCATAGAAGCTGGTGCCCTGTGCCCCTGTGCCAGCTGCGGCTGCCGTGGGGCTGGAGGGGGATAATCCTGCTCTCAACCCACCAGAACAGCTTTTGGGGGAACCTGTTCCTGGGAGAGGGGCTGGGGATTGACCCCAGAGGCTGGAGGAAATCGGAATACATCTAAGATAGAAGGAGCACACAGTCTGCTCAGACCACCCGCAACACTCACCCCGCATCTGCTTCACAACCGACTTGGTAAACTCCAGCCAATGCTGAAAGGAAAAGAGGGTAATTAAAGCCTGACAGCCATGACTTGATAAGGTGGGGAGGATGAGGAAGAGGAGGGTTCTGCTCTGGGTGAGAAAAGCCACCTGACCATCAGTGAGTGCCGCTGGAAGGAAGCTGGGGTGAGCAGGAGGCTCAGACCGGTCCCATCCACAGTGAGGGAGCAGCTCCACACCCAGCTCCTGGCTCAGCATCGGCAGCTCCCTGTTACAGCCATGGCAGAAGAGCCCTGGGAGCAGGAATTGGCTGTTCTGTGGCTTATATTGATCAGTGGGGAGCACAACACAAGGCTGTTATCAATAGCTGTGCCTGGGAGCCCAAAGTGATCCTTGCTCACAGCCTCAGGGCTCTAAAGGCAAGGAGGGACTGAACAGACACTGGGCACAGCTCGTTGTGCACCAGCCCTGTTTAACTCCAGGGAAGTGGCAGGACTCACTCACACAACCTTGGCGTGGGAATCCAGCTTGCTGGCACCGTGGGTCTGTGCCCCATGCCCTGGCCCTGCTGCAGCTGCCCGGGATCAGCGGGACACGGATCCGTGCGGGAGCTGGGTCAGGCCAGGTCCTGCCTGGTTCCGGCTCCTGCGCTCCCGCTCGGCTCACTCCCCATTGCCCGAGGCAACACTCAAGCGTTTGGATCCTTGCACAGAGCTGTCAAATGGCCTAATCTCGGTGTTAAAACGTGAATCTGTGCTGGAGATAGTCCTGCACACCCGGTGCCAGGGGACCTCGCTCCTCGCTTCACAACAGCATCACGTTCTCTCACTCTGCAAAGTCCAGGATGCTTCAGCCCTGCACAGGGTCCCGAGAGCCGGGAGAGCCCCTCCGGCGCACATATCCCGACCAACGCCGGGGACTCAGGGAGCCGGGACACCGGGGCTGCTGCTGCCAGAGCCTGGGGGGATCCCAGACCCCTCCCTGGTGGGTCCCCAGGGTGCTCAGGGGGCCATGAACAGATGCCTGTCCCCTGGGCAAAGCTGCTGGGGAAGAGCCCCTCGCCACTGCCTAAACGTGATTTTATTCCAGATCTCTGCCTCACACTCTGGTTTTCAGCTGCAAGGACAAGCCTGACCCGCGCTCCCCCAGCCCGGGCAGGAGGGGCTCTCTCTCACCCTTTGCTTGTCGGGGTCCACAAACCGGATGCCGAAGTAATCCTTCTCCAGCAGGTTCAGGTGGTGGCAGAGAAGGTCAAACAGGTACTGGCCCTTGGCATCTCTCTGCAGGACAAAGAGATTCAGTGACAGCACAGGAGGGGGGTGGTGGGGCAGACCTTGGGGGACGTGTGTGTGAGGGGTCTGGAGCTTGTGAAGGGACACCGAGGACAGTGCAAACCCCGCACACCTCGCTGTGTGACATTTTCAGCTCGGGAACCATCTCTCATCCCACCTGAGGGGCAGTTGAGTCAGTTATGCCCCATAACAAGGGGTGAAAACCTCCAGGCCTCGAATGTCCCCATACCTCCCCGGGGGGAAGCTTCACACCTGAGCCAGCTGTGAAAGGGAGGACATCGACCTGACAAAAAGCGTTATCCCACCTGCTTCTTATCGGCCTCTTTCCTTATCTGTCTCCAAATCCAGCTCGTTACTAAGCAAAGGTCGGTTTGTGTGGTCATTGCCCCGGCGGTGGGTGTTCATCCCCTCTGCCCCCGGGCTGTTTTTATGCAGAGATTTGGCCACCACAGCCCCAAAAACTTTCCTCCTCCTCCTCCCCTTCGACTGGGGGTTGCAAAGCCCCTGCTGCTTTGCAAATGGCCCATCGTTTGAGTCATTAACGCCTAACATTTCAGTTCTCCCAGCGCCAGGATCCCCATGTGATTCACACCGCCGGCAGCCCCGGATCTTTGAGGAGCTGCCGTGCTTGGCAGGGCCGGGTTCCTGCTGCACTTCGCGCATCTCCGCGGATCAAAGGCTGCTCATGACACCCGCGCTGCCTCCTTCCTTCCCACAAACACCGTGAATACATTGCTTCCTGACAAATACATGGAACACATGCGTTATCTGATCAAATAAGTGCATTATCTGATCAAACAGTCCCTCTGCAGGCACAGACTGCAGTGGGGGAACCCCACGGGACGGCATTAACCCGTTCCTGGGGCTCGGTACCGCACGAGAAATGTGTTTGTGTTGTAAATAAAGAGGGTTTCACACCGGCAGCGCTGCAGCCGCTGGCACGCCGTGCCCTCGGGGCCCGGGCTGGCAGCACCAAGGGGCTGCGATGCGGAGACCCGGCCGTGCTGGGGCTGTGCCGGTCCCGGGAGCGAGCCCTGCCCGGGGACAGCCCGTCCTGCTCGCAGCGGCACCGGGACATGGAGCAACTCCTCAGAGAAGTCAGGGAGGGCCCTGGCGCTCTCCAGGAGGAGCCCGAGGTCGCAGCCTGGGACCTGGCCCGTGCCGAAGGAAATCGCAGAAACTGAGTGTGAAAAGACCATCGAGTCCAACCATCCCCCAGCACTGCCAAGGACACCACTAATCCATGTCCCCAAGTGCCACATCCACACGGCTTTAAATCCCTCCAGGAATGGGGACTCCACCCCTGCCCTGGGCAGCCGTGCCAGGGCTGGACAGCCCTTTCTGTGAAGAAGTATTTCCAATGTCCAACCTGACCCTCCCCTAGCACAGCTGGAGGCCGTTCCCTCTCATCCTGCCCCTTGTTCCCTGGGAGCAGAGCCCGACCCCCCCTCGGGGGTCCCTCCTACTGTCAGGAGTTGGAGACTGTGAAAAGGGGCCTTCTGAGCCTCCTTTTCTCCAGACCCTTGCCCAGCTCCATCGCTCTTCTCTAGACACAGTGCGGCATCTCCACGTCTTCCTTGGAGCAAGCACTGGGTTTTTGGAGCTGCTGCTCAACCCCAGCAGAGCAGCCCCACTCCTGCCCGCAGCGCCTGCAGCTGCTGGCCCGGCCCTGCAGAGGATCCGCGGAGCTGGGCTGAGCACGCTCTTCCCCACCCTCGTGCCCGGTTTTCCAGGAGCTCTGCTCGGTGTGGAAGCAGAGCTCGGCGCTGCTGTCGGGGCAGAGGGGAGGGTGCCGGCAGCGGGGCAGCTCCGCAGCCGCGGCACGGCCGGAGAGGGGCTGGGGCAGTGCGGACAGCGCTCCTGCCAAACCCTGGGAGAGCCGAGACCACCAAGAGACAGAGCTCCCCGCAGGCCACGGTATGGATTGAGGTGCTGAGCTTGGAAAGCCACGACCTAGATCGTGCTTTATTAATGGCAAACGGTGCTCTGTGAGCAGCATCCGTCACCGTCACCAGCGCTGCCCAGCTCGGGCACAGCGACACCTGAACCCAGATCCCTTTTCCTGAGCCAGAAAAAGTTACTTTCCTTTGGAGCAGTGGGACAAACCCCGAGTCCTGCTCACCTGTCAGGCACAGGATCACCTTCCCAGCCCGGCTGTTACCTGCACTGGGAAGGCTGAACCTCTTCCCTCACAGAAAACAGTAATACGTGCTGGGTTTGTTCTCTTCCCCCACAGAAAGTGACTCTGCAGGCTGAACTAAAGGGACGTTTGGCACAGACACGGAGGTTAGAACAATTAATGACAGAAAATGCATAAACAAGACGTACTCCTAAATCATTCCCAGCTGGAGCCAGAGGACTGTCAGACCCTCCCGGAGCCACTGCTGCAGGAGGGGAGGGGCTGACTCCACATCCCCCCAGCATCCTGTCCCTCCACACCTCTCAGGGTAAATTTCACAGGGATGTGCTTGAGGCTCCTCTCCCTTCCCCTGCCCCAAAGCAGCACGGAGCCTGCAGAATGCTTTCCTCTGCAGTTTTCACAGAGGAATTGCAGGGAAGGACAAACCAGACACCCCCCAGTGACTGGAATCTGGTGAAAGTGTGAAACCACGGATGGCATTACAGGGAAAATGCTCCCTCTTTGATCTCTCTAACTTGAATTAAACATATTCTAAATTAATCATTAGCAGAATGTCTTTCAGGAAATTATCTGAACTGCCTTTACAAATCACGACTTAAAAGAGCTCCCATTGCATAACACCGGCTTAAATATTCCATGTTTGGATCTTTATATGTTCTTATAAAATAAGACTCCTGTCTGTCTGAAGGTTTTTGAGGTCAGCCTTCTGGGGTGCCCAGGCTGATGGGGAGACCATGGGCAGCCGCTGGCACATGCTGGGATGCCACGTGCCAGGCTAGCACCGAGGGCTTGCTCCAAATGCCAACACCTGCCAAGGACTTCCAGTATCTGAAGGTGCCTACAAGGAAGCCAGAGAGAGATCCTTCATCAGGAACTGTAGTGACAGAGAAGGGGGAATGGCTTCCCACTGCCAGAGGGCAGGGATAGATGGGATATTAGGAAGGAATTCCTCCCTGTGAAGATGGGGAGGCTCTGGCACAGGGTGCCCAGAGAAGCTGTGGCTGCCCCTGGATTCCTGGGAGAGTCCAAGGCCAGGCTGGATGGGGCTTGGAGCACCCTGGGATAGTGAAATGTGTCCCTGCCCTGGCAGGGGGTGGAATGGGAGGAGATTTAAGGTCCCTTCCAACCCAAACCAGTCTGGGATTCAGTGATTCTGACTTAGAACTTACAAGCCCTTGAGGAAGTGCAGCCGAGCCGAGCACCGTGCCAGACACATCTGGCTGCCGTAGGGTGCTGTGTCACTGCTATTAATCACGGTGGAGCAGGATATGGAGCATTCCAGGGGCAGGCTGGGCTGCAGGGGACAGCTGGGATCACCAGTGACTCCTGACACACCGCGCCGAATGTTCTGGTTCACGACACCCCTGACTCCCAGCTCCAGCGGGAGCTGAGCGAGGCTGTGCCGCCGCCAGAGGAGCTGCATCGTGGCACAGGCAGCTGCAAGCCTGCAGAGCTGTGCTTTCAGCCACAACACCCTGACGCACTGCAGGGCAGCACCGCGGGGCTCTGACCCCCGGCTCAGCTCCCACGGCCTCCCTCACCTTGGCCCGACCTCGGCCAAGGGCACTGGATGTGACTGGGAGCTGATCTCACGGCATTCCCCATCTCTGTGGGACGCCCGGAGCCCCCAGCACATCCCAGTGCCCCAGTTCATCTCTGCAGACTGGCTGAGCTCGTTAGGGCAGCGTGTGGGATGGGGACACACTGTGGGACCAGATTGCTTTGGGGTTGGGAGGTGTGTGTTGCCTCAGACACAGCTCATGGCCGTGGCCACAGTATCCCACCCTGCCACCCTCCCCGCACCCCCAGGTGGCACATGTGGGGCCCCTGGGGACCTGCCAGGGCCACCGAGCCCCAGGCCCGTGTCACTGTGGCTACCTGCTGCCCTGGCCAGACTGAGGGGCTGAGGGACACACCCTGCTGAGGGGGACATTGCTGGGGACAGGATCCGTCACCACCCGCTCCTTGGCAAAGCCCTTCGGAGCAGTCTGGCCCCACAGCACCTTCACAAGGTACCCGAGGAATAGTAACCTGTGAGCAACAGCTTCATCCTGAGATTTACTGCACCCTGCTCGGGGTCCCAGTGGCCTTGGGAACGAGCTCTTCCAGGGAGTTTTATGATCCTCTTTTTATGAGGGAAACAGGGCAGTGCTCTGTTGGCCTCAGGGAGATCCTGCTGGGATTTTCCAGTGGCAAATGCACCTTTGTGATGCAGGTGATGGGAATCCCTGTGCCAGAGATCTCAAGCATCCTCAGCTTCTCAGCAGAGCTCAGTAAACTCCATTTGGGACCCACCTGGCCCCTGACCTGCATCCCGGTGCTGCCTGCCCAGCATCCCAGTCCCCTCCCAGAGCAGAAGACTCCAGAGCGCTCACCACACCAAGCACCAGCCTCTGGTAAGACCCACAGGACGAACCCGCAGAATGCTGAAATTTGGCACCAATTTCTGCAAGAGCCTTGCCTGATGTGCTGCAAAGCAGAACCAAGGCTCTGCGGGGCGATGGGCGCCCGCAGCACTGTCAAACACAGAGTCCCGGGGGACTTCTAAACTTTGAGAAGATTAAAGTAGCCTTGCATTCTTTGCTTTTCTAAGCTCCTCAGCCAAAATTAGGGTCATCCACAGATAGAAAAATACACGAAAAAAAAGAGGCATTTAAAAATAGCAGCTCATCTGAAAATGAACAGAGGGCTCAATTCAGGCAGGAGCCTTCCCATCCCACCCCAGAGCTGTGAACTCGCTGTGCGGAGGGACAGCATTGCCCTGCAGGATGAGCCCTGGCTCTGTCCCAAAGTCTTGGCTGCAGAGATTGGTGGCACAGCCATTTTTCAGACCATTTACCACACGCCACGTCGGGGTTGTTTCACTCCAACTTCTCAGTCAGGTGTCGCAGAGCACCAAACCCAAAGCCATATGAATGTCTTCACTGCCCAGCCCGGCCCAAGCATCACTGCCACCCAAACCTGCCACCTCCCCGACACCACCAGCCCAGCACAGCCAGTTTCATGACGAGGGTGAGCACAGCCAGCCCCTTCCCCATCCCCACAGTGCCAGACCCCCAGCCCCACCACAGCATTTGCACGTCTGGGGCTCAAATGCAGCGTCCCTCCCAGCCGCTCCACAGATTAAGCCCAGGATTTACAGAAGCAATAGAAGCAGCTGAAAGCGGCTCCTTCCTGCGTTATTTGGGTTGGAAATCTCCTTGTGGGCTGCCCACTCGTCCCTGCTTCCTGAGCTTAGGAGGAGATTATTTTTTTAAAGGAAACTGTCAAAAAAAGTCTATTTTACAAAGTGAAGTTTAAGCTTAAGTCTCTTTGGCAGCAACATCTGAGCTGGGAGAGATCAAAGACCCTCCAGCTCCACTGCCAACGTGAAGAGATTTTCACCAGCAATTTGACTGCAATATTGTGGTTTTAAATGCTTCATTTTCCAAGTTCGGCATTGTGCTCTACGAGTTCAGGATTTATCATCCCTCGGACAAAGTTAATGTTGGCTCTTCAGGCAGGGCCAAGTCCTCCTGACTGACAGCTCTCAGGCCTCACAGTGAGCCAGAGCCTCTGTTAAGCTCTGGAATGAGGAGGAAATGGGCAAAAATAGGCCTGAGAATATTCATTTCCAGGAAGGGAATAAACAGCCCAGAAATCCATGAGGACGGCTGGAGCAGAGCGCTCCAGCCTCTCCAGGGATGCGCTTCCTGCACTTCCTCTCCCCAGGGTCCCCAGGGAGGGGCTGCAGAGGGCAGGAGGGGTGGAGGCTCCCCCCAATGCAGGGGAGGTGTCCCCAAGGGATAGGACATGCTCCCTGCCAGGACAGGGCTCTGGGCTGTGCCTTCTGCTCCTGGGCTGCTGCCGAGACCCCTGGTGACATAGGGTGGGAGAGAGGTGCCCTGAGATCCTGGACTGAGGGGAGTGGAGCTGGGTGGGAGGGGACCTCAGAGACTAGCTCATCCCATCCCCTGCCATGGGCAGGGACACCTCCCACTATCCCAGGCTGCTCCAAGCCCCGTCCAGCCTGGCCTTGGGCACTTCCAGGGATCCAGGGGCAGCCACAGCTTCTCTGGACACTCCCCGCCCTCACAGGGAACAATTCCTTCCCAATATCCCTTCCCCATATCCCACTGAACACTGTCAGTTTGAAGCCATTCCCCCTTGTCCTATTAAGATGATAAGAAAAGCTGTTCTGGGAGCCATAGGTGAAGCCAGAACTTTAGGAGATTGCCCACCTGCCCACCAGAGCCCTGCCCACCCGAGGAGACTCGGAGGAAGGAAAAGGGGGTTTTACATAACTCCAGTGTAATCCTGTTATATTTATAGCATATGCACTTCAGTATTAATTCCCTGTTATCTCTAATCCTTCCTCCTCGCTGACACAGTAATTTCTGTCTTCAGGACTTATTTGGGCAGTTTGATCCAGAAGTTTATAAAGCTCTTGAGGAGGAGAGTTCCTAATGAAGGGACCCACGGAGCCTTAAACTCCAGATTATCAATTCCCGTTTTAATCCTCCGCAGGTTTTCAAACCTTTGACATGCTGGCGTATGCAGAAGGTTCTTCACGGCTCTCCATCATGGAATTTCAGCCACTGATGTCCTCATTTAGGAAAGTCTGCAGCGGGACAGCAGCTGAGCACATTTTAAAATCCATTAATAATCAGGAACTTGTGCCCAGAGCACTTGCCAGGCTCCCAGCAGCATCTGCGGAGCTTTTGTGTCTGTGTTTGATGAGTTTTCCTGACAGTTTCCAAGGGCTTTGGAAAACTTACTCCATGCTTTCTCCCGAGCTTACCCAGTGCAGCACTGCAGCTCTCCAGGCACAGTGCCACAGCTCTGGCATCTTCCAGCAAGGAGCAGGATCTCCCTGGGAACAGAGCAGAGCAAAGCCACACTGTCCTCCCCCATCTCCCCAGACGGGCACTTTGTCCCTGCACCTTTGTCAGAGGTGGTGGCGGGTGGGACTGATGCTGCACAGCTGTTCCCTGTCCTCCCCAGCACCAGTCTCAGGGGCTGGGAGAGACCCTGGCTGGGCAAAAAATCCTCTCTCTGCTGAGCCCCACCTCTCCCAGGACCGCAGGTCCCTTACCCCTCCATCCATCCCAACATTCATCAGTGCCAGGCAGGACATCCCCACCTCCAAATCATACCCTGGACTAGCTCCTGGCTTGCACCAACCTGGATCCTGCACAGACTTAGAGAGGATGCATGGAATATTCTCAAGCCCTGACAGCTCTCCAGCAATCCAGACCTCCCCTCCCAGTGACTCATGACACGTCACCTCACATTCTGCTACCACGTAGCTTTTATGAATTACACTTAGAATTTATAAGTCTGTAATTGAGAGGCATTGAAAATCTCTCTCCATAAAGCCAAATTGGTTTTTCCAACAACTCAAACTCCCTTTTTTCATTCACACAGGCTGGAGTGGCTCCATGTGGCTCTTGTTGAATTTGGCACTCCCCTGCCATTAGCATGCAAAAGACTCTCGGCACAACCAGCTCTGGTATGTATCGTTTAGAGGCCAATAAACATGTGCAGAGAGATCAGCACAATGAATGCTGTCTCCTCAGGAAGTCAGCCCTACCTGCTGCGTGCAAGAAAGGTTCTGCTCCTGCAGCCTGGGCTGTCTGGAGCATGTGGGAACCAGAAACACTTTGGTACGGAGCTGGGGAAGGGGCTGGAGCCCCAGCAGCGGCTGAGGGAGCTGGGAAAGGGGCTCAACCTGGAGAAAAGGAGGCTCGGAAGGATGTTCTGGCTCTGCACAACTCCCTGACAGGAGGGGGCACCCAGGGTGGGGTCGGGCTCTGCTCCCAGGGAACAGGGACAGGAGGAGAGGGAACGGCCTCAGGCTGGGCCAGGGGAGGGCCAGGTTGGACATTGGGGAAAATTTCTTCATGGAAAGCGCTGTCCAGCCCTGGCACGGCTGCCCAGGGCAGGGGCAGAGTCCCCATCCCTAGGGCAATTTAAAAGCTGTAAATGTGGCACCTGGGGACATGGGTTAGCGTGTCCTTGATGATCCCAGAGTTACTTTCCAATCTTAACAATTCTATGCCACAGGGTTGGTGTCAAGTCGTGCTGTACCTGAGCTTTTGCATTGTACCCAGGGATCCTGCTGCCTGTCCAGGAGCTCCAGGGCCTGCGCAGGGTGTAACTGTTCCATGGACCCGAGTTCCATATTCCCGCGGGATCCCAGAGCTGCCAGCCTGGCTCAGCATCTGCCACTCCAGCAAAGCTGGGTCAGACCTTCTGAAACCAACAAGCTGCTTGCAGAAGACAGGACAGCCACGGGGAGCTGTGCGAGGCAGGGTGGGCTCACACCTTCTCTTTCCACCCCTGTAACCCCTGAAGAGCTCCAAGAGGTGTTGGGGAGCCCCTTGGGGCAGAGGTTTGCAAGGTTCTGGGGGAATCGCGCTGTGGGAGCAGCATCCTCTCCCAGACCATGTGGGAACGAGCCCTGCAGTCCGTGCTCAGGGCTGCTGCACACACAGCCGAGGAAACACAGAATAAACCAAACAAAAATATAAATCTGTGTGTGCCCCTGGCACCCAGAGCAGCAGGCACCCCCGGCTCTCTTGGCAGCGCTCCTGCCGAGCCGCTCGCTTCCCTCCAGCAGCCGACTGCAGCACAGGGCTCAGGGGAGGGAAGAAAGAAACTATAAATGCTTCATAAAAAATTTACTTTTCATGAAAGCGAAGTGCGGTGCTGGAAGAAGCACAGGGGTGAGGGATGCACTGATGCCCAACAAAGCCACAGTCCAGCTCTTCCTTAGCCCTCCCCTCCCCGGTCCTGGCAGTGGGTGGGACACAGCTGCTCCCACAAATGTGTCCCCAAACCAACCCCAGGGTCCCTGTGGCCACGCTGGACCAACCACCCCAGGCCACATCCTGGGGGTGGGGCTGGAGGGGATGCTGAGCATCCCAGGGTGCCAGCAGGGTGGAATGAGCCATTTAATTCGCTTGTACTCCACAAGTGTCCCCAAACCCTTGCTTTGTATTACAAAAACCACTGGAATAATTCAGTATGAGCTGTTAGACTGAAGCCCTGGGCCAGCAGTGTCAGGCAGACCCTAAGCAAGCAGCTAAATCCCATGTGAGGGGTGCCCTGCACCCCATGCCTCCACCAGAACCAGTGCCAAGGATTACAGCTTAGCCCAAATTATTTCCCAGAAAAGATGTGGATCCCTGCAGGCTCCCGAATGGAATGGGGGAGTGTGTGGGGTGCTCAGCTCACGCTTCCAGATTTAAAACCAGAGCCAAAAGAAGATAACAAATACAAGGGAAAATCCTGACAGCAAACACAAGGCAGACTTCAACCCCCCAATTCAGACTCAAAACTAAGAGCAGGTTCAAAAATAATTAATATTTCCATCTCCCAGAATTGCACCTCAAGAATAAAAACCATCATGCACCGAGAGAGGAGCTTGAGCCTCGTGAGAGAGGCAAAACAGCTTTTATTTGTGCTACAAGGATGACCATATGTGGAATCCTTCTGGGATACTGCAATCAGATTAACATGATAATGAACTCTGATTTGCCCAGCCACGGCAAGATCTTTGTCCTGGGAGAAGTGGCACTGCTCCCTGAATATTAACAACGAGGACTTGTTTTTTTATAGCCAGAGACAGCACTGGGCTGCGAGAGGGCTCATCCTCACAGGAGGTGACTTCCAGGAAGAGGCTGGCGAGCCGTTTTAAGGTGTAAATGATCCACACTAAGAGTGGGGCAGAGAGCAGAAACTTCCCAATAAATCTGACAGTGCCTTGAGCAGCAGATAAGACACAGACAGCGCTGGGGGATGGAAACCTGCATCACAACAACGTTCTGGTATCAACAACCCCGGGGCTGCCACGGGATAACGCGCTGGGCACTGCACAGGTGAGCGGGGAGAGCCCAGCCTTGGGGAGAGCAGCCTCACAGGGCTGGAAAACCTTGTATTGGAGAAAATGCTGCCGCACTGTTTCCAAAGAGGGGCTGGGGGGGCTGTGCCAGCTCCGGGGTGCTCCGGGCGGTCCCTTGCCGGGTGAGGATGCTGTGGGAGCCAGGGATGCTGTCCAGAAATCGCTGTCCCACAGCAAGAGCCGTGTTGCTGCCTGCTCCCCCCGAAGGGACGCTTTGCCGCCCGAGTCCAGTTCAGGCAATCGGGATGGGCAGAAGGAAACACGCCCAGCCCGTGTCCTGCTGCCAGCCCGTGCCCTGCTGCCATCGCCACCACCAGGGTGAGATGGCCAAAGGCAGCCGGGAAACTCACCCAGGCACTTTTGCACAGCACTGGGATATGGAAAGGGAAGTGGAGAGACCTTTCGGAGGGGGATCTGCATCCAGGATCACCTCCAAGGCACTGAGGGCCACGTCCCTGCGGGGACACGGCAGCACAGCCGGCCCCACGGCAAGCAAGAGCTCTCCGAGGGAAGGGGCACCAGCCCCGGCCCCTTTTCCCGGGAAGCCGTGGCCCAGAGGAGCAGGAGGGGCTGCCCAGCACAGATCCCCTCCGGCCAGCAGGGAGCTGAGCATTCCCAGCCGCCAGCCCGGGCCGGGAGCGAGGAGCGGGGGCGCAGGCAGGTCTGATCATAGCCCGGCTCCCGCACTAAACGCTCTACAAGCTTGTTGAGCAGCTGGGTGTCGACTTCAGAGAGCCTGTGTTTTATTCATCACAAGTCAGAGACAGAAGCACGCTCGGATGGGAGCCTGGAACGGCGGCGGAGCCCGGAACTGGTGTTTTACAGTGCCCACCGCTCTGGCTGTACGGGACCCTGCCCGTGCCCAGCCCTGTGCTGTGCCACAGCCTGCAGCTCCCGCCAGGAGCAGTGACAGGTGACAGGCCACCTCCCATCCCCCTGGTTGCCCAAAGCACCCTGGCACCAGCCCAGCTCCAGCTCGGCGCAGAAGATGCCGCCCAGGGCTCCTGCATCACAGCCCCAGGGCTGCCGTGCTCAGTCCCACTCGCTCCATCCAGGGGCCACGGGAGTCCTGGCTCACCCCTCAGCCACACTAAAAAACCTTCAAAACCCAAGGCAAAAAGCCCCACTTTGCTTCCCGGATGACTCAGAGCCAATTTGTTTCCCCCCTTTCCAAGCAGATTTTTCTCTCTTAATGAGGATTTAGGTTGAAAGAGAAGCTGACCTGGAACTGCAGAACGGTGCTGAGATCGTTCTCCCGCACATCACAGACCCTGCAAATCCACCAGTTCTTTTCTCATTTAAGGTTTCAGCCGCTCAGGTCCACACCGAGTATTTACAGCAGGCTGCGGTTTTGGGAAAAGGAAAGGAAGAAAAACTGCTTTGGCCGACGTGGGTTTATTTCTAAAGGCTGCTGCGGAGATATCGGGAACAGGCACAAGGAGCGATGCATTTGTCATCTCAGCAAGGCCCTTGTTTTGCCGCTGGGTTTACTGTCTCAAAATACATATTCATTTAAATGCAAATGTCTGGTTTCACCTGGGACCCAACAAAAGCACTGTGAAGTGAACACTGACCTTTCCTGTGCCTCTATCGCTCCCTGCCTTCCCCTGCACGTCAAAGCCTGTGAAGGCGGCCAGGAGCGGTGACCTTGCCGGGAAGAAAGCAGCACCCTGCCGGTAACTGCGGACCCACAGAATCCTGGAGGGGTCCGGGCTGGGAGGGACTGCACAGCCTCCGTCAACCCCCGGTCCCCAGGGAGGGCTGGTGGCTCTGTTGTGGGGACAAGCTGCAGGACCAGGGGTCTGCAAGATGCCATCCTGCTGAACCTGCATCCCACTTGTTCCCTGCAGCCCCGGGACCCCCAGCCCCCGAGGGATGAGCCCTGGCCACACGGACAGCAGGGTGCCGGGAGGAGCGAGCCCATGGACCAGTGTCCCGGTGCCAGCAGGACCATTCCAGCTGCAAAGGGATGGGGCTTTGCTCAGCTATTCTATTTTTAAAGAAAAGCCCCCAAAAAGCCTCTGTCCTTCCAGTCACATGCCAGTGTCACACATGACCTTTTCAGATTAACCCGAGAGAGCACAAAGCATTCTCCGGGTGCCGTGATTCGGGGGATGGTGATGTGGGCTGACATCTCCCTGCAAACACCCACGGGACACAGTGCTGGGATTCTGCAGGGAACACGCACTGAACTTCAGGCCCTTTGACTCAGAGCAGGCGATGCTGGCCCCAGTGCCATCCCCAGGGTGTCCCTCACCTCCCCTCCTCAGCCAGGGGTGCCCGGGCAGCACAAGGCCATGGCTGAGCCCAGCTTAGCCCCCTTAGTTCACATCACACGGGAGCACACGAGGGGTTTGGCAGGCAAAGCCCTGGATTTAGGCAGGATCTGCAGTAACATCTGCAGGAAGGATGTGCCATCCTCCATGGCAAAGTCTTGCAGGAGCAGAAGGAAAACTGTTATTCCATCCATTTCCCAAACTATCCAGCAGGATCCAGCTACCCACAAAAAGCCAGAAGCAGGATTACTTGCTTTGTTGGTTTTTTCAAACAGAAACAAGTGACCTTATTTCTGTGTTCTGTCCTGAGCGCTGGCACATCCCTGCCTTGGCTGCATCACAGTCCCTGGCAGGGGACACGGGAGGGCTGGGGACTGTCCCCTGCTGCCAGGCACCAGGACACCTGCGTTCTGTGGGAAGATGCTGTTTCAAGCCCAGAAGGCTGTGTAAGCTCCACCCCAGCCCAGCCCAGAACTGTGGCTGGTCCCCAGCCGAGCAGGGGCTGCAGGGCCGAGTCCAGCCCCAGGTCACCCAGGGCTTCCCCTTCCCCCCACAGTGATGCACCCTCACTGCACGGGAAAGGCATGGAAAAGCCTGGTAAGGGAACAGGAGCCTCCTGGCATCCGCTGCACGCCTCCCTGGTGGTGAGTCGGAGGAGCAGGGGAGCAGCCCACAAGCCCAGCCTGGATTTCTATCAGCAAAGCCATTTCCCAAGTTATACTCCGTGAGTAAGTGATCCAACCCCGCAGGCAGAGCTTTCATCACTCTGAGCAATCCCATTCCCCGGGAACAGCACCCCCAACGCCGAACCCCGCGCGGCTTCCGAGGGCGGCAGAGCAGGAACGAAATCCCAGATGCTGCTGGAAAGCTGCCTTGATGTTAACGTGTTTACTTTCCACATCAAACCCGACAGAATAAAGGATTTCAGCTCTACTCCACAGAAACATGTTTGACAAAGCACCACGGCTGGAGAGGAGCCGCTGGAGGAGCGGCTGCAGCTCCACAGACACGTCAGAGAGGAACCAGGAGTGTCCCCAAGGGAGGGGGACCCACCAGAGCCCCCATAAGCACGTGCCAAACCCATCCCCTGCCACAGACACCGCAGCCAAGGAGGAACCAAGGGCAATGCCACACTCTGTTGGATAAACCTCCAGTGGCACAACAGGCCCATGGCCGGCAGAGGACAAAGCCACCAGTTCAGGTGCTCTGGAGGCCCATTCCGACCCCTCTCTGGGCAGTGTGGGTGGTGGGTGAGGCAGGGGACCAGCACACGGCTCCTGTGCCCATTCCCTGCCTGCAGAGCATGAGAATCCAGCAGCAGCTGTTCCCTGACTGGCACAGCTGGCTGCTCACCAATTTATATTCAGATTAAAGATGCCCTCTCTGCCCCACCAACCTGGCTGGGCACATCCCAGGGCTCAGCAGTCCGAGCCCCTGCCTGGTGTGGCTCACCCCCAAAACCTGTCCTTGCTGCAGGCACGGGGGCCAAGGGACAGCCACGGAAGTGCTGCCAGTGGCCACAGCCGAGGGCAAACAGAAGGGTTTTAACTCTCACTGCACTTTCATTTTAAACTGAAATCCAAACCATTCCCACTCCCAAAATCCTCAGTGAATGACAGGGCAACCCCTGGGAGTGCTCCAGGGAGGTCCAAAATGCAGCCCCCCACCCGGAGCAGTTGGGGTATTTCTGCTCATGGAAAGAATGTGGGAATTGCAGACAGACAGAGTGCCACCAGCCCTGTCAAGCTTGGCCAGCTCATTGAACAGACGCAAGCAAGTTCAAATTCCTTTATCACTACTAAAAATCAACTCCTGGCAATGCTAAAAATCAGAGACGTGAAAAGAAACTGTCTGAATTCCACGTCTGTGTCAGTGTCCCAGACAGCCATCCCAGCCAGGGCAGTGACACTGCTTTAGATGCTGCTTAGAGAGAATTTCATATTTAGAGATAAAAATAATCCACAGAAACATGGCCCAGGGCTCTCCCAGGGGCCTAGAAGCAGCTGAGCTTGTCCACAATCTGAGTTTCAGGACAGATCTCCACTGACAGCAGCAGTTCGTGACCCTGCTGCACCTCCACAGGACAGAGGGCAGCCACCAAAGCCCCCCCATCCCACGGGACCTCGGCACCCCCTGCCCCCACGACCCCAGAGCAGGACAAGGGCTCTGACCACTGACCCTCACCGGCCCCTGGTTCCAGGGATTGTCCCTTCCCAGCAGGAGCACTTTGGGAACACAGCCCCCCCAGCCCTGTGTGGGCTCAGCAAACCTTGATTACACGAGTCCGGCACAGGATTACTCGTGTTGATGGAGAAAGTCTTTGTTCCAAGCCCAGATGGCCTCGTAAGCTCCCCCCGAGCCTGGATCAGCCGATGGGGACGGCACAGATTAATGGAAGGAGGCTCTGCTGGAGCGCGTGACTGGAGCTGATGCGGGCTGGGCATCCGAACAGGGAGCGCTGCACACCCCACAGCCACAGCTCCATGGGGAGCACAGAGATTTGTCTGCTCTGTTCCCCCCAGAGCACCAACCCCTAACCCACAGCTCCACGGGGAGCACAGCTTCTCCTGCTCTGTTCCCCCCAGAGCATCAACCCCTAACCCCAAACCC
>VWZT01015210.1:224251-261787 GCA_013397055.1 Pachycephala philippinensis
ACCCCAAACCCACAGCTGCACAGGGAGCACAGAGCTTCTCCTGCTCTGTTCCCCCCAAAACACCCTACCCCAAACCCACAGCTCCACGGGGAGCACAGAGCTTCTCCTGCTCTGTTCCCCCCAGAGCACCCTCCCCCTGTATCCACAGGGCACCCATTCTGAGGAGCCAGTTCGGATATCTGTGAACTGGATATTCCCTACAGAAAGCCTTTGGAATGAGGTGGGAGCCCAGCAAGGTCTGGGCAGGCTCAGCAGTGGATGAGCATCTCAGAGAACCAGGATGGGCAGCTAGAGATGGACTGGAAGCAGGACCTTGCCAGGAGGTTTTACCTTGTCAAGAGAAACCAGGACTGGGTCGCAAGTGTCCCATCTGCAAGTACTGTCCATTGTCACAATGTCACAATGGGTGCCAGCTTCTGAGGGAACATTTCCCGTCCCTAAAGCCCAAGTTTAAAACCCCCGGTGTGACCTGTGTGGCAACATCTGGGCCCACCCAGTCACTTGGAGAGGGGAAAGAGCGAGCAAAGCTGTGTGAATCTGGCACTGGGGATAACTGAACGTTCAGGCCTTTAAGTACAATAAAATAAAGGAATGATTGTAGAATCATTCAAACATTTGTGTTGGAAAAGCCCTCCAAGAGCATCGAGTCCGACCCTTCCCCCGGTACTGGGGTGGAATTGGATGCTCTGGCTCTGGAGTTTATTTTTAAAAAGAGGCCTACAGAGGCAATAAAAATAATTACAGTAATGAAGTCATTGCGCCTGCACTATCACATCGGATTATCTCAGGGCTGACAGAAGATGAGTCCCTGAGGAAAAGTCTCCCTTTAGTCAGCGAGTCAGGAGTGCTGCCAGGACAGCTCGGGCACCATCAGGGTCAGCACAGCCCCTCGTCACTGCCAGGACAGCTCAGCCCCTCATCACTGCTGGGCTCCCTGCCACCATGGAAGTTCCATTGGAAGCATTCCTTCCTCCCTGGTGATGGAGCCCATGGCTGTGGGCAGAGGCCCCTCTCCCTGTGCCCCCCTGAGGAGCAGCCACCCTCTCCCAGCACAGGGCTCCTGCCCC
Organism: Pachycephala philippinensis; assembly: GCA_013397055.1. Classification (NCBI taxonomy): domain Eukaryota; kingdom Metazoa; phylum Chordata; class Aves; order Passeriformes; genus Pachycephala; species Pachycephala philippinensis. The sequence continues at coordinate 225,319 of VWZT01015210.1, forward strand.
ACATGCTGCAGAAATGTCCTTTTTCCAGCCTCCCTGCTGCCAGCTGCTCCTTTATCCCAGCTGTCACCAAGCCCAAAGAGCCTCTGGCTTCTCTCCAAAGGGCACTGTGTTGGCTGCTCAGGACTCTCCAGCCCCAGGATTGCTGTGCCAGCGCCAGCCCAGCTCCTCTGGCCCAAACCAGGTGTGTTCCCCACTCCATCTACTCTGCCAGGGACAAGGAAAAGTGAGACAGCACCTCCAGCATGGCTGAGCTGCCAGAGAGGAAAAATCCTTCTGTCCCAGGCCTCAGCACTCCCAGGAGAGCTCCGGGCTGAGCTAAGCTTCTCTGGAGCACAGAGAGACAGGAAGGAGAGGAATGACTGAGCAGTGACTCAGCTCTGACCAAGCAGCTCCACATCCATGGCGTGAGGGATGTGAGGGAAACAGGAGCCCTAACAAAGGGAAAACACCAAAGAAACCCCTCTCCTTTAGGCACAGGCAAGCAGGAGCATCTCAGAAGCTTCCCAGCATGGCTCCATCCTGGATGTCTTCATAGCTGAGACATCTGAGCCCTCCCCAGAGGATGTTTTCCTGAATTAAACCCTCTCCTGGCTGGGATCTGCAGAGCTCAGACCAGCAGCTGTGCCAGCAGTTGATTATGAATTTTTACCCACTGGAGCAGCCAAACCAGCAGAACACCTGAATTCAGTTCAGAGAAGGCTCTGGGGAGACCTCAGAAAGCTGGAGAGCGACTTAGGACAAGGGATGGAGGGACAGGACACAGGGAATGGCTTCCCAGTGCCAGAGAGCAGGGATAGATGGGATATTGGGAAGGAATTGTTCCCTGTGAGGGTGGTGAGGCCCTGGCACAGGGTGCCCAGAGCAGCTGTGGCTGCTCCTGGATCCCTGGAAGTGTCCAAGGCCAGGTTGGATGGGGCTTGGAGCAGCCTGGGACAGTGGGAGGTGTCCCTGCCCTGGACAAGATGGGCTTTAAGGTCCCTTCCCACCCAAACCAGTCTGCAGGAAATCTGTAAAATTCCAATTCCAACTAAGCTCATCTCCTCCCTCATTGTTAATTTTAAACAATCACCAGTCCCTGGGAGCAGAGACCCTTTCCCTGCCCAGCTGCCCCATTCCAGAGCAGGAAGAGGCAGCAGTAGCACCCTGGAGCTCCTTCCCCCTCCCACAACATCTTGTACCTCCGAGTGCATTTCCGATTATTCATGTTAAAAAGGCCTCTCAGCCCCCCTCGGCAATATTTACCTCCCTTAATTAAAGATGGCAGCAATAAACATGAAATATGGACAGAAGGAGATTTTAATAAATGCTGCCTCAGGGAGCCCAGAGCCAGCCTGGAAACACTTCATATCTGCTGCTGCATTGTTACAGAATTCGAACAATATATCACCACATAAAAGCAATATTAAAAATAATTATCATAAATTAGGCCCAGGGAGGCTGGAAGCCCCCAGCCTGGGGGGGAAGCACCTTCCCACAGATTTCTGAGGAAAAGCCACATGCCTTACTTGTATCTGGTCCACCTGACAGGAGAACTAAACACTGGCACCTCCTTCAACGCAATAAATAATAATAATAATAATAAACACTTTTCTGCCTCCCATTCCCCCTCCCAGTTGTGGATTTCAAGGTGGCCAAACCTGAAATAATCAGTCAGTGCCTAATTAGTTTTCCGCTGCCCTGTGGAGCAAGGACCCAGCTCCCAGTCAGCATCCAATGGCAGGGTTCAGATATTTGCATTCAGGAAGACAAAAATCTTGGCAAAGCCCAGGTTGAAGTATTTGAATTGGAATTTCTTTGGGACAGGGACTTTGGGCACTTCAGGGTTATGCAGAAACCCATCTTATTTTACGCCTCTACAGGAGAAGGCTCCAAAAGTCTGATGGAAAACAGGATTCTGCCAATAAATAAGCAGGATGAGAGTCTGCACGGGCAAACCCCATCCTCTGACCCTGATCCAATGAAGGGTCCGCTGATAGCAGAGAACAGGCACCAAAACTGGTGAAAAATGAACCCTGTCAAATCTGTTTGAGCTTTTGATGAGTTTAAAAATTGGTTAATAAAGGCAACGGTGCCAATTTAACAGATTTAGACTCCGGCAGACACTTAACCTGGTATCGCATGACATTTTGATTAAAAATTAGAATGATACAAGAGCAACATGACACGCACTAACAGGATTAAAAGCTGACTGCTACGCAATTAGGATGTTGCAACTGCTGGGTGGTTTAACAGGGATCCTTGGGAAAACAGGTCCAATTCCCAAGATTTTAAGCAAAAAGCTACAAGAAGCCAAAGCAGTGCTGTGCAGTTGGCAGAGAACACGGAGCAGCGAGCAAGCAGGTGCCAGGTCACTGGTACAGAGCAACTGGAATTGTAAATCAAATGCAAGTTAAAAATCAGCATCCAAGCTGTGGCTGCCTGGAATGTTCCAGGCCAGGTTGGACGGGGCTTGGAGCAGCCTGGGATAGTGGAAGGTGTCCCTGCCCATGGCACAGGGTGGGACTGGGCGCGCTTTAAGGTCCCTTCCAACCCAACCCATTCTGGGTTCTGTGATTTTCTCTCTGCCAAGCCAAGTGCACACGCCTGGGAATGGGAAGAACATATATCCATCTCCTTGCTTGCTCAAATACAGCACATCTTCCCCTAAATTCAAAATCCCACTTGGACCCAGGAAGGGGATGCTTTCCAGATGGTGGGAATTCAAGCCAAGGTGGCTCTGCAGCACATCTCCAGGAGGTGAGATGTCCCAGCTCCTCATCCAAGAGCAAGGAATTAACAGCAGGAGGGGTGGTGACAGCAAGGTGGTGACAGAGCACAGGCCATGGGGGTGAGGGAGGAGGGATGCTGCCAGGAGAGGTGTCCCTGCTCATCAAAGGCTGAGCCGACTGCTCACGGACAGGGCAGGAAAAGCTTTAAGCTGCCTTCACAGACTGAATTTCCCATGTACATCCCTATCAACATCAGGACTGAAATGTTTTTAAATCCACATCGCAGTTCTGACACTCTCTGAGGAGTTACCAACAGCTTTGGACTCGTAGGATATTTACATCTGTGATAAAATAAAACAAAAAGACTGAACTGTATCTGTTTGTCTCAATTAAAAGGGATGTACTACAGCTTCAGGGCACCAGACTTGGGAGAGGAATAGAAATTATTCTTCTGGTCAGAGTAAGAGCAAAGATTTCAACAGCAGCAGAGGAAAGCACACCTGAAGAAGCCCGAGGGCACGAGGAAACCCTTCCCCAGCTCCAGGCAACCCAGCAGCTGTGGAGGCCCCTCCTGTGCCCTTCCTCCTGCCTCAAATCTTTGAGGTGGGAAGAGGCTTCCATCCTCCTCACCAGGGGGCTCAGAGAGGGGCAGGAGTGCAGGGGAGCCCTCAAGTACCGGGTGTGAGAGCTGTGTGTAACCTTTCCCCTCAATGGGCCACTGCCTGGCTTTAACTGCAGCAAAGGGAAACGCTCCTCTGAGGTGCAAGGTGGAAAAGCAGCAGCATGCGCAGCACCCACCTTTTCCCCATAAATTCCAGTACCAGTCTGGGGGTTTGGCTTGGTGCCTTTTCTCCAGTCCCTGGCTCACAGTTTCTATCCAGAGCTGCTCCAGGTTTCTTTGGAGAAAGCATTGATTTTATGCCATCTCTCAGAAAGGCATCACCTGGCACCTGCACCCCCAAGGGCTTCTCCAGACTCATCCATGACATTGGGGCAAAGGGAACTTCAGCTAAGGGGGACAAGGATGAAGACCCCAAACAAACACCCACAGCTGTAGAAATCAACATTCCTTCTTTTTCCTCCCACTTAAGCCCCTGGAAACTCAGCTTTTCTGCAAAATCTTCGCCTCAGCACCAGCCCCAGCCCCACCTTGAGCCCAGGGACCCCTCCCAGAGCAGGTCCCAGCACTGAGCCCTCACCCCAAACCATGTGGAAGGGCTGGAGGGGGCAAAAATACCCTACAATGTCCTGGAGAGACGAAAGGCTCCCAGCCCACTGAGCTCAGGATAAGCAGCACAGCAAGAGCTTGGACTCACCACAGCAGCATCCTGGGGTCGCCACAGGGAACAGCCACACAGCCACAAATCACAGCTTCCCCCGAAGCTCCTGCTCCTCAGCTGCTCCCCATAAATCCCTCCTGGCCCCACCTTGCTGGGGCGGGGCAGAGCCTGCCCTGGTGGGGTCCCCTGGGACCATTAACACCACTGGCAAAGCCACTTCCCCGTGACTTTGGTGCATTGTGACAAGGACCCTGGGGTTTCCAGCACCATTAATTCTCCGAGAGCACAGACCTGGCTTCTCTGCTGTGCACCTCCATCATCTCCTGTGACCTCAGGGTGGCACAAAGGCCCCGTCCTTGTTGTGCAAACACTGCCTTGGACTTCATGGAATGATGGAATCACAGAACCCTTTATGCTGAAAGGCTCTCTGAGATCATCGTGTCCAACCATCCCCCAGCACTGCCAAGGCCACCACTGACCCGTGTCCCCAAGTGCCATGTCCACACAGCTTTAAACCCCTCCAGTTCATGTCACAACTGCAGGTTTGTAGGAGCAGCTGTGGACCTGTTCTGCTCCTCATCTTCACTTCTCTGGGAATATTGCATGGAAATATTACCACAGCTGCCCCTTTCCAGAGCTCCACGCTGTATAAACAGCATTAAACTGACTGCAGTAAGCTGATTAATTCCATCCTGGCTTTCTGCAAAGAGCCACAGACAACTCCAATTCCACCCAGACTCAGCTATTTTGAAGTCACCAGATAACTCTGACTTCTAATTTTATCTTTTGAATAAAATAAGCCAAAAAGCCCCACAAAATGACAGGCGTGCATTACCAACAGCGTGTGATAAACCAGGCCCATGGCTTCTGGGGAACTTGAATTACACAAAGAGAGACAAAACCTCCATCTTTTCCCTTAGTAAATTCTTCCCACACCTTTAACACTTTCTGTTAAAGTAACACTCAATCCTGCCAATGTTACACCAACGTCACCCCCGTGACCAGATCCGGTGGTATTTTGGGGACTAACTGGGATTAAAACCACATTTAACACCTTGTTTCTCCCTCAAATCCCTCTACCTCCTTCCACCTCAACTGAACTTGTAAAATCACAGTTTCTAGTCTTCCATTTTTTACTTTTTGTTGTTTTGTGTAGTAGTCACTCCAGGCTGGATGAACAGCCTGGCTCCAGCAGCCGTCCTAGATCCCTCCAGGTGCCTTAAAACACAAGTGCAAATTTAGGTAAGAAAAAAGGCCAAGGTTTTGCCCATTTTAGCATCAGAGCCCAACACCCTGCTCACCCCTGGCCTTATCACCACCCCCAAATCTGCAGCAGTGCCCTCCCCGAGCTGTGTGCCTGGAGCACCAACCAGGAGTGCCAGGGCAGTGCTCCCAAAGCTTGTCACGCCGATGCTTTTTGACTAATTACTGCTATAAAAAGCAAAAAGCTGTCAAAGAGAATTATTCAGCTTCTGCAAGAGTGAAACAGAGACACGTCTGAGAGGAAATGGTGCCCCTTCAGACTCCAGTGGTGCCTGCAAGGATTAACTCAACCCTTGCAGCACCTACCAATGACGTTATTTACTGCACCCATTCCAAAATGTTCCAAATGCAGGGAAAACGAGGCGGAAGGCAGCTCATGGTACAGGAGAGGCTTGGGGAGCAGGAGTCCCAGCAGGAGGGATTTGACTCCAAGGCTTCTGTTGTTAGAATCACAGAATCACAGGATGGTTTGGGTTGGGTGGGAAGGGACCTTGGGGCACATCCCATCCCACCCCTAACATGGGCAGGAACACCTCCCTCTACCCCAGGCTGCTCCAAGCCCCATCCAACCTGGCCTTAGACACTTCCAGGGATCCAGGAGCAGCCACGGCTTCTCTGGGCACCCTGTGCCAGAGCCTCACCTCACAGGGAACAATTTCTCCAGAATATCCCATCTAACCCTGTCCTTGTTCAGTTTGAAGCCACTGCCCCTGACCCTGTCACTCCATCCCCCATCCAAAGTCCCTGTCAGGCTCAATCCTGTTGTTTCCTGAGCCATCAGACCTTGTCCTGCCCCCAGCCAGGGGCTGTGCCTGCCTGTGAATGACCAACAGCAGTCAGAGCTTGTGGAGCTAGAGCCTCTCCTGGGCACAGGGCCCCGGCTGAATAAGGCTGAGAAGTGCACATGACAATATGGCAATGCAGCGCTGTGGGCGCCGTGGCTGCCCCAGATTCGGTGTACGAAGATCGGGGTGGACAGCCACGAGTGCTCCAGCATGAGTGTGACATCACGCTGTGTCACATTGCTGCGTGTCACTGCGGTGTCCGGGCAGGATCCCACCCTGCTCCCAGGGAACGGCACTCTGCTCCTGCCCCTGCCTGGCGGGGCACAGACAGCCTCACGTGGCCCCACACAGCCCCCAGGGCCAGGGGTGTTTTGTCCAAAAATCTCTGCCCCCCTCCTTCCTGGTGGGTGCCTGAGGTCTGCAGAGGGAGGTGGTTTGCAGTGGGTCTGCACCACTCTGCTCCCTCCATCCTCCTCCTCCTCCTCGGTGTGGCACCAGCCCAGATCTGCCATGGCAGTCCCTTGCTAAAATCAAAACCTCAAAACCAAATTCAGAGGGAGCAACATGGGCAGAGTAACCCAGAAATCCCTCAAAAAAAGCGGCATTAACCATCCATTAATTGTCCTGGGGCAAAAAACCACAACGAGCTCATTTTTGGCTGAGCTGTTTCTGACCACACAATCTCTTCTATGTCACGGCCTCTTCTCCTTCTTCCACTGACTTGGGTTTCCAATTTGTTCACTCCAAAGCCTCTCTTTGTGTTTGCACTTAAATTTTCACCCTCACTGATTTCCCGAGCAAAAAACCATTGGATGAGCAAGGAGCTGAGAAATCCTGCACAGGCACATGGGGATGCACCACTGGGCCACAGCTGGACCCAGCAGAGCCTGTCAGTGCTGCTCCCAGCTCTGAAATCAGCTTCCCAACTGCAGGAGTATCCCAGCACCCAGGGCATCTCCTTCCCTGCACCAGGGAAGTGTTCAAGGCCGGGTTGGACAGGGCTTGGAGCCACCTGGTCTAGCAGAAGGTGTCCCTGCCCATGGCAGGGGGTGGAATGAGATGGGCTTTAAGGTCCCTTCTGCTGTGAAAACACCCACAGCAACAAAGCTCCCGCCCTTTGCCCTTTTTACTTCTCATTTATTCAATTTACCCCATCCATTATTTTTTCTTCATGGTTTGAAAGTAAGTCTTTGGTGTGCTGTGCTGAAGGAGCTGGTTCTGTGAGCTCCTCTCTGTTCTACAACACAGAAAAAAAACATTACCACAAGATTTTGCCTTACACTGAGCTCTGTCATTCAGGCATCCAGGTAATAAAGTGGATTGATTCCAAGGCTCAAGGCAGGCTCCAGGGCAGCTCCCTCAGGCACCAAAGGACTCAGTCAGCCAGGAATTCCTACAAATGGGCATTAATGACAAATGGCAGCAGAGTCATAGGCAGACACTGTCAAAATTGGTAACTGGAAAAGCACCCCCCAGAAGGAACTCCCAGTCAAAGCCCTGCACGTGGGATGTACAGAGACATCCAGCCCTCAGAGCATCCCTGTGGCCTCCTCTGGACTCGCTCCAGCAGCTCCACGTGCTGCTGAGGTTTGGCCCCAGGGCTGGAGGCAGCTCTGCAGGTGGGGTCTCACCTGAGCAGGGCAGAGGGACAGAATCCCCCCTCCCCTGCTGCCCATGCTGGGGGATCAGCCCAGGATCCAGGGCTGGCTCTGGGCACAGGTGTTTGCCCTGCACAGCCCTCCTGGATGGATGCTGGAAGGCTCAGCCTGGCCCTGGTTCCTGCATTGGATCGAGGGAGGTGAAAATCCCAGGGATGTGGCACAAAGAGACGGGAATGGTCTGGAAGCAGCTGCCTGGCAGGGAGTGCGAGGAGCTCAGCCTCTCATCCATCAGAGAGCAGAGTGAGAGGTGACACGACCATCATCCCTAAATGCCTTCACAGAGAGAAAATATCAGCTACTAAAGGGCTCTTCAATCAAGTGAAGAGAGGCAGCACAGACCCAGCCTCCGGGGGCTGGAGCAGACGCACTTGGATTAGAAACAAGATGCAGTTTTTAAAAATAAGAGCGATTAAGCAGCGGGATAAACTGCCCCGGGGGTGGTGGATCCCACAGCTCGCGGTGCCATCGAGAGGAGCTCTGCTCCATCATGGGCTCCAGCCATGGCCCTGGATGTCCCCACACTGCTGCCAGCTCCCACAGCACCCAGAGCAGCAGCATGGGGTCCAGGAGCCCAGACACCACCGGGATGGTCCCCGGCATGGCACAGGTCCCGGGGTCGGATACCTCCAGCCCTGGGTTCAAATCCTGATCTGCACCATGACCCTGAATGAGCTTCCATTGGGACCCACTGCCCCATCCCTGGGCATGTCCAAGGCCAGGCTGGACGGAGCTTGGAGCACCCTGGGATAATGGAAGGGGTCCCTGCCCACGGCAGGGGGTGGAACTGGATGAGTTTTAAGGTCCCTTCACACCCAAATCATTCCAGGATTCCATGACCACCCCTGGCACAGGTGGTGGCACACATCGCTTCCATGCGAAGGACTGAAGAGGGGAAGAGGTGAAAAGGCGGGGAGGTGAGGAGGCGGCCTCTGGTACCCAGCCCTCTCCACCACCAATTTCCACAGACACTGATTTTTAAACAAAGCCAAAAGATCCAATTTGCAGTAAATCTTCCCCCCGGAGCCAGCTCTCCATGCCCAGCAGGATGGTGGCACGTGCCAGCATGGATCTGCCTTGGGGAAGGGTGTTCTGCTCCCAGTAATCACAATGTGTGGGAAAGGAGGCAGGAACAAATGGGAATACTTTGCAAAATGGATGGAATATGGCAGCTGGGGAAGGCATTGCTGATGGTTTCAAATGCAAATACCCCAGCCCCAGGATCTGAGGGAGCGTTAATGTGAGGAGCAGCTGGGAGCATCGCTGGAGGATGCCGCTGCCATGGCAACGGGAGGAACACGCTGCCACACGGATCAAGGACACAATTTTATTGTCCAAGTGCCGAGGATTTTTTAGCCCAGTTTCTAGGGACTGCGTGTTAATAACAGTTGCATCCTATTTATCCTGGGCCTTTATTGTCTCTGTAATGAGCTCTCCAGGAAAACCTGGAGAGCGTTTCCTCGGAGGCTCCGCGCCAGAAACGCGACTCCGAGTTAAGTGGTTTGCTTCTCTGGCAATTCCCTCCCATGCCCACACGCTTTGAAATACAGAGCAGGCTGATTAACTATTAATAACAGGGCACTGACAAACCATACATTCTGCCCCAGTTTGTGCCAGATGTTCCAGAGGCCCTCGGAGCTCTCGCCGTGGCTGCGGGGATGCTCCTCACCCTGCCATGGGTGGGACACACGATGGCTGCCCCCATCCCATTGTGCCCTGTCCTGGCACTGCCTGATGCCCTGGAGCTGCACATTCCAGCAGCTTGGGTGAGGATCAGCTGAGGTGGATGGTGATGATGATGATGAATGACAGGGCACGGCTGTGTGTGCACACAAATCTGCCCAGTGCCCCTCAAGGATAACGCCATATCCACGTGAGTGAAGCCTGGAATTACTTTCCTACTTACAGATGGTTGGGCTCAATGATCTTGGAGGTCTTTTCCCACAAAAATGATTCCATTATTCTATTAAATACATTGATACTGTTACTGTGCTGTCAAATTATTTCCTGTATAGGAGGAAACCCTGGCTGGCCCCAGTAACGTCTGGCTCCAGTGAATCCAATCCCCTGTCCCTTCAGCATCCCAGTGCTACTAAAGCCACTGAAATCTGCCATGAAACCAGGGACCTCCAGCGTGACCACGTCCTGGGAGCCCAGAACCATCCCACACAGGCAAAGGCAAGGATTCAGCAGCACTTTGGAAGCTCCGAACATCTGAGCACAGAAGCAACACTCACAGTGCCATTGGATGGTATTTATTACGGTGCTGTGCTGTTTCCAGAACTAATTTTGTTGGATGAACATCACCAGACCATCATCTCCTTAGTATTCGAGCAGGAGTACAAATGTCACCCTGAAGCACTGAGCGTGCCCATCCATTCCGGAGAAGGGAAGCTGGTTCCTGGATGGGGTTGTCCATTTTCCTGCAGATCTGCCACTCACAGCACCTTCCCAGTGTGGGGGCTTGGGTGGGAGAAGAGAGAAAGAGGGTGGAGGCACGCCCAGCTCAGCTCAGGACTGTGCTGCTGCTGAGCTGGGGATGCTTTCACCCCATTTCACTCCCTCCCACCCAATCCTGGCTGAGCTGGAGCTGTGGTCACTCCGTGCTGTCACTTTAAATCCCAGTGGCTGCTGCAGCCCTGAGGATGAGGGATCAGCAAACCAAACCCGCAGGAAGCAGGGGCTGCCAAGCCCAGCTCTGCAGCCCCTTTCCCTCTGTGCAGCCTGGCTGCTCCCAAATCCTGGGATTTACCACCTCTGCCAGGGCAGAGCCGCCCTCTCCAGGAAGAAATTCCTCCTGATGCCCAACCAGAATCTCCCCTGGCACAGCTTCAGGCTCTGTCCTCTCGTCCTGTCAAATTTCATTGTGTTTCAAGCAGCTCCCCAGCAATCACCACATTCCAGTGTGACTCTCCCAGGCACAGGAAGCAAGCAGCAGCCCTGGTTTCCATTCAGCATCTGCCATGAGTGTTATCCCTCCTCAGCATTCCCAGCTTCCCACTCCCCGAACAGCCCACGCCAGCCATGGCAAACAACCCGGCCCTTCAAACACACACAGAAGTTTTCTTTTCTTCTTTAACCAACAACCACTGTCACTAAACCCCCTTTCTGCTTAATGCAGCTCTGCATCAAAACACCTCCGAGGCAATTCGTTTATACCAGGAGAACTTCTGAGGCTGGAATTTTCCCTGATGGCACTGCTGGAAGGCTACAACAGCCCAGCAGGTCAGCGAGTTGAAAGCAGTATTTCATCTGGCAATTTATTCAAATAAATCTTTCAAAACATGAAATAAGCTATAAAGATGGAGACCGTCAAAGGCTGCAGTAGCCAAGCTCCTGAGTGGAATGACCAAGCAGGAACAGCAGCTGTGGGACACCAGCCCAGCTCCCTGTGCTGGGAGCAGGGAGATCCAGTGAGGGGCACAGAGTGCTCAGCAGGATAACAGTGATGGGCTTAAAAGATGAAAAGGTGATTTTGTTAATTACTATCATTACATATGGAATGGCATGATGTGGGCACCCAAGAGATGTGTGGAAAGTCACCAGCTGCTCCTTGGCACCCAGTGAGGATTTTGAAGGCTTTGAACCCCCCCCAGGTCTGAGCTCAGCCGAGACAGCGCAGCCCTGGCCTGGGAGACAACGAGAGCAATCGAGGGGAATTCCAGCGCAAGGAAGGTTTTCCTGCCACTGGAGGAGGAGCTGAAGCAAGTGGCCAGGCATGCTTTGGGGGAAGAAGAGCCCCTTTGTGGTGTGCACACCGTGGGCATTGTCTGCTGGCCGCTCGCCCTCGCAGCCATGCCCGGGTCAGCAGAGCCGGCGGCATCGGCATCGAGAGCTGCCCCCGCTTGGGCATCGGCTTCTCCTGCCAACAGTTACAGTCAGGCTGAGCTCCCTCCTCTATCCTCTGTTCTCTTCAGCAACTCCATCGAGGAAGAGAAGAAATGATGGAGACTTAGTAATCACAGAATTCTGGAACGGTTTGGGTTGGAAGGGACCTTAAAGCCCATCTCATTCCAGCCCCTGCCATGGGCAGGGACAACTTCCACAATCCCAGGGTGCTCCAAGCCCTGTCCAGCCTGGCTTTGGACACTGCCAGGGATGGGGCAGCCACAACTACTCTGGGAAACCTGTGCCAGGGCCTCCCCACCCTCACAAGGAACAATTTCTTCTCAATATCCCATCTAAGCACACCGTCTCTCAAGGAACACACATCAAATTGTTAATACTTATGTTGGGTCCACTGTGTAAGTCCAAAAGTCTCAGCCTCATCCAAGTCTGAAGGAAACAGTTTTGCTAAAACCAGTCAAGGTTGACCTTGATTGGGTTCCTGCTTCATCAAAATTGCTGAATTTTGGAGGAAAAGAGAGCAGGTAGTTGTATTTTGTGCTTGCACTGCATCTCTGCCTGCTGCCTGGAAGCAAACTGGCTGCTCAGGGAAAACCGGGAAGCAAAGGTTAATCCAGCAGCTGAGGTGCTGACGCTGTTGTGAAGATAATAGACCTAGCAGGATCTGTGGGCTTAGCTCTTCTTTCATGGATCCCCCAAAATTAAAAGCTGCTTTGAAAATTCTGGAATTGTTGTGCCTTAGCCCTGGATCTCATTGTGGGGATCTGATGGCTCCGACCCATTTCTACAGTATCTGGTGCAGCCCCACTCTCCAGGAGCTTTGGGACCTGCATCTCAGGGAAGCTATGTCCCCCCTTCATCCCCCCCTCAGCGGGGATCAGCCCCTGCCCGCCCGTGGCAGATCCCCGCAGTGCTATCCCCGCTCCTGCTACTGCTCCCCACGCTGCTCCCATGGCACGGCATGGAATGGCACAGCTTCCCTGAGCTGGGCACGGCTTCCCTGTGCCGGGCAGGCGGCTCCGCTGATGCCCATTAGCTCTAATGGGAAGCTACAGAGCCATTCCTTCCCATCAGGACTAATGGGCACCGCAGGGATAACGCGGTTACCTCGGCCGAGCCACAGCGACTTCCCAGCGGCTCAAGAGCCAGCGGGGTCACGAGCCACGGCTTCATTCCCCGGGAGACAGGAGCCAAATTAGTCTGTCCATGGACTGGGAAAGCAGTTCATTAAAGCAGGATGAAGCAGGATGAGGGCTGGGCATCCGTCTCGTCCCCAGTGCCGCAGGGCACGGAGACACATTCCGAGCACAGCTCGGGGACAGCCTGGCAAAGCCTCCCCCCGGCAAAGCCTCCCCCCGGCACAACCGCACCCCGCAGCCTCCCGCACCCCGCAGCCTCCCGCACCCCGCAGCCTCCCGCAGCTCAGAACCGTGGAATTCAATGGCCCTGCGAGAATCCTCTGGTCAGCTGGGGGGAGGAATGCAGGGAGGAGAGACATGCAGGGAGCACTCTTCCAACTCCAGCACCCCCTCCAGCATCCTGCTCCAGCATCCCACTCCAGCATCCTGCTCCAGCATTTCACTCCAGTATCCCACTCTAGCATCCCGCTCTGCCGGACCAGTTCCTTCCCACTGTCCACGCAGCAGAATGGAGATTGCTTGTTCACTTATTCCGCACATGATTCGCATTCACTCCCAGTTAACTGCCTGCACCTACTGGGTCAGGAAAGGATTTTCACGTTTCTCTCCCCTCACAAACATGGGAGCCGCTTTCTATCCTCGGGTTCGAGCCCAACCTGCTCTCTGGAACAGTTTGCAAAGCCTAAATCCTGATCCTCCCCGAACATCTTGGATTCTGAACAGAAACTTGGTTGTTTCTGGGTCTGCTTTGAAGTCCGGGTTCCATAACGAAGCCGTTTGCAGCATGAGAATGAGGATTGTGTAATGATTTCTCCTGGAGATAACAGCTCTGCAGGAGCTGCCAGCCGGGAGCACTGGCACTGATGGAATTGGCAGTGGAGGAGCCCAGCCTTGGGAATTTTTTTTGTAAGTGTTAGTACTTCATAAAAAAGATTGTGATTTCTAATCCTAGAAAAATAAAGCAGCTGAAGAGGCTTCCTGGTCTGATCTGGGTTCGCAGCAGCCCGGCCCGGCCTGGAGGCTGGCACTGCTGCTTGGCAGGCTGAGCCAGAGTCTGCTCACATCCAGCATCCCGGGGGCACTGGGAAGTGATCCAGGATGCAAACCCAGGGAATGCTTCCTTCTTCTTCTCCACACACTCACTTACCTTCACCCCCAGGAATGGGACCCTGCACTCACAGCCCTTTTCTTCTCCCCCTTCCCATTCCAGAAGCAAACCCAGACCCCCAGTTTCCCTTCCCCATATTATTTCCCTTCGCTGCCCCGGTTTGCAAAGCCCCTTTTGATTCTCTTCCCTGAGTTCTGCAGCGTTCCCCCTTCCCGCTGTGCCCCGAGTGCTGTTCTGTGCCACCTCCCGGGGGTGCTGCAGTCCCGGGGGTGCCCCGTGCCCGGCCCCGCGGCGGGACGCGCTCGGCTCGGAGCTGCGCTAATGAGCCGTGAGCTCTCTGCAGCTGGACGCGAGCAGGGAGCAGCTCCTCTCTCCAGCATTCCCCTCTCCAGGCCATCTGCAACTTTCTGGACCGCAGTCGCTGTTTTTGTCCTGTTTTTGGGATCAGCTGCCAGCCCAGCTGTGGCCACAGCTCCCACAACAAACGCCGGCCCCAAGCGCGCCGGAGCGGTGCCTGTGCCAAGGGGTCCGGCTTATATGGGGAGAAACTGGCCGGGAAAATGGCCAGCAGCGCCAGGATCCTCGCTCCTGCAGCAGGAAGGATGATCCTGGCACAGCCCCTCCCGGGGGGCTCCACGGCAGGGGGGCCTGGCAGAGGAGTGGGGCTCCTGTCCGCGCTCCCACGGAGGAGCAGCCTTGGCTCCCGCAGGCCAGCTCTGCCCAGGACTCCGGGCTGGGGGAGTGCTGCGAGCCCCCGGAGCTGTGCCCCCCGGGATACACTCCTGGAGCGGAATAACCAGAATAACCGCGGTGCCGCGGCTCCGAGGTGCCCACCCCCTCAGCAACGTGCGATTAAATATTGAAGCATCTCGTTAAACATTGAAATCGCGGGTGACCCGATGGCATCGCCGGCGTCTGTCGGGGAGGAGAACAACGACGTCAGCAGCAGCTCTCCAGCCGCACAGCTGCCTGCACACCGTCCTTGGTCTCAGTGCCGGGGGATCCGAGCTCCCCGAGCGCCCAAGAAGGCTGGAGGATGGAGCACCACAGCCAGGGCCCTCCGAGCCTTCCCGGAGGCCAGGGCAGCCCGGCTCAGCCCGCCCTGACGCCCTGGCATGGCCTGGCCCGTGCCCAGTCCCGGGGAGCGCTGGGTGCGGTGCCTGGGCACTGGGGCTCACGGGGACAAACAGCACCGGTTTCCCACCGTGCATTTGCTCCTCGTTCCCCACATCCCTTGTCCTTCGGCATGGGCAGGACGGGCAGGTGGCACCACAGGTGTGGCGGCGATTCCTCGAAAGCCGCTCGCCAGACGCCCACGGAGAGGGCCCGGGGCCAAGGGCAGGGCTGGGCTGGCGCCGGCACCATGCACGGCCTGGGACTGCATTCCCGGCTCCTCTGCCAGCAGCTCTAGCCCGCTCTCTCTGCCAGCCCACCCTTTCTGCCCTTCCCGAGCTCCCCTCCAGCCCCTGCTCCCCACAATCCCCCTGCCTTGTCCTGCTCCTGGAATAGCTCCTTGCTCCCACCCTGCACTGCTCCAAAACCTCACATGGTCCAGAGCATCTTGGGTTTTAACCTTCCAGGACTTTGGCCACACCTCTCCCTATGTCACGACATGAATCCTCTGCCATCAGAGTGGTGAGGCCCTGGCACAGGTTCCCAGAGAAGCTGTGGCTGCCCCTGGATCCCTGGAAGTGTCCAAGGCCAGGCTGGACGGGGCTTGGAGCACCCTGGAATAGTGGAAGGTGTCCCTGCCCTGGCTGGGGCTGGGACAGGACGGGCCTTAAGGTCCCTTCCAACCCAAACCATCACAGGATTCTGAGATTCCAGGATTCCATAACCACCATCCAATCGCAGCAAGGAGTAGGACCATGCAGCAAATACCAAGTGCTGTTTGTACACCTGAATCCTCCTCAAACACAGTTAAATCTCTGATGCCCTCAGGGACTTTTCTGTCTATATTTTAAAACGGCCCCTGGTTACTCCTGTGCTGGAAGCAAACCATCCTCAGCCCCATCAGGCTGTGGCCAGAGGAATTCCCTGTCCTGTTGTAACCCCACTAACGCTGCAGCATCCTCCTGGCTCTCCTTAGCCAGGGGACGTGGGATTGGGAGCTGCCACGCACCTGGCTGCAAATGCCACCTGGCTGCTCTATTTAAATTGAATTTTTAATGTTTATGTTTTACCTTGCCTCTCTGTGCAGTCACTGCACTGAATCACCTCAGTTTGATTAATTCCTGGCTCGTTTGAAAGAGTCCATGCGCTGTGAAGACACATTCCCTGGAAAGCCTCTGTGGGCGAGGGCCACAGGTCCCCCATCCATTTGCACAGACAAATGCCTCATTTTTAATTGGGACACACAGAATGATTAACTGAATTCTTACCCCCAAACCACCCCCACAGAGCTGGGGGTTTATCCTCCCCAGATTCCCACCTTTGGCCCATGGGAGCATGTGTCAGGAGCCTGTCACTGCAATAAACTAGAGAATTCCTGTCAAGGACTTAAATCAACAACTTAGAGCTTTCCGAAAGATGTTTATCCACTCCAAGGCAAAGAAAATATTTATCTCTCTGTCTTTAAACCCAGTTTGGTGCTGAGATGGACCCAACACCTCATGATCCAGAGGCACCTGAAGCCAAGCAGAGCCTTTCCCCTCTCCCCTGCTCCGATGACTGGTGGTAACGGAGAAACTGGTCCAGCTCCACCACGGCACAAAAAAAATCTCTTGTGAATCCTGGATCCAATTAAAATTATTTCAGGCTTAATGATTCAAGCTGCTGCTGGTGATGGAGGAGGTTATTGCTGTGTTAACTCCTCATTTCATGCTGTCCCTCTGAAGGAAGCCAGAGAAGGAGCGTTCCCTGCTCCAGCAGGGCTGCTGGACCCCAGGTGAGAGCTCCAAACACATCTGGGGCACTGAGACCCCGTGCCAGGGGACCTTGTTGTCGCTGCCAGGGAATGCCCCTGTCCATGCCAGGAGCACGGGATGATGCCCAGCCTTCCAGCAGGGTTCCAGCTCCCCGGCTGGAGCACAGGCTACTGTGGCACTGCTGGGGGCAAGGGGGGACCCTGCCCCGCTGGGCTGCTGGAAGCATCCCAGGAAAATCGCTCTGCTGGAGCCTCCCAGAGCAGCCCAGCACCTCCCCAGTGGCACTGGTGGTACCAGTGGCCCCGTGGCAGTGGGCAGTGGGAGGTAGAACCACCCCAGCCCGCCGGACCATGCGTCAGTGCAACATTTCACCGTGCTGGGATGCCAGAGAGACAGGAGGAGTGTCTGTGAGCTCGGTGGGATGTGAACACGGCTCGCAGGCACCGTCCCAAGGGCCCACAAATTGCAGCAATCTCCTCATCTCTCTTGCTCCTCCTGCTCACTCTAGTTTCTCCTTCCTCTCTTTGCTGCTCTAATATTTATCTGGGCTGACAGCCTTTTACCCTCCACAAGCTCCTGAAAGGCCCAGACTAAACCTTAAAATGGCCCCAAGGTTCTTAAACCTTGAGTATTCCACCGAGCCTGCAGGAACAGGCACCACTGGGACCTGCAGCCACCTCGCTCCACCAGGGTTACAGAAAACACCAGAGCTGAGAGATCTTGGGTTTGCTGCTGTTGTGGGCATCCATCAAGGCTTTGTTCCCAAAATCTGCCTCTAAAGGTTTGCTGGGAAAGCTGGGATGGTGTGTCCTGGATGGTGGCCCCAGATCGGCTACTCGGGATGCTGAAAGGGCCAAGGGACTCTGAGCTGGAAGCCCGAGGGAAGTTGAGCTGGAAGCCCTAATGGCCCGGGCAGAAGTCCTCAGCCTGCTCTTGCTGGGATTACCTTCACTGGGAATTTTGCAGGTGAGAAAACAACACCTAGAATTCCAAACGAAATGTTGTTTTCTTTCACCTGTGCTTATCTCCTGGAAGGAGAGTGGAGCAAACCGAACTACACGGATATATGGGATCAGCTCTCCAGGTGGGCCTTGGGCTGGGAAGGATCCCTGCTCCCATTTCCCGTGTGCTTTCCCCCGAGGCTTGGCAGTGCTGGGGACTCTGCACGGGGGTCCTGACCACCCCCACCTCGACACACCCACCATGGGTCCACTTTCCAGTAGAACAGAGGGACCCAAGCCCCACCCAAGCTGCAGCCCCTCAGGACCTCCCCAGGGGTCCCAGTACTACCACAGGTCAGCTCCCGGGCTCAACAGGAGCTGTTCAAAATTCCACCTTAAAAATTCCACCTGGATGAGCTGCATTACACCAGAGAGCTCAGGGCAGATCAGACACCCAAATTAGACAAAAGGCTGTGGTTTTTCCCATGGCCACACCAAAGCAGAGTGAAGCTTTCCCTCTGCCTCTCACAGCAGATCATCCTCCTCACTGCCAGGCAGCGACGGAGCCGCGCTGCTCCTGAGGCGCAGCCGAGGATCCCGGGAGCGTGTAACGCTGGGATATCATGTCTGTGATAACACTCCGTGTGTGCACAAGACTCCGCGCCTCAAGTTTAATGTAGAAAAGGTTCTGCCTGTCTGTTCCATTTACTCACGTCAGAGCAGGTTTCACATGGGATTAGCGCATCCCTGCTAAAGGAAAGGGATGGTGCGGGAGACCTGCGGGAAGGCAAATGGAATTAAACCTAATGGGACACTGGTGGGCTTAGAGAAATCAGTGCAAGTTGCACTAATTTGTGCGCACACTGATTTGTTGTACCAGTTTGTGGCTGCCCACTTCCATCCCTGGAAGAGTCCAAGGCCAGGCTGGACAGGGTTGGGTGCAACCTGGGACAGTGGAAGGTGTCCCTGCCCATGGCAGGGGTGGGATGGGGTGAGCTTTAGGGGCCCTCCCAACTCAAACCATTCCACAATTCTCTGATTGTTTTAACCTTAAATAAACCTTCTGATTACATTTTCTCTCTCTGATGTATTATTTGTGCTACCAGAAGCATGAAGGGGCTCAGAGCAGTGTGATTTACATGCACACACACATGGGAGAGGGGAATAAAGGCAAGGAGGTTCCTCATCCCTGACCTCAGAGAGGGGTGATCGATCTGCTTGCACACAATAGGCCATCCCAGTCCTGTGGCAGTGCTTGGAAAAAGAGCCTTTGATCCCCCCAGCTCCCGGCTCCTCCTCAGTGTCCATCCCTTTAGGACCCCACCAGTGCCATGGAGGAGCTCATCCCATGTGCAGCCTGGTCCAGATGGAGATGCTGCTGCAGGTGGCACCTTCCCTCCTTCGGCCCCAGACCTGGACACAAGGGCCATGCCAGCTCCATGGCCAAGAGCCACACCAAGGGCCACACCTCAGCTCCAGTGCACACCACACAGTCACTGGATTTGGTGGGGGTTTTATTAAACTCCAGGATCAGAAAATTCCTGGGAGCTGCAGTTCTGCACAAGGAGACACTACTGCTGACGAAGCAGGAAAGAACTGCAACCACGGGCTGCTCTGTGTGATCCTCTGAAGGAGATGCACTGCAGCACGGATGCTCTTCCTACCCACTGCAACTCTGCAGGATTTGGGCTTACATTGCTCAAAGCTCCCCTTTGGGCACTGGAAGATCTCCCTGGAGCTGTCTCTTCTCCAGGTGAACACCCCCAGCTCTCCCAGCCTGGCTCCAGGGGGGCTCCAGCCCTTGGAGCATCTCCATGGCCTCCTCTGGACCTGCTCCAGCAGCTCCACGTCCTGCTGATGCTGTGGTCCCAGAGCTGGGGGCAGTTTCTACCCCTGCAGTGGTGATCCCTCCTGGTGCTGCTCCGGAGAGGGAGGCAGGGCAGAGAGGCACCATCTGTTCCCATCCCCTCTATCCCCCTTGCCCTATCACCACATGACCTTCTGAAAAGTAGATTCTGCCCCTCAGTCACACCTTGAATACAGATCCATTCCCAGCTGTTGCTTTTCCTGGAGGAGCAGGAAAGGCAGAGCACAGACCAAGCTGCCTTGGCACAGGCGGCTCGTGCTTGGCCGGTTACGTATCACACATCCCTGACCTTTAAAAACCCTCAAGGACTTCCCAAATTGTGTCAGTCCCTGATCAGCCGACGCAATCACATTTCACTTGGCCACAGAGGGGGGTGCTGGGTGGAGATTTCACTTCCCCAGCACAAGAGCTGAGGTTGCACAGCACAAACTAAGCCAAGTTACAGAAGGAGTTGCTCCTCTGGGCTCAGTGCTTAGCCAGAGTGGGTTTCCTGTGGTTTGCCAAGATCTGTGCTTCCCTCATGTCTGGAAGCAGGTGCTGGATCACTCAACATCTCTTGGGGGCTGAGAGGCCAGGGGAGTTTTGGGGCACCAGTGCTGAGCCAAGATCCCATTGAAGAACGGCTCTGACCCAGAGAGCTCCTGGGTCTGACCCCCTTCCTGGGGGAAACAGGGATGTTTGTACCAGGGCAGTCTCCTGGGACTGATGCCAGGGAGTGACGCTGCAGTCCTTGGGGCCAAAAAAGGAGTCACCTTCCACTACCCCAGGGTGCTCCAAGCTCCATCCAACCTGGCCTTGGATGCTTCCAGGGATCCAGGGGCAGCCACAGCTTCTCTGGGAACCTGTGCCAGGGCCTCACTGCCCTCATCATAAAAACCCTCTTACTGTATCGTACACAGACACTCCTTCAGTTTAGAACCATCGCTGCTTGTTCTCTCTGAACAGGCCCTGTCCCATGGAACAAACCAGTGTGCAGCAACCCCTGCCCTGCACAGGGCACCAGAGATCCCTGGGGAACAGGCCCCTGGCAGGACTGGGGACATCCATCCGTCCATCCATGCATGCATCCCTCCATCCCTCCCTGCACAGGTGACTGGAATGCCTCAGGCGCTCTCCCCAGGCACGGCGCTGTGCCATGGCCCCGCAGAGCCCCAGCTCAGGCGTTACTCGCTCCATTAGGCCCCTGCCTGGCACAAATTGATGGATAAATGGCAGAGGAGGGTGGCCCTGTCACTCTGAGCCGCCGAGGAGCTCAGGTGGCTGCAGGGTCAGTGCGGATCCCGTGTCTGGAATATGCAGAGATGGAGAGGGAAAATAGCTCTGCCAGGCAGCTGGAAGAATTGGGATCTTCCCTCACATCTGGCTGCACCTTTCCCCGCGCACAAGTGGCTGTAACAGGCCTGATACAGAAACACTCCCAAACAGCTCCTATCTCCAGGATCCACTGCTCCCTGTCCATCTCTGAGTCCCTGCAGTTTAGCACAGGAAATAGAGGCTCTGAGCTGTCAGAGATTGAATTCAAGCCTCACATTCCTCAGCCACCTTTAGAAACACCCCCAGATCTCAGCAGGGTGTCAAGGCACACCCTTCACTGTGCCCAGGGGCACTGCTGCTAAGTCATGGACAGGCCACATCCTTGGCAGCATCCCTTGGTGCACATGGAGACACGGATGCCAGCAAAAGGGGTGGAGGATGGGGGAATGCACTGAGGAAAGAGCAGTCATCTGGTGCAGGAGCACAGCAGAGGAGCAGCACCCTGAGGAGAGGAGCAGCACCCTGAGAACTGCAGCATCTCCCCAAGGAGAGGAGCATCACCTCGAGGAGAGTTGCATCACCCCAAAGATCAGAGCACCATTCCCAGGGTCAGAGCACCATTCCCAGGATCAGAGCATCACCCCCAGGCCCACACAGAGGGGGCTGGCACTGACCACTGGGAGCACAGGGAATCTCGAGGATCAGCACTCCTGGGGAGCACCTGTGGCACAGCAGCATCTGGGGGCCAGTTCAGCTTTGGGGCACAGCACCCACAGCCCCCTGGGACCTCCCTGATCCCAGCAATGCTCAGTGCACCAAATACTCCAGCAAAATGCCTGGGGCTCAGTGTCAGACAAGGCAGCAGAGAGCACTTTAGATAAGGTGGGAAGGAAAAGAGCAATCACCTTTGGGGCAGCCCCTGGTTGTCATTTCCTGCTCTGGGCAATGCAGGGCTCTCATCCAGCTCTGCCACCCAAGTGAGATCCTGCTCCTGCTCCTGCTCCTGCTCCTGCTCCTGCTCCTGCTCCAGCTCCAGCTCCTGCTCCTGCCAGGGAGGGCTGGGTGATGGGGGCTCAGCCCTGCCCGGCCGATGAGAGATGCTCCTCCAGGGAGACCATTCTTCAACAGCTCCCCCAAACCCAGCCCCTCACAGGGACACCAAGCTCTGGGGTGTCACCAGCACCCCTGGCCCAGTGCCATTGCACACCACAGTTGTGGGCAGGCTGTGTTTTTGGTGTAAACCAAAATGATAATTCAGGGAGAAAACAGCACTGTATGAAAAGCTTTACAGTGCCCTCTCCAACAGACATGTTCATTAGTATTAATTACAGTGAAAATCCCACACCAGCCAGGGTGATGGAACATGGCATTAACCAATTAAAAGGATAAAAATTTGATGTCCTGGCCTGTGACCCCACACTGTGGAACATGCACAGGCACCACCACGTCCCCCGAGGAGCGAGGACCACGAGCATCCTTCAGTGCAGGCTCTGCTCCTGCTGACACCCTGCTGCAGCTGTTATCTGCCAGCACCAGACCTTCAGCTTTATTGCAGTGATGATGTTTACATTGCACAGGAGTGGCTTGAATTGCATGAAGGCACTGCTTGGCTCCCAACCAGAGATTTACACCCTGCTCGGTGCCTGCAGCAGCCTCAGGACAGCAGCCTCAGGACAGCACCTCGTCCTCCCACTGTGGGTCTGGGGGGACCCTGCCTGGCCCCGCCACAGGACCACACCAAACACTGCCTGTCACCATGGCCCTGCTCCTCAGGGTGTCAGTCTGTCCATCCCAGTGCTCCCATTCCGTGACTCTGCTCCTCAGGGTGTCAGTCTGTCCATCCCTGTGCTCCCATTCCATGACTCTGCTCCTCAGGGTGTCAGTCTGTCCATCCCAGTGCTCCCATTCCATGGCTCTGCTCCTCAGGGTGTCAGTCTGTCCATCCCTGTGCTCCCATTCCATGACTCTGCTCCTCAGGGTGTCAGTCTGTCCATCCCACAGCTCCCATCACACCAGACCCGCTGCAGTGGGTGCTGAGGGCAGGGCCAGGGTCCAGCTGCTCCACAGGGATGGCAAAGCTGGGGCTTTGTCCTCGGAGCTGCTGATCCAGAACCATTCTCCATCCTCCCTCCCGACTCCATCCTCTTCCCAAGGAACACCAGCTGCATCGAGGCTGTTAATGCTGATCCCTGATACAGAATTTTATATTAAGGAAGGTTCTGCAGAATCCTCCCCGGTGCTGACATTCCAGGACAGGAAATCCCAGCTCTGGCATGAGCCCAAAGGAGCAGTGTGTGCAGTGCCACACAGGACAGGTGACATCTCCTCCTCTGGTGCACATTCCCTGATGTCCAATTGAAACCTCGCAGCCACGGCCACTGATGGGGGCAGGAGATGGGTGGGTTTGTAGGAGCACTTCACTGCTGAAGCCAGGCTTGGAAAGCACCCAGCAGGATGAGGGAATGCTGCCTGCACACCGCAGGAGTCACGGCCGGACAATCTCCTCTCTGTGTGACATGGAGTGAGCGCACTGAGGGCAGCTGCGGAGCCCCGGGGCTGGAGAGATCCCATCCCACCTCAGCACAGAGGAGGGGAGCTGCAGGTACATAAATCTGGCTGTAATTGGGGAAACACCTCGGAGACTGCGATAAAGAAAAGCCTCAGGATTACCACAGGCTCGGGAAAGGCGCTGCTTGGGAGATCAGCCCCTCTGCCGCACAAAGGCAAATTGAGTCAGACAAAAGAGCTCTCGCGGTTTATATTCTTAAGATGGTATCGAATTCGTTACGAAGATGGAACAGCAGGAGATGTAATTTACCTATTTCATGCAAGCACTGGATATTCTGCGACAGGGTAAATTGATTTACAGAGCTGGGAGGCAATGCAGTGCTCCGAGAGATTATTTATTGACCTGGAGAGGGCAAAGCCTCAGAGGGGAAAAGGTGGATCCAACTTGCCCCGGCAGCCCCCAGCACCAAGAGCTGGGGTGGGGAGAGGATGCCCAGGGCAGTGGTGGCTTCCTGGACAGCCTCTGGAAGGGCACAGCTTGGCAGTGGGTGGCACGTGACACTTTCTCAGCCCAGATCATAATTCCTGTTAAGATAACCCCCAGCTATGGAACAGCACTTTAAAATAAAGCTTTGAAGAAATTAAATAGATTAAAGCATTCTTTTACAACAAACTCTTCCCTGTGAGCAAAGCGAGGCCCTGGCACAGGGCAAAGGGCCTCCCCACCCTCAAGGGAAGGATTCCTTCCCAATATCCCACCTAATCCTGCCCTCTGGCAGTAGGAAGCCACTGCCCTTTGTCCTGTCCCTCCTGGCCCTTGTCCCAAACCCCTCTCCGGCTTTCCTGTGTCCGTGGGATGCTGCCCTTTCATGGGAGCACGGACCCATTTCTTGCAAACACTCGGTGTGTCAGCCGAACACGCCCTCTCCAGCTCTTTCCCACCAAAGGTAATTACCTTAAGAGCTCATTACGACCACAGGATGTGCGGCTGCTGCCTGGAAATCGTGCTCTATTTTTATCCCATCCGAGTAAAACGTGGCAGATTGACAGGAATTGTCCCTCCGGCAGGAAGGCAACTGGCTTGTTACAACTGACTTTCTTTTGCTAGAAAATGAGTTCCTGTCCCTTCTGAGCAGGTGGGACACCCCTGCTGACCTGGCCCCAGGTCCAGCACTGCCCGTGGTCCTCTGGTGCATCCTGCCACAATTCCAGCTGCATGGGCAAGGACAGGATGACCCCCACAGCCAGACCCCTCCTAGCCCAGCCAGCACCCACAGGTATCCTGCATCCCAATCCGTGGGCTGCAAGAGCCACCAGCACCTGGAGTGCTGTGCAAAGCCCCACCTCACACTAAGGAGTTCTCTGGGAACAGACTCCATGGATCCTTCCTAAATCCCAGCCATAAACCTGCCCCCCACGACGCCTGGTCACTGCAGCCACCCCCACAGCTGGGCAGATGCTCTCCAGATTCTCTCCACAAGCAAGAGCAGAGTAGGAGGATGTCAAATATGCTCAAGATGTGTATGGATTGCAAGGCCATAAATATTTGAAGGGGCTGAGTGAATCTGCTCTAACGTTGTACCAAGCTCCACTGCCCCTCAGCCCTTCCCTTGGCCGAGAAGCCAATCCTTGTGGCTCACTGACTGTCCAAATAAAGACCAGGATAACAGCAGCACTTACAGAAGGATCTCTTCTGGCCTCTGTAGTTTATCAGAGGATTTTTTTCCCAAGCACACCTGAAAGAAGCCATAAGCACTCACTCTTCCCATGCCTGCTCCGTGTAAGGCTTCTTTCATGCCAGGCTGCTCACTTGGAAGAGTGCAGCAGCCAAACAGCACCGTAATTCCTTTGCCTGGACACTGAGAAAACACCAGGAATGGGAATTGCACAGCTCCTTTAGGATCACTGACACACCAACACTCAGCACAGAGTGTACCAGCACCAGTCTGCCCAGGAAACTGCCATGGATCATGGAATCGTGGAATGGTGTGGGTTGGGAAGGACCTCAAAGCTTATCCTGTTCCAACCCCTGCCATGGGCAGGGACACCTTCCACTATTCCAGGGTGCTCCAAGCCCTGTCCAACCTGGCCTTGGACACTTCCAGGGATCCAGGGGCAGCCACAGCTTCTCTGGGCACCCTGTGCCAGAGCCTCAGCACCCTCACAGCCATGAATTCCTTCCCAATATCCCATCTAATCCTGCCCTCTGGCACTGGGAAGCCATTGCGCCTTATCCTATGTCTCCAACCCTTGTCCCCTCCAGCTCTCCTGGAGCCCCTTTAGGCCTTGGAAGGGGCTCTCAAATCTCTCCCAGCCCCCCTCCATGGCAGAGGGGCTCCAGCCTCCTTTAGGCAAGTGGAGAAGGATCCAGCTTGTGTTATGATGACAAATGAAACAGGCAAAAGCAAACCCTCAGTCAGTACATAAATAACCCCCTTGGCACTGGCTTTTGGGATAAATGAACACACAGCTCTACCCTGCCTTGGTGGCACAGACCTGAGGAGCCCTGGAGGAGCCCCAGAGGAGCCCCAGAGCCCAGGGGTTGGGATGAGGCTGATCTGGACTCTCCCCAGCAGGACACAGCTCCTCGTTACCATTCCAGGGGCTGGACATGAAGCTCCAGCCCCATGTCCCCAGAGCAGCAGTGGGGCAGTGGGGACGAGGGCACCTCCCAGGCGGTGGCAGTGTCCCCTGCCTGCCATCAGCCCTGTTCCTCTGTTCCCATGGCAATCCCCGGCCCTGCCAGCTGCACTCGACGTTGACTTCTCCACTCTCTCCATAGAAATCCGTGGAACAAAGCGAAAGAAACGAATTAGGCAGTGTGTGTGCGGGGCCAGTCACTCCTTCAGGCTGATTTATGGTGCCCCAAGTGCTGCACAGAAGCCAAGGCTGGAGCCTTTCCGGGCGGGTTTTTACTTTATCCACGTCTCATGGAGATTGCACAGGGTGTAAAACCCCAGCCCCGCTGAACCCCCCTCCCAACCTTCCCGTGTGTCCCACAGGCACCACGGCCACCAGCCCACTGCCACCCCCGAGGCCGTGCCTGCTGGAGGTGGCACTTCTCCGCAGGGATGAGGAATAGCAGACACACAAACTGAGGGAATGGGAAGCGTCGTGTAAGAGGACCAGGTAAAAGTGAGGGAAACACCAGCTCCCTCAGTGCTCCCTGCTGCTCCCACAGTGTGTTTGCCCCAGGACATGAGCAGGATGTGGCAGGGCCCATCAGCTCCTGGATACAGAGATTAACTGCATCCCAAAAACACATGTCTTGGGAAGAGCCCAGCAGAGCTGGGAATTACACACCGCCCACAGAAGCTCCAAACTGAATCAGCCTAAACCGCCTCAGCCATCGTTCCCCATTACACTCAATGACATCCTGGAACAAAATTCCCTGTGTTAATTACAAAGCCCTATGGAAAAAGGAGCACTCTCCTCTCACTGGCTCTGAGAAAAGCCTCAGCCTGCTTGCTGTGGGTTTGTTCAATTCCAGGGGACTTCGCCCAGGAGCCCGTGTGTTGTGTGTTCCCGCTGGCAGCAGTAAGCATCCCAGGAGCCCGGGAGGAGCCCCTGTCAGTGTCATTTACAGCTTGCCTCGTTGGATTAATTTTGTATTGGCACCTTATTCATGTCCAGAACAAAGCCCAGATGTGAAGCTGGAGTTCCCAGCGAGGACCAAGGCTCCGTGAAGGGAATGTGCTCCTGCCTGGAAGCGTGGCAGGGCACAGCCCTGCTGAGCTCCCTGGACAGCCTCGAGCACCCTTGGCTTCATCCAAGTCCCACATGAAGAAACCACAGGCAGGGAAAAGCACCGTCATGTGCTCAAGGAGTCGCTCCCAAGAAGTGGTGACAGGCTGGGGAATAATTCCCTGCTGGTTTGGGGGTTTATATAAACCTGCAAATGGGAATGATGCCAACCTGTGAACACACAGGGAATAAACGCTGGGGGAGAAAGGAAGGACAGCAGTGACAAGAGCCAGAGGGAGAAAAGTCCATTCGGGTTCAGGAGAAGAACCTTAATATTGAGAAAGAGCTCGGGATCGCCGAGATTTCAGCAGGGACTCGGTCCAAGAGAGCACTTTGGGCAGGAGGTCTGACAGAACCATGGCAAGGGCCGGAGCCAAGGCTCAGTTCCATGGTGCCATGGGGGTCACGAGTGCCCCTGTACAGATGGAGTAGGATGGGCTGGCACAGCAGGAATGCTCCCAGTACCCATCACACCTCCATTGCTCTGGTCCTGTCCCACTGTCACTTCAACCCCAGCCCTCTCCCCTGTTCCTGTGTTTCTGCTGCCCTCACATCTCTTCTTTTCCAATGGCCCCAGGAGCTCCAGATTTTCAGGTCCCAAAAACACTCTGTTCTCATTCCATATTTCCTTTGGAAAGCCATTTTTACTTGCAAGCCAGAAATATTAGTCAGCAAACTATACATTGCAAAGCTAATGAGAACTAGATCGATTCATGAAAAGTACCTGCTCAGCAAATTTATTATTATTTTTCTAGCATAAGTCTATTGGATTCCGGCTTTTTTTCTCCCAGTCCCAATATACTGCCCATTCCATGAGTTAAGTGTATAAGGGATAGTTGCAGTTGCTACAAACTACCTGATCTATATATCCTTAAAGCCTCTTTCCAGCTCCAGAACGGCCGACTCAATTTTTGTCATTTTTTTATTAAAGAAAAATCCCCTATAGGCAGCTGGATGGATATTTCCTTTGGGATCTCAGCCTGTGTTCCAGGGTAAGAGCCAACACGAAACAGCCACCATAAACCCTCTGAAAAACACAAGCCCCTCATCGATGTGACAGATATGCCACTATAATTAAAGTCTTTGGTAACAGACATTATGCAGCCAAAATATTCTATTTCCAGCTGCAGCATTGATCAGATCCTGACATCCCACATTAGCCAACTGAGGCCTCAATGGCTGTGGAAGCTGCTGTTTATTATCATGGAGAAAAACACCTCGATTGTCTGGTGAGATGCCAGTACCTGCTGGGGACTGGCCCACCTGGATCCTCCTCCTGACCCAGCCCAAGGGTTTGTCTCTGCTCAGGAGTCCAGGGCTCGTGTTCTTTACTGCCAGATAGGAAACATTAAAATACGTGCAAACCTTGAATTTCCAGTGAGCTGCTCAGTGCAGAGAACTGGCACTCCCAGGGCAGGAAAATGGGACTCAGCCTTCGCTTGGCTCCAGTGGGATCACGGCCGGCCGGGAGCGGAGGGAGGCTCCCAGCTCAAACAGCCAAAGAAAGTATGTTACAATTATTATGGCACTATTATTCTGATAAAATCATCAGGGTAGAGCCAGCCCACGGCTCTCAGCCCTGTTATGCCCACACCTCTCCAGGAGGAATTTCCTAACCTTTCAATTTTCCCAGCACAAAGTACATTGTAAAGAACCAGGAAGGTTTTCAGTCTGTTCCCTCGTCTGTGTCTGCAGAGGAGCCGTTTCCATTTACATCAACTTTCCTGGCCAGGATCAAAGACTGGACAACTTGGGAAAACAAACACTCCCTGGTTTCCATAAGGAGGACTGGGATCATCCAGTAATAGACACGCAGAGTTGATCCCGTGGTTTGAAACACAGCCCTGCCCCACCAAGGGGTTACATAAAACTGGCCCCGCCACAGTGGCAGCGCAGCTCTGATGGGGATCGGCCGCGACAGCCGCTGACTTTGCTGAGGAAAATCAGATTTTCCTGAATTTTACCCCCGAGTCCCTCCCAGATAACAAGCTGGAGGAAGCACAATGGCATCTTGTATTCTGTGTGTGCACAATTAACCAAGTTCGTAATGAAATTTCAGCTGCCAAGTCACTTCTGTGGACAGACAACAGCACCGGTGGAGGTGATGTGCTTGGAGGGTAATTAATGCCCAAGTGTAATTAAGGGCAGAGCAGGGCCTGCAGCTTTAAAAGGACAATGCAGGAGAGACAAAATGCCCAGCTGCTCCCCAGGATCCCATCGGATCATTCCTCCACAGTTACAGAAATCCTGGTTTTGCTTAGAAAAAAAAGAGCTTTTCTGTGCCAGCACCCGAAGCCCATTCCCACACCTGCTTCCCGGGAAAACACCGGACTCGAGACCAGGCACTGTTTGCAAATAGAATTACCAAATCCTGCAATGGTTTGGGTTGGAAGGGATCCTTAATGGTCATCCAGCCCCACCCCTGCCATGGGCAGGGACACCTTCCACTGTCCCAGGGTGCTCCAAGCCCCGTCCAACCTGGCCTTGGACACTTCCAGGGATCCAGGGGCAGCCACAGTTTCTTTGGGCACCCTGTGCCAGGATTTCAGCACCCTCACGGGGATGAATTCCTTCCCAATATCTCACCTATCCCTGCGCTCTGGAAGGAAACACACTTGCAATTTATTTTTTTTCTGGAGAGGAAGGAGCTGATCTCCAGGATTTGGGCAGAAGAGCTGGCACATCTCCTGCCAGTGCTGCTCACCTGGCTTCTGCCCCAGCACCCTCTGGCATGCTGACACAAGCCACGCAGGCACACACGCCGCTGGGTGACACATTTAATGAGATTTCATTTCATTTTTAATTTTTTATTTTCATTTTCTAGGAGCGCCAGTGTTCCACACGCTGACGGAGCACGGCTCAGCGTGCCGGGGGTGACACGCGGCGCTGGGGATGTTCCCTCTGCCGTTCCACCCTGCTCAGCCCAGCACAACAACAAAAAGCTTTCGTGTCCGTGAGTCCCAGAGAACATGTTCCCACATGGAGCTTGCGTGCTCCCACCCCGCTGCCCTTCACGCTCCTCTTCCTCACTGAGCAGAAAAGCTATGGCAGCCACAGGGCTCCTGCAGGGAGCGGCAACCTTGGGCCGTGCTGTTCCATCCTGTGAGCTGCTGCTCCCGCCCCGGGCATGGAACCTGCCCTGGTTAAGGTGTTGTTGTGCTTCGGTGACAGCTCCAAAAATGCTCCAAGTGTGGATTCCTTCCTGTGGCAACCAAGGACGATGCGTTTGCCTTTCTCCTGGGCCTGGGCAGCAGCTGGCAGAGCTCTGCTGGCATGGGCTGGAGCACAAGGAAAATGTCTCTTGGGGTGACAAAGGTGCCACATAAATTAGATTTTAGAGACTAACCAAGTGCCACAGCGGATGTAACACTGATGGAAATACAAGGGTAGAATCCACAAATCAGCACAGGATATATTTTCCTGAGTTCTAAAGCTTCCAGTAGGCTGGTAGGAACAACCAAAAGTAACTAACTACTAATCCTGCCAGAGGAGGGCATTTAGCCCCACCCTTGGAGCAGCCTGGTCTTGTGGGAAGTGTCCCATGGCAAGGGTTTGGAACAAGGTGAACTTTCAGGTCCCTTCCAACCCAAACCATTTCATGATTCTATGATTCAATGATCCTTTCCAATTATCCCCCAGCCCTGGCATGACAAACTCCAGCCCAAGGTAACCACAGTGTCCCTGCACCTGTCAGAACCTGCTCTCATCTCCCCTGTGCTGTGCAAGAGCCACAGTCCCTGCAGACACTCACTGTGGACACATCGGCCTCACAGCAATTCCAGATCATCAATAGGAAATTGTTCCCCTGCTGCTGGAATAATCTATCCCAGAAACATTTCAAAGAAAAGAATTTGACCTGACACCTTCTTATTTGCAGAAGCAACTCCAAAGCGTGCTGTAATCAAACAATAATTAGGTTTTCTGCCCACAAACAAGTGGCTGATGGCAGTGGCAACATTCAGGGCTTTGCCACAGTCCCCAGCCTGACCCCAGGCTAACGAGGGATTGTTTCTTCTCCACAAAACTGATGGCAAATAAACTGCAGCACTTCCCTCACAGCAAACCCTGCTTGTTCCCAGCCTTCTCAGTAACACATGTCATTTCTAACAGGTGACAGCAGGGCCATGCTTCCCCTGCCTCTGGAAGTCAGGAGCACAGTCATTTCCTGGGATTGCTCGGAGCTGCAGCTCCTGTTTCAGTGTGAGCACACGTGTGCTCTGCTCTGCTGTGGGGATTCCCACCAGCCCCACACACCCCGTGCTGGCCGTGGGGCACAGGACAGTGCCACCAGCCCCGGCAGCTCGAGGTGTTGAGGAAACCACAGGACTGGGTTTTGCCCACTGACAAATTCCCTCCTCACATTGCATGGCACAAAAATAAGCACAAGCCATCCTCGGACATGAAAGGCCCATCAAGGAGCCAAACCCTGAGCCAGGCTGCAAAACCCTGGCACAGGGTGCCCAGAGAAGCTGTGGCTGCCCCTGGACCCATGGAGGTGTCCAAGGCCAGGCTGGACAGGGCTTGGAGCACCTGGGACAGTGGGAGGTGTCCCTGCCTGTGGCAGGGAGTGGAACAGGATGGGCTTTAAGGTCCCTTCCAACCCACACCATTCCAGGATTCTGTGATGCCACACACCCTGGAGAGGACCCGCACCCCTGCATGAGCTGGGGAGGAGTTTCCGCAGACTGAGGGCATTTCCAGCAGGGCCCTGCCCCCCACCACTGGTGGCATGTCAGTGAGGGTCTTGCTCCCCACAGAGTCCTTGTCCACTCCATACATGGCTTCCAGGAGAAGCCAGCTGTGAGGTTTCAGTGACAAAACAGATGTGCCAGGTCAGAGAGAGATCACAGGAGCTTCCAGTGCCTCTGGTCCTGTACGGGGCAAACCAAGGCATCGTGTGAGTCCTGGCGCTGCTGGCACGTGGCCATCGACGTCATCCCCGTGTCCACAATCCCTCTGGGCTCCTGGAGGCTGACTCAAAAATTAAAAATAAGTGGGCTGCTCACGGCACTTTCAGTATTCCCCAGACACCTCAAAAAAAGCCTCCTGCTGCACATTACCTAATTCTAACATGACAGAAGGAACAAATTCCTTTTTCCTAGTGCTGTGGTACATATCTCTCTTCAACGGCATCTCTGTGTGTGTGCACAAGCGTGTGGACATCTATATCCGTATCTGACTCTATATCTATATTTGCCTTCAACATCTTCCGCAGGAAAGTGATAAGCAAAGTAGTTCTGTCAGGAAATTGGCTCCTAAGAGGGGAATAGCCGGCGGGTTCACAGCAGGTAACGTTGTAAAACAGGTATGAAAAGTGAACAGAAAACAGACATTTCAGCTGGTGGAGAAAGAACAGCAATAGAAATATTTTCCACAGGTTTCCAAAACAGCTTGGGGTTTTGCTCCCATTGAAATGTGAATGAATATTGTCTCCCATTTTCAGTGGACATTTAGTGGATGTTTTCCTCATCTGCCTTCTGTATCTTTTGTATTTAAAATTATATTGTTGGACATAAATTTAAGAGGGAAAGGAGATTAAATGCTCTGCTTTGACTGCTGTCAAACTCATTGTGTATTTCAGGCAGCTTCCTCCCAAGCCTACAAAACCAAGTGTATGGAAATGCTGGAGCCAGGGGCGAAGGAGCTGCCCCGCCAGCACAACTCATGGAGACACAGCTGAGCCAGAACGATGGGTTTCTGCTGCAAATATATTTCCAAGGCTATGAATAAAAACATCGCTTTGAACAGCCAACAGCAAAGCTGTGGTAACGCTTTCAGCCTCCCTGGGACCCGCAGGCTGGAGCACCCCGTGCCCGCTGCAGCCCAGCCCCCAGCCTGGGTCTCCCCTCTGCCGCACCGAGCTGGAGCTGCTCGGGGGCTCTGCCGGACCAGGAGACCCGGGGATGCTCGGAGCGCCCGACTCATGGTGCTGAGCCTCAGCCTGGGATCCTCAGCCTGGGATCCTCAGCCTGGGACCCTCAGCCTGGGACCCGCAGCCGGGGACCCGCAGCCTGGGATCCTCAGCCGGGGACCCTCAGCCTGGGACCCGCAGCCGGGGACCCGCAGCCTGGGACCCGCAGCCTGGGACCCTCAGCCGGGGACCCGCAGCCCGCCGCATGCCGCATTTCTGACAATGGGTTTGGCCCCGTCCCTGTCCCCGCACTCAGGCTCCAGGTGTGCAGGGAAGGGAGGGCTCTGGGACAGACAGACACCAGCAGCTCGGCGCAGAGCCCCTGGTTCGTGGCGCTCTCGGAAGCGGGAGCGGCCTCTGCTCCCCCAGCGCGTCACCCGTGCTCGGGGCTGCAGAGCAGAGCCCCCCCTGCGAAAGCAGCGGTCTCCTAACCTACTTCCCGGGAAAAGCAATTGGAAACTCTCAGAAGATAAAGAGATAATGAACAAATAACCTTCACTGCCACAAACCTCCAGATTCCGCTTTGTGCTGCTGCCTGATATTAATGATCCTGTCAGCGCTCCTGAAGAACTTCGTGCTCCAAGTGGGAAACAGGGGGTTTGTCCCAGAGTGCAGCCAGGAGATCACTTTCATTCCTTCCCAATCTTATGCAAGGAAGTTCTTACATTCTGCATCTAAGAAACCATATATTTATTTTCTCACATCTCCACGTTCCTGTTGTTCTACTGGGATTCGAAACAAAACACCACTGTCTTTTCAGGAAAATGCTTGATGCATCGAGCAATGGCAAATCATTAATTATTTCGAGCCTTTTATGCCACCACTGACACCACAGTGAAGAATTTAAAACATTTCCTCAGACAAGCAACTCACTCACAGCAAACCACAGCATTGCTGGGTGTTTCAGAGCTCTTTTCATCCCGACGGCGCTGCGAGGAGCCTCTCCAGCAGCCTGCTCCACGTCCCTCCTGGAGACACGGAGCACGAGGGATGAAACTTGAATTAAATACACAGCTAGACCAGCCCCTCACCATGGAGATGAGCAAAACGCCTTCAGGAATGGCTGCCCCTCTCTGTCAGGCCCCGCTCCCTGGGGACACGTCTCGGGACAGTGACACCCACGAGCAGGGTCCCCACGCCCACAGGTGGCAGTCAGCACATGCCAAGGGATGGAGCAGGGATGACAGTGCTGCCTTCTCACACCTGATGGAGCCCACACACAAACCCTTCCCTTAAAAGGTGCCTCTGTGGCCTGTGATACTGTTAAATATCATCTTTTCCCAGTCAAAAGCCCAACATCTTCATGTCCAAGCAGCTGCTGCCAGTCCTTGAGTCCCGGCGGGGCTGAGACCACGGCCCTGCTCTCTGGCAGACATGGACCGACCCCCGGGATCCAGCGCAGACAGATGCTGGGACAACATCTTCCCCAAACCAGCAAACACTGGGATTCACAAAAAAGCCTCACAACAAAAGGTTCCAACCCCTCTGCCCCGACCCATTGCACCCCACTCCCCGTGCCCATGGCACTTCTGTCCCCTCAACAGCATCTGGGGGGCCCCAGTGACGAGCCCTCCAGGCTCCTCTGCCTGCTTGGATGGGCTGTTCAGGAGTGAAAATTCAGGAAAAAAAGAGGAAGGAGTCATCCCAGCTCAGACAATGAACTGCTCGTTCAACATGGGAATATGAACAAAGCAAACCTTGGATAATCAAATAAAAAAGGCTTTATTCAGAAGCAGAATGCTCAGGTATTATCCAGCAGCACCAAACCCCTACTCACACACCTGCATCAAGCACAGCCAGAGGTTAATTTTATGACAGGTTTAACAAATGCCATTATCTGAAATGTAAATAAACCCTCTTAAAATCAGCTCTGCCTCCGAGTGCTGCTTCCTCCTCCCCAGCAGTGAAGCCAGATGACCTGTCAGACAGGCCACACTCCAGGGAGGGCACAAAGCCCATCCTCATCCCTGCTGCCAGGGAGGACACACAGGCACAGCAGCAAAACCACAGGCACAAACTTCCAGCCACAGCTCCGCTCCCAGACGTGTGCCCGGATCCAGAGCACTGCGTGTGAGAACCATGACTGCTGCTTCGGCCAGTTTCTCCGGATTTAAGCAAAAATAGAAAGACATAAATTACATCCAACAGGCGCAGAACCAGCCTGGGTGAGGAGACACTGTGGATCTCGGCAAGATGCGAAATCTCTGTGCTCGTGAGGGAATGACCTTCAAAACTCATTCAGCGCTCGCAGCCTGCGCGGTGACGGTTTCCTCACTTGCGAGACATTACACATTCCTGCTATGTTCTCCCTAATTTCGCATGGACTATAAATACTTGGCTTATAAGGCAGCATGAAAGCAAGCGGGAGCAAACATTTAAGTGGGGTAACCTTGCTTGTCAGGGTAGCAGGAGCAAATTCTTCATCCCTCAGGTCATGCATGCTAAATACCAGGATCCTCTGTTTACTATGCTACACATAAAATATCAACCAGAATATGGGACCAAATAGTATTTTCTCTTTAAAAAAACTGACATGCAAAATGACGACACCTTGTCAAATTGTCTTAAGGGCAGAAAATCCAGATTTTTCTGAACTGCTCTGCCCACACTTTCTCTCCCAAACTACAGTTTCCCATTTAATTTGTATTAAAAACAACCTCTGAGAGAGGAATTAGTTTGGCTTATGCAAAATAAACTGGGCTGCTGTTCGAGCTGTTTACTGGGTCACACTTTACAACCCCGGTGGGGGAGGTGAGCGGGGACCGGCAGCGGTACCACCATTCTTCAGTGGTATTTGCACAAATCACCCTATTTATCGATTTTTAGACTGTTTAAGCCAAAATGACGGTGCCTCCCATAGCCTGCAGCACCCTTGGTAACCGTCCTTTGGCATTATCACCAAAAGCAGGTTTGTGCCTGTAAATGAAAGGATGTTCACCCCTCCTTGGCATCACAGGGCAGGGGGAGCTGGGGGCCCCCGAAGCTGGACGGTGGGAGCTGTTGCTATTGACGTGTTGAGTCACCTTTACTCAAAACTCTGCCCCGAATTTTCCATCGCCCACGGGCTGGGCTGGGGCCAGCCGCCTCCAGCAGCAATCCCCGCGCGTGCGGCTCCGCACAGGTTTTCGTGAGCTCCCTTGCAAGGATGATGCTGACGGCAGGAATGAAGCGCAGGAGCAGCCGGAGCCAGGGATGCTTCTCTCAGCCCCCGGTCACACGGTCCCGGTACCGGACTAGCTCCAGCGGAGCCCGGGAGTGCGTTTCCCTAGTTTTCAGCAATACGACACATCCCACGACATCTGCGCGCTGAGCGATGCCCCTCGCAGCCCTGGCAGCAAAGGGACACCGGCTGGGGGGCGACGGCCCCGACCGTGGGTCCTGGTCCCGGTCCCGGTCCCGGTCCCTCCCGGCACGGGGGCGCAGGGGGCGGCGGATGCGCGCCCGTCCCCGCCGCTCCGGACGATTACAAAACCCGAGCGCTCGTCACGGCAAGCCGGGCGCTAACGGGGGAGGCAGAGCGGGCACCCGGCTGCGGCGGGGCCGGGAGGGTCTCTCCCTGCCAGCAGCATCCCCCGCGCATCCCTGCCCTG
>VWZT01015210.1:262548-294756 GCA_013397055.1 Pachycephala philippinensis
GGGGAGGAGGCCGGGCCCGGGGGTCGCCCGGCGCCGGCTGCGGGGGCCAATCTCGGCGCGGCGGCGGTGACGGGCTCCGCCGCAAACCAATGCGGCACGGGCGGCACGGCCCCGCCGCCTCCGCCCGGAGCCCCGCGCGGGAGGGGAGCCGCGGGCGCGGAGGGGCGGCGGGGGAGCGGGGGGGCACCGTGGGCACCAGGCACCCGGCGCTTCGGGGCTCCGCCGCATGTGTCCGCACCTCTGCCCGCTCCCCGCAGCCTGGCGCCCAGCGAGGGGCTCCCCCACGCCGGGGGCAGCGGGTCAGGGCAGAGGGACAGCCCCCAGTTTGGGCACCGCGGTGGCACTGAGCATTGCCAGTGATGTTGAGCAGGGTCGGACATGTGGCAGGGGGTACCCGCACCCCAGACCCCCTGATCAGAGGGGCGGGGGCTGCCCCGGGGACTCTGTGTCCCCAAGGAGAGCAGGTGACTGGGCACGACCCAGCTGGCCCACAGGTCCCTGCCAAAGCACCAATCTGTGCCCAGCTCTCTTGTCAGAGCCCAATTCCATTACTAGGCTGATATTCCCATGGAGGGTCGCAGCTGCTGTGGTCCTTCGAGCAGAGCCAGCCAAAGTGCCAACGTGGCCCCCAGGACATGAGCTTGTCCCTTAGTGTTCATTTGTTGTGGAAGGAAACCTTTAAATCTCTGGTTCTTGGACAAAATGGGCTCCAAGAGCTGTCAGTGTTGATGGGATGCTGCTCTGGGGAAGTGAAATACCCTGGTGGAAGCATCAGCAGTGACCAGGGAGGATGGGAATCCAGCCAGCGCTGCTGCAGGTTTCTGCCTCCAGCCCCGGCCATTCCCCTGCCTGGGTGTCACACTGCCCACAGCTATCCCCCAAGGCCCCACCGAGAGGTTCAGCACTGTTCCCCACACACCCTGGCCCCACACGCACTGACAAATACCCAAATCAAACAGTGAGGACATGTTAAGCTGTCCCCAGTCCATTCCACTGCACTACAGGCCCTGTTCCCACTGCATCTTCCTGGCTCAGCTCCTCTTTGCCTGGAGTCTCACTTTTGTCCCCTCAGCTGCATTCCCAGGCAGTGCAGCTCCCATCCTTCCCCCAGGAGCACCAGCCTCCACGGACCACAGCTATCCAGCTTCTCCCCATACTCTCTCTCTTCTCCAGCTTTGCTCATTCCTTGACTTCACAGCCAGAAAGATGGTTTACAGAGCTACATTCCTCACCTTTCCCAACCATTCCCACCAGCCCTTCCAGATCACTCCTGGCTGCAGGGCAGCATCTCTCCCTGCACGTCTTCCCAGCTGCCATAGAAAGCACAACTGCTCTCAGGCCAGTGGCTCTGCAGGCTCTGCTATCCCTGACCCACAGTTTCTGCTGTAGGGAGCCGACACTCCAGTGTGTGGGGTTGGGATCCTTTAAGATCCTGCAGTTCAAGGGCTGTCTCATGATGGGCCATGAGAGATGAGTCTGTCCCAGCCTGTCCCCCACCCCCAGCCAGGCTGGCTGTGCGAGGGCTGCCTGTCAGGCTGGACACCCCTCCATGACCCTTGTGCCTATAGAGGGACCACTGAGGACTACACTTGATTATCTCAGTGTCCAACAGGCCATTAATCCGAATGTCCAGTTAATGTAAAGGACAGAGTGGGAACACGACATTGCAGGCAGTATTGCTGCAGCAGTGAGACAGTGGGAACACCCTGGGAAGGACATTGTCCTGCAGAAAAAATGTCAGCAGAGCCAGGGACTTGGCCTGTGTGGGATGTCTGTCGGGAGGCTGGATCCTGCAGCTCCCAGGACCACGGGCTGTGCCCGGCACGTTGTCAGGGGCGTGATGTCGAGCCCGGAACAACAACGGCGCT
This sequence comes from Pachycephala philippinensis, assembly GCA_013397055.1. Classification (NCBI taxonomy): domain Eukaryota; kingdom Metazoa; phylum Chordata; class Aves; order Passeriformes; genus Pachycephala; species Pachycephala philippinensis. The sequence goes on from VWZT01015210.1 coordinate 264,417, forward strand.
TTTCACAGCCACGGCCCCGCTCCTGAACCATCTGGGCACTTGTACAAAGATGCTTGTATTCACCAAAGTAGCTGCTACTTTGTCATGGATCCCACTCTGCATAAATTGTTCATCTGCCTCCGAGCTCCCCTTCTGAACCAGCTGAGCTGTTGCTGAAGAATGGGATCCTCGGCACTGGCAGGTGCTGCTTTCAGCGCGAGCAGCCGGGGCTGAGCCAGCTGAGCAGTTTAATGAGCAGCGCATTCATGGCAGCCCGGCTGTGCCGAGCCTCTGCCTGGGCCACGGAGCCGCTGCAACTTTGTTCCTCCACCCAGGGAGCAGTTTTTTTGAGGTTCCAGTTTTCCGCATTTTTTTCCTCAAGCCCCTCGCTGAGGCAGCACAGGAACCCCTTGGCTGAGTTCACCCTCCTCTGCTGCCTCTGACTTGTCCTCAAAACAGGGAACATCACTGGAGCCCGACAGCTCCACGTTCCACTCTCAAAATACCTGACAAGGTTTCCACAGAGCGTATCAAAGGCTGGCAGATGCCTTTATAAAAGTACTCTCTGTTTGCAGCTTTGATCGACAAGAATGCACTTTTCATGAGTAATGTCTTTTTCTTTCCCTGTTAATAATTTATACTGTAAATCCTACAAATTCTCCCGATTTGGATTCTCTGCCACTTGCAGTTTTGAGCTAAAAAAATTCAAAATGCAGCTTTCCAAATGTAAAGTGAATTCTTAGCTGTGTTTGTTTTCCAGCAGGTTAAATTTCACAAAGAGAGTTGCACAGGCTGCCCAGAGAAGTTGTGGTTGCCGGATCTCTTGAAATATTCCAGCTTCTGTACAGGGCTTGGAGCAACCTGGGATAGTCAAAAGCGATCCTGCCCATGGCAGGGGGTGGGATGAAATGAGATTTAAGGTCCCTTCCAGCCCAAACCGCTCCAGGATTCTGTGATTCTATGCTTTCAATAGAAAATATCATTCATTATCTATTCTGTACATAATCCATGTATTTACCATGGCTTACAGTTTGTCACCCACAGGCAGCTGGAGCTCTGAGAGCAGAGCAGGTGTATGTGAGGTGTGTTGCCCAGGTAAGGCTGGAGCAGAGCCCAGGGATGCCAAGTGCCTGGCTCGGGGGCCTGGCTGGAGACCCCAGCAGCAGCCACAGGGGTAAAGGATGGCTGTTCATCTTTGAATATGCAAATGTTGTAAGCAATAACTGCTTCTTGTGCTGAAATGACCAAAACACAGCCCTCTGCTCTCAGGGGCACTCCTTGTTTGAGTGTAGCCTGCTCTGTTTGGACACATTTGGCATTTCCCGGAGCCGGGAGCGGGGCTGTCAGCTCTGCTTTGCCTTTCAGCAGGTACCTGCATCTGAAATTATATAAACCCACTGTTCTCAGCATCTGAGCTCCAACACCAGCCAGCGCCAGCCGGATGAGATGTCAAAGTGGGGCCCAGCTCTCAGGGCTTGCCTGTAATTCAAGTGGTCAACAGTGCTGTCAGCATTACCATCAGCCTTCCAAAGCAGCTGGATTCATCCCTGGGCAGCTCTCCAGGCTGCCTGACCCATCATTCGCCACCTCACGTTTGCTCTCAGCTTCCTATGCACTGAGAATTGATAGAAACAAAGCCCAAATTCTCTCTTATTCCTTAATTACTTTTTTTTGATTAAAAGGTTTGGAAAAGAAGACTGAACCTCTTCTCAAAAGAGGCTCACCTGGCTATTGCAACCAGCCACTGAGCTCCTTCCCATCTACCTGCCCTGGATCTGGAATAAATGTCTGTCACCTCTTTATGCAATATTTTCCTACAATAATGAATAATTATAACACTATGGCAACGGTCGAGGGACTCACCACTGGCTCCAGGCCAGTTTTAGCACTGCAGCCTGGTTCCAGACAGAAGATCCTTCTGGGGGTGCAACAGCAGCAGTGTTCTGCCATCAGGTCGTGTTTGGGGACTGTGGAAGCCCTTTAGTGAGTGATTGTGCATCTTTCACCCTCAGCTGGGCACTGATGGCCATGGGGAACATTTGGACCAGCAGCTGAGTTGTCTCCTCCAGCCAAATGAGGTCAATAAGTTGTGGTTACTTAGGCTTGGATGCTGTCCCTCAGACACAGAAAAGGAGGCAAAGAAAGGTGAGGAAAGGAGAAGACAAAGTGAGAGAGAAAGAGCAGAGCAGAGCAGAGCAGAGAAGAGAAGAGAAGAGAAGAGAAGAGAAGAGAAGAGAAGAGAAGAGAAGAGAAGAGAAGAGAAGAGAAGAGAAGAGAAGAGAAGAGAAGAGAAGAGGAGAGAAGAGCAGAGAAGAGAAGAGAAGAGAAGAGAAGAGAAGAGAAGAGAAGAGAAGAGAAGAGAAGAGAAGGGGATGAGGGAGAAGAAGAGGGTGATGAGGATGGAAGTCAAGTGTAAGAGGGCCAGGAGTGAAAGGATGGGCTGGAACCATCTCAGCAACCTCTCCACGTGTACCCACAGGGGAATAAGCTGGAGCATCCAAGCTTCCCAACTCCCAGGCATGTAAAATTTTAACCATAATTTGCAATTATAACCAGAGGATAAGATTTCAGCCTATTAAGAGGAGGTGGGAACCTGCAGGGTGATGCACATTAATTACTGCTGACATCCAGGGACAGGCTCATTAGACAGAAGTTCCTTCAGTTCCAGCACACAACTTCTGGCTTGAGGCAGATATTCCAGGGAATAATTACAGAGCCTGTGCTGCTGGGCAGGTCAGAGGAGCCAACCAAATCCACCTCTTCACTCCCCCTGGAGCTGCAGGGATGAGAGAGACTCTTGGGATGGGGAAGAGGCTGGGAAGAGCCCAGCAAGGAGCAGGGGCAAAGCTCAGGGCCAGGAGTGATAGGGCAAGTGGGAATGGCTTCCCACTGCCAGAGGGCAGGGATAGATGGGATATTGGGAAGGAATTCTCGGCTGTGAGGGTGGGGAGGCCCTGGCACATGGCGCCCAGAGCAGCTGTGGCTGCTCCTGGATCCCTGGGTGTGTCCAAGGCCAGGCTGAACAGGGCTTGGAGCAGCCTGGGATAGTGGAAGGTGTCCCTGCCCACGGAATGGGGTGGGACTGGATGAGCCTTAAGATCCCTTCCAGCTCAAACCATTCCAGGATTCTATGATTCCATTATTGCACCAAATAACTCCAGACTAAGACTCATAATTGTCTGTTTTCACTTTTAAATACAGCAGAGACACTTAGGCCTGACTGTGTGACTGTTCAAGCCAGCAATTCCCCTGCAAACCTTCGCCCAACCCCTCTCCCTGCCCAGAGCTGATCAGGTGTGTCAGGACAAGCTTTGCTCCATGTGCTCACGGCAGAGTCTCCCCTTTGGAGGCTCCGTGCTTGTGGCTGGATGGATGGGGCACAGGGTTTCCTCCTCCCCCTGAGTCCCTCCCTGAGCTGTAGTACCTCAGCAGTCCCTAAAAAGTGAAAATACAACTTCCAGCCTCCTCGGGTGCTCACAGAGGTAATGCTGAAAGACGCTCTCGGCAGTTTTGTGCCAGCAAGATAAGCTCTGGTTTATATTTAGGGAATGCAACTAGGGAATAGTTCTGAATCCAGCTCAGAAAGCCATTTAAAACATTCCTATAATTCTATTTACAGACTGTTTCTGTAAATGTTGTAACAGGCAGAAAGGAGGGTATCTCTGTGTATCTCTGCCTCTGGGGACTCTACTGTGAACTGGGAGGTCATAAAAACACATTACTGGGGTTGTGTCTCTCCCCAGCACACCCAGGGAAGCTCTGCCATGACCCACGACTGGGCACCACAACCAGCACTTGTGTTTCCTTTATGAATCTCATGATATTTAGTGGAATTTTCCTGAAAGTCCGACTCCCTGATCTTCATGAAAAGTAATCACAGGCTCTGTCAAAAAAAAATATCTCTCTGCTGATTGTCAAAGAAGGCTGGAAAATGTGAGAGGCAGATGGCCCAGAGGGTGCTCAGTGGGGGTCACAGATAAGACAGCAGGAGAAGCAGCCCTGGGGTTTTCACTCTCCATCCCAGGCTTTGCACCCCTGGCTCCTGATTTTCAGGCATGAGGGCTTGGATTTGCTAATGCTGTCCCTGATGTGCAAGAATCTAACTGTAAGTAAATACTTAATTTACATTGATGTTTGAAGGATGCTTGAAGGACTTGGGCACATAATCCTACAAGATCTGGGCCCCCAAGTCTGTTCAGCTCTGCTGAAGCCCCATCCTTTAAATGCCCATGGGAATCCTTGTGTGTGTGGGGCTCCCGTCCTGCTGCCTCCCGGGCCTTGGCTCCCTGGGCATCAGTGGACACCAGAAGGCAGCAGAAAAGCCCTGCCAGCTAAAGCCAGCATCCAAACAGGCCAAAACGAGTGGGAGGGTGACGGGAGGCCCCAGGCACTGCAGGAATCCGGGTGGCATTTCACTGCAGGGGAAGGATCCACAAGTGACAGCAGCTACCAGGGGTGGGCACTGGGGACTGTCCAGCACTGGCTTTAGGAGCTGCTGGTCTGGGTCTGGAGCCCAGGTGAGCAGGGGAAGATGAGCACATTCCAGATCCTGCTGCACCTGATGTGACAGGGGGATGTCAGCAAGCAAGGACAGCACCAGGAGATGGGGCGGAGAGGGAAGGCATCAGGTGTGACTTCTCTAGTGACAGAACAAGAGGAAATCACCTCAAGCTGTGCCACAGGAGGTTAAGGTTGGACATCAGGAGGAATTTCTTCACAGAAAGGGTGCTCAGGCACTAGAAGGGGCTGCCCAGGGATGTTTGGAGTCCCCATCCCTGGAGGAGTCCAAGAAAGGCCTGGACGTGGCACTCAGTGCTCTGGGCTGGGTGCCAAACTGGGGCTTGGTCACAGGTTGGACTTGAAGGTCTTGGAGGTCTTTTCCCAGTGCCTCAGTGACTCTGGGATTCTGTGATTCTTGCCTTAACCAGAGAGGCCACCCCATGGTGAGACTCTTGATGAGCCCTCATGAAAAAAACCAACCTGGATTCTGAGTTTTTCCCAATGGCAGGAGAGCAGCCACTGCCAGGCCCAGCTGCCTGTGAGCTGCTGGCCACATTCTGAGCTGACCCCGGCCCCAAGCTGCACATGGAGTCCAGCCGAGCTGGCAGATTTCCCACAGAAAAACCATGGCTCATCCTCTGGTGTTAATTCGAGCTTGCTCCCCAGCCTCTGTGAGGGAACAGCAAGGTCCAAGCCCTTGGGAACCCTCCTGGAACACCTCTGTCCTTGAGGAAGGCAGGCAGGTCTCTGCCTCGGGGTGCCGGAGCCTGCTCAGCACAGCCTGACCCTGCTCACAGCAGAGCCCAGCACCCGGCTCCCGCTGCTCCCCACAGCAGCAGAAGGTTTGACAAGCCTCGGATTTAATTTGGATTTAATCTAAACTACTCCTGGCATCCCTGCTTTGGACTCTGCCTGATGCCTGCCGTGGTGGTTGGAGGGGCTGTCCCTCCCGGTCAGCCTCCCCGTGGGGGTGCACGACCCCCAGTCCCCCGGCACACAGAGCTGCCCTGGGCAGGGCAGGACAGAGCCAGGGACAGTCGGGAGGGCCGTGTCCCCAAACCCTTGGCTCAGGAGTATTTCTGTGGCTCTGGCACGAAGCAAGGCTGGAAAGTCTTCCCCTGCGTTTGCAAAGCCCCTGATGGCGCGGCGGGGAGCGGCCGCCTGTTCCCGCAGCCCCGTGTGCCGCTGGAGGCGATGGCTCCGCTGACGAACAGGGAATGACAAGTGCTCCCTGGCACGCTCCCAGCCCATGGATCCCATCCTGCCGTCCCCACTCCGGCCCAGCCGCGGTGGCTCTGCATGATGCTGAGGACAGCACGGAGACAGCACCGTGACAGGCTCTGCCCCACCAACCTGCTGCAGCATCAGGCACTCATTTTACCACAGGAAAGCCTCATTGTTCCTATCTGAGGGAATGTTAAAACAGTGTTTGCCAAGGGAACATGGTGGGAGGCCCATCACCCTCAAACCCCAGTGCTCGGGCACCACGGAAAATGCATTTGCCTGGGAAGTGTTCCAGGCAATGGGCATTGCTTTCCTTAACTTGCTTTTATTTTTCTCTTAAATACGTTTAAAATTACTTTCTTCAAAATATTTCTCGTAGAACCCTGTTGTCTGAAGCAAATGGACTCCCGGGGTGGTGCTACAGCTACAACTTCCAGTGTCTGGGTTGGATATTTACTGCTCTATTATATTCATTCTGTATCCAGACTTTTGGGCAATCGTAGCCACGAGAGAACAGCAAAGGCAATAATTTGGGCATTTGCAGACACGTCATGAGGCTGCCAGCAGGGAGTGGATAATCCCTGGCATTTCGGAGGGATGAGCATTCACTGCACATGTTGGGTGGAAGGAGGTAAGCGATGTGTGAGGGCTGTGCAGAGACCCCTGGCAGGGCAGGGGTGCACTGGGACACTCGTGCCCTCGGATGACACCCTTGGGGTGACACAGACATTTGAGCGAGCCCAGGCTGGGACAGCGAAGCCGGGGCTGGGCACGCCGGGGGCACAGGCTGGGGGTGGGGGTGACGAGCACCCAGCTCTGCCAGCACCCGGCTCCCCATCCCTCTGCCCTTTGGGAACACATGGGCCATGGAGCCGACCTTCCTCAGAGCCTAACGAGGCCATCCAGGCACTAGCCCACAGCTCCCAGGCTGCCCCAGTCACCTCAGACTGTTTTATGAATAAGACCCTGGAAAGTCAACATAGAGATGATGTCCACTTGTTACCCAGGAAGTGGCCTTTTCTCCTCCAAACAGATGGTCTTTTACAGGATAACGAATTATAAGGAAAAAGATGCATTCCAAAGGGTTCTCCCCATGGGAGAGGAGGAAGAATGAAAGCTGTGGTGCTGCAGCATGGCTGACCTCAGGCATGGGGTAACAAATTAAACCTTCCCTTCTTAGTAGGAAACCCTGGGGTTTGGGCTTCTGCTTTGTTTGGATATGTTTTTTCTTCTGTGTAACACTACCCTTTATTTAGAGTCAATATGAAATCCTCTCATCCCCGTGGATTTCCTGAGTGCTGTCTGGGAGCTGGAGCCTGTGCCGAGCTGCAGACAAGAAATTAAAAAATAGGGATGTGCATAAGAACTGTGAGAGTTCCAGTAACTAAAAACACCCTGGTGGAAGCGTATTTAGGAAAGCAATTGGCATCTGTATTAACTGGAAGGAAAGCAGTCCCTTTAAATACACCACCAAACACAGGTATTAAACAGGCAGGTTCATTAACCGAGGTCAGATTTTTATACACTTTGTGTTTCTAATGAGCTGAATTAGCAGCAAAGAGATTGAGGGGAAAACAGAGAGAGAAGAGAACTGATGAAGAGCAAAAAGCCTCTGGATGGGAGGGCTTAGGACCAGCTGGAGCTGTGTCTGTTGGGAGCAATGGGAGAAGAGGGGAATGGCTGGTTTGAGTGCAGGGAGCATTGTCTCCTGGCCGGGAGCAGAGGGCAGAGCCTGGGCCCCAGGGCAGTGACACACACATCCCCAATCCATTGGCAACCAGGAAGATGTGAAATAGCCACAATCAGGAACACCAGAATCTAAAAAGAGAGAGCTGACCCAGTGCGGTTGATTTTGAATACACCTTTGAATGCCGGGGAAAATCAGAAAGAAAGTGCTGATGCTGTAGTGAAAATCAAGGAGACTGGCAGATTTCCACACAGGAAAAGTAATGGAAAAAACTGAGACAGAGTTAAGGGACAAAAATATAGTTGTTACTAACACAGTTTTATAGACAGTAGATTCTGTCAAATAAATGTGCTTCCACTCCTTGATAAGATCACAGGTCAGTGAAATTCATAGAATCATAAAATCATGGAAACCCAGAATAGTTTGGGCTGGAAGGGACCTTAAATCCCACCCCGTTCCACCCCCTGCCACGGGCAGGGACACCTTCCACTATCCCAGACTGCTCCAAGCCCTGTCCAGCCTGGCCTTGGACACTTCCAGGGATCCAGGGGCAGCCACAGCTTCTCTGGGCACCCTGTGCCAGGGCCTTACCACCCTCACAGGGAGGAATCTCATCCCAATATCCCATCTCACCTGCCCTCTGGCAGTTTGTGGTGCAGATGTGCCCCAACATGGGGCTGTCAGGACGAGATCAGCCCAAGGCTGTGGTGAGGTGGCACTGGCAGCTGGCAGGGCTGTGCCGTGCCCGTGGCACAGCACCATCAGCACAGCACCATCAGCACAGCCCGGCCTGTGGAGGGGCTCGCCAGGGACTGGGGATAATTTTTTTCTAATCTGCAGATTGTTAGCAAATGCAAGATCACTGCTGATAAAACATATGGATGATTAAGAGCCTGGCAGGAGAGTCACTAACAAGGAAGAGCAGCTGAGGCACACAGTGCTCCCAAACACTCCACTCATCCAAGCAGAGAGGTTTTAATAAGTCTGGGAATAAAACTGGAGATGTGAGTGCGAGACCCTGGCCATGCCCAGGCACTGGGCCATGATGGGGATGCTGGAGATTGCTCCTAGAAAGCCCTGGGAGAGCATGGGGGGAAAAACAATGCACCAGGAGCATCCAGGGTGCTCCCTGGCAAACAAAGCCACCAGCCAGAAGAGCAGGGCAGTGAATTTGCCCATGGAAAATTCAATTACCCAGTGTTTAGACTGACCCTGGAGATCTACATTCAGGTTTGGTGTTTGAATGCTTAACAAAGATGTGCAGCAAGTGCAGAGAGAATGAGTAAAATCCCTGAGAGGCTGCAAAAACACCCCGTGAGCTCCATCTGCTTAACTTTCATGGAATGCTGAGAGCTGCCTTTATTGAAGTGTGTAAATATCTTTATGGCAAGGAAGGCACCTGATGGTTAAAGGTGCTTTTATTTCACACAGAAAGGCAGAGATGGTGCCAAGAGCCGGGAATCAAAGCAGAGAAGCTGAGAGAGGAAGCACTCAGGGCTCACAGGGCCAGGCCACTCTTGGGAGCTGGGATTGGTGACTCCCCACACCCTTAAGTCCTGTCCCTACCAAATGTGTCCCTCAGGAGCGCAGGATCCTGCCCACAGACCACCACAGCCCGGAGATGAGCCTCCTCTGCTAACTCTCCCTGGCCCTGAACCTGCAGCTGGTTTGGAGCCTGGAAACAGATCTCTAAAAGTGGTTCTTCAAAAAGCAGAGAGGGAAGATGAAAGCAAGAGGAGTTAAAAACGAGATAAAGGCAAAAGCAAACAGCAATTAACCTTCCTGCTCTGAAATCCTGGCTTCCCAGAGCTTGGAACATTGCACTGGGAGGGGAGCAGCCCCTGCTGAGGCACAGCCCTGCCAGGATGGGGCTGGAGGGGCACCACGTGTGGCACAGCCCTGCCGGGATGGGGCTGGGGGACGGGACTCTGGGACTGGATGGGACACGAAGGCAGCTGGGAACAGCAGGGTGGGAGTGCAGCCTCAGAACATCCCGGGTGGGATCCTGATCTCAGGGTCACTTCTCAGGCTGGTGCTCGGCTCCCACCGCCCCTGACCTGCCTGCCAGGCACAGAGCTGTGGCCACATTCCCCCTGCCCAGCACAAACAGGGCACAGCCCCTGGCCCAAAACATCAGCAATCCAGGGAAGAGCTGTCAGCATCCTTCAGGAGTGGGAATACTCATAAATATGGAGCGGAAATTAGCTCAGGCGATAGCAGAGCAGCTCGGCAGAGCCGTGCAGCTCCTGGCACAGCCATTGCCATGGTACCTGTCAGCAGCTCTGCATTGTTTCACACGTCCCACTGCTCTGAAAGGAGCTTTTTTAAGCAGCAGCATTTGAAAACTGAGCAATGAAGACAACTGTCGTGGCACCCCTAAACCCAGTGAACTCGGCGTGTTTGGGGAACTGTATTAACTCAATACATTCCAGAGTGTCCCCTCAGGAGCACCAACCGCTGAACCGCGCCTGCTGCTGCTGTTTTATCACATCACAAATTATTTCAGAAGCAAATGGATCCCCTCTAACTCGGAGATTTGTAACAGTGGCAAAATCAGGTTTTTACTCCAAGAATGTGAGTTTCACCATCACCACACTGCTTATGCATCTGCCAGGCTCTCTCCACACTGTACTCTCCCATGAGGTCACTGGGTGCTTCATAAAATCAAAGAATCCCAGATTCACTGAGGCTGGAAAAGCCCTCCCAGGCCATCGAGTCTAAGCTGTGCCTGATCCCCACCTCGTCCCCAGCCCAGAGCACTGAGTGCCATGTCCAGGCCTTCCTTGGACACCTCCAGGGGTGGGGACTCCAAACCTCCCTGGGCAGCCCCTGCCAAGGCCTGAGCACCCTTTCTGTGAAGAAATTCCTCCTGATGTCCAACCTGGCCCTCCCCTGGCACAGCCTGAGGCCATTTCCTCTTGTTCTGTCTCTTGTTCCCTGGGAGAAGAGCCTGACCCCACGTGGCTATAGAGAATTAGAATAATTACAATAATTGTAATAAGAGACTACAATCAGGCCCATAAGAGTTTTTACCATCTGCTTCTGACCCCTTGTTGCAGTTATGCCGTGGGTGAGGCTGTCCCTGGAAGCCCAGAGCTGCTGGTTTCGGTCCCACTCGGGGGGTTCGGAGGGGCAGGAGCCCCGGGGAAGGGCTGGGGTCCATCCCTCGCTGCTGGCCGGGAGCCAGGAACGCCTGGCACACACTTCCAGAGCGACCACAGCCCCGCCAGTCCCAGCAGCTTTCAGTGCAACAACGTGCCAAGGGAAAAGGCAGGGTTCCCATGGGAACGGAAAGTGCTGACATTTCCAAACTAAAAAAAGAAAGAAGCAGCAAAGTACGTGCTCAGCAGGACGCCGTGGACATGGCTGTGGGGGGATCTGTATTGCCTTTCTCCTCTCCTGCCCTCCAAGGTAAGATACTTCTCAACCAGCTCACAACAGAGCCCTGGCTCAGCTCCAAGCCACGAGCCAAAGTTCTGTTTACCTGCTCTGGGTGTTTCAGTTCAGGCCAATTGCCTGCAAGATTAATTTTTGTGCAGGGATGTATCATGCAGCCTTTACCTGAAACCACATTAAAGGAGATGGAGCGTCCACGTGAAATCCTGCTGAGGTATTTATCTCCCTCATGCAAAATGATTGAGATAAATAAGGCAAATTAAACTGCCATATTGTTGTAGCTAAATTATTTGTAATGGCACCATGAAATGTACTGGCTGCATGGTAATTAAGTGTCCTGGAGATTCGGGTGGGAAGATCTTTAGCTCAGAGAGATGTTTCTCTCTCTGTCAGATCGAAGTGACGTTAGCAGCGGATGGGGACGCTGGCGTTGGACACCCATTTCTGCAGCGCTGCCCCGGATGCAGCCGGTCCCTGACAGGCTGGGAGAGGTGCTGCCATTCCGGCTCTTCTCCGTGGCACAGCTTTGCCATTTCAAACCTGTTTTTTGCAGAATGAAGAAGAGAAGCTAGTGAAGATGTTGAGTGAGTGAACAACTCACTCTGCTCACTCCAGTCCATCCCACAGCACGCAGCCTGGGAGGGCAGAGAGGAGGCTTCTGGCCCAGGAGAGGGGGTTGTGAGTGCCTGGAAAGCAGCCTGAGGAAGGGAAGAGAAACAAAAAGGCTTTACCAAATGTTTCTGACAGAGTGAACAAAAATAGCAAATGATTAATGTCATCGTTTAGGAATATCAAAAAGTGCCAGTTCTTGTGATCAGGGAGCAATTTCAAAGGGAAGGTTGTGCTGCCAGCTGGAAGAGTGACCTGCAGGACCCAAAGGCTCCCACGATGAACTACCACTTACCTCATTTGAAAATCTGAACATTGGAAAAAAACACACCTAATACGCTGGTGACCAGAGGGGGATGTCCCAGGAAAAGGCAAAGAAAATTTGACTGAAGTATCCCATTTTTTCCTTGAGGACCCACAGCACAGTTAAACCTCAGACCCTGACACCTGTGGGGTCAGAATTTCATCTTCAGAGCCCAGCAGACCCTGGCCTGGAGCAGACTGCAGCCCGGAGCACACCTCCACACAATTACAAGTCTGTTTCTCTGCATGTTGCACGTGAAAACACAAATATTTTTAGGTACTTTTTCTCACAAAACATTCAGAAATGTTTCCACCCCTTCCCTGTGCTTTCTCTTGTACCTGTGCTGGGTCTGAGGCTGCTCCATCGTGATTTTGCTTTCTGGAAGGCAGAACCAATCTATGGAAGAAGCGGAAGAGGAGGGAGTGGTTTCCCAAGCAACAGTATGCAGGTGAGAGCAGGGCCCTCCCTCCTCATCCTCCTCGTGGTGGGGCTCTGGGCACAGGCCGGGCAGCCGGGACCGTCTCCAGCTGCCAGGGGAATGTTGGAGGGGCAAATTACTCATCCACTGTGTAGTGGAAAAGACTCAGCAGCCTGTGGGTGGCATCTGAGACTGCTGCTGTCCCACAGGTGAGTGCGCCTCCGCTTAGAGCAGGGCCCCTTGGATACCTGAGCATTCCCGAGCTCAGGAGAGCCTGGCGCTGCTCCGGCTGCTGCAGAGCTGTTTGCTAAATCAGCTCATGCCTGGCTCCCACCCGCGCCTGCCTTCCCGGCTCGCTCTGACTTCGTGACTGCTGAATGACAGCCGCAGGTTTATTGATGCCGTGCAGAGCTACTCCTAAAAAAAGCATCGGAGAAGGGCGGGAGCCTCCCCTGCCTCTCGTGTGCCCCAGGCAGGAGGGGCAAAGCCCGGGGGGCTCTGCAGACCCACCCGCAGACCCAGATCCGCGGAAAAGGCACCTGCAGGAACGCCCAGCCGGACACCTGGCTCTCCGCAGCGTTTGTGTGATGTGCGCGGTGAGTCATGGAGCGGGCAGCTTCCCTCCCTGGGAGACACTGACTCATCCCGGAGCACCACGCACTCCTGGCCACGGACACAGCTGACCTGGCTCTCCCTGAGGAAGGGAGCAAACAGCATTCACTTCAGTATTTCACGGGATTCAGCAGTATGAGGAGTGAGGGTAAAGCCCTTCGTGCCCATTTCCAATCCGTTGCTGGTGGCGCTCTGATGGAACTCAGAGCAGGGAGCTCCAGAACTGCCCGGTCCGTTTTGGGATAACATTCACTCAGGCAGGAGGCTCCAAGCAGAACCACCTGTTGGTACAGGCAGAGGCACTGAGCAGCCTCCTGCCTCCTCGGACCCTCACCGTGACCACTGGCCAGTCCCTCCCGCAGCAAAGCAATTTGTGGCAGCCTCCAGGAAGAATTAGCGACAGTCCTGACATCCAGCTGAGGGAGTTTCCATCCCACTCCTGTGTGTTTCAGGAACAGGAGGATGAAACTTCCTGCAGTGCCTGCCATGGTGCTGCTCAGGGTTCCCTTCGGGGCAGGCAGGTGGCTGGAGCACCAGATCTCCAGCGTGGCAACAGGAAATGGTTTGCCATGGATTTGTTATCCATGTTGATTGTGCTGGAGGAGACTGGATGAGTTCTTTTGTCTTCATCCTTTGGATGCCCACACCAGCTGAGCAGGGGCTCCTGCCCGCTCTGGCAGCAGGGGATGGGTGCCCCACAGGAGCATTCCTGAGGGACAGTCCCTTGGCTGCTTCCCTGGGCCACTCTCATTACGCCACTGTCTCGTTTGTTTGATTGGCTTAGTCTATAACCCTCTTCTATTTCTAGAAGAACACAGGGAGCTGTTTTCTGCCATTGCTTTCATGGCTCAGGGGCAGAGTTTCCAATCTGGAGTTGGAGAAGCAAATCCACTCCTCCTTCAGGAGGCTGAGGACAATCTGTTGAAGATAAATTGTTGAAGACAAATTGTTGAAGGCAATCTGTTCTTACCAAGGATGGCTTCCCAACGACAGGGAACATGCTTGTCACTGATGGTGTTTGCTCCACCGTTGCCTGTGTATTGGAAAAAACAGGAATATAAGCAGGGCATGGGGATACATGTCAGTCACAGGAGCAGACTGCAAGTCCTGATTCAGTTCTCTTAACTGCAGTATGAATATTTTATAACAAGGCCAAAAAAAACCCCCTATGCAAAGCTATATCAAACTGTTTTAAATTCCTCCACATAAAACTGGCCACAAAGGGGATTATAAAGGCAATTCCCCCCTTAACACTGAACATTCTGCTCCTCAGAGTTTAATGAACTGTGCTATTTTAATGCACTTTCGAAGCACGTCATCCGTATTCTAACCACTGACCTTTTCCTAATGCCCTTCAGACATCCAACAAATAGGTTACATCTGTTCCTTCCAAAGCAAGGCAAGACATGGAGACCAGCATCTCCTGGGGTTTGGAGTGGCACAGCATCATCTTTGATGTCTATCACAACCTGTGAGGCAGAACATGAGCAGCCAAAGCCCTGGAGCCACGTGAGCCGTTCTGCTCCGGCCGTGCCCTGCCAGGTAGCCCTGGCTGGTGGCCCTGCTCCTGGCGCGTTGTCCTCACCAGCTCTGGCCTTTGCCTGCCCCGTGCACGCTGGGGTGAGAGCTGGTGAGATGGAAACCCATCTGGTGACCTGTGAGAGGGCTCCAGGGACCCCCACTGGAAACCGCTTCCCAAGACTCTGCGAGATGGTTTATTTACTCCCACAAAGAGAAAAACCTTTCTTATTCCAGTTTTGTGACTAAAACCCCCTCAAAGGCTGCCTCCTCTGACACGGGGTGGAACTAAACTCCGATGTGTCACTGCTCATCACTCACCATATGATTCGATGGCTGGAAACGCGCATGACCAGGAACAAACCTGAGATGCCCTCTTTCTTGTGTGGCCTTTTGTTTTTCAAAGAAAGCTCTTTGCCAAGGGTTAGGATTATTTTTCCCCACTTTTACAGATGCATCAAACCATTAATTACAGTATTACAGAAACAGGCAATGGGAGATGTTTGGTGCCCATCAGCTGAAGGAGTGAAAGGATTTAGCAGTCCTGCTTTCACTCATGCTTGGATTTTCCTGACGCCATTTAAGAGCATTAAAATGCCATGAAAAAAAGTCAAATAGATGTAAGAAGGGAAATAATTCTGTTCTCATTTTTCACTGGAGATTGGAAAACCCAGGTAACGGCAAAGCAAACTGATGTTTTACAGTAGTGCTGTATGGATAAGTGACTGCCCAGGCAATGTGTGACCCCTGCCAGGGCCCCAGATCTCCCAGGGGTTTCTGGGGTGACAGAAGCTGCGCTGGGCAGAGCTGAACTTCCCTGGGTGTTGGATGGTGCAGCACAGGGCAGCTGCTGTGGCACACCCAGCTCTGGAGGTGGTGCTGCTCCTCCCATTCTTGGATGGACCTTGCTGCAGCCCACCAGGAATTCTCTATTTCTGTGGAATTTTAACTGGCTGCCTGAGGAGATGCTGGATGCTAAACCCCCTTCTACGTGTGTTGAGGGGCTTCAAATGCCTTGACTCCACGTCCATGCCTGTCTTGGCCAGCAGAGGAAAGCTCCAGCCTGGAGTTCAAGCCCTGGCATTGTTTTATCACCACCCAGGGCTGTTTATTGCGGTCCCAAACTAGGCAAGGACACACAGCCCAAGAGGCTGGGACAAACTTCGTCTGCAGGTCAGAGAGGAGGTTGGAGCACAGATTTACCCTCACGCACACAAACCCTACACATCCTGCAATTCTGCCAAATTTCATAAATGTGCTGTGACACAATGGTTACATCTGGGAGCTATTTCTGTAAAAAGCACGGCGCTGATGTGACCCTGTCTGCTCCAGAAACACGCTGGGTTGATGCATACAGCATCCACAGGCCACCCCAAAACACCGTCCTTAAAAAACAACTGAGATTCCAGCTCAGTGTCACCAGAGCTGCAGATTTCCTCCTGAGGCACCAGAAGGGCTCTGGTTCTAGAGGGGGCAGGTGATGCTCTGGCTTAGCCCGACCGGGATGGGGAATAAGATAAGCCCAGCCCAAGTCCTGTATATCCCTTCCATTGCCTCTCTCCATCACTTAAGCAAGTCCTCGTAAGAAGGACAGACGTGTGCTGCCAGACTGTGAAAGTCAGATGAATATATGACTATTTATTCGTATATTATATGTATAATAATTAATAAAAATGGATATACTCATTTTGTATAATAAATTTTGTATGTTATTTTATATTTACTGTATTTTATATGAATAGAAATGAATATATTCACTTGCCAAGGAAGTCAGTGGGAATGAAATGAGCTCAGCTGCTCACAGGATCAGGCCCATTAACAACAGCTTTATGCTGTTTCCAGGAAATCACAGTGCTTAGACAGGAAGGGTGTTCAGCCATGAAAAATACGGATTTTCTTGCAGAGGTCATGCTCTGAGCAGTTGAGTTTGTTGATACTGGCGGTGACCAGGTAAGAGAGGCAGAAGCAGGACCTGGGGTGTGGGAAAAGCAGAATCTACAGGTTCAGGTAGAGAAGCCAGCAGGGCAGTCAGCAAGATTCGTCCCCAGGGACTCTGTAATTTGATTTACCCTCTGTGTGGTGCAGTGCAGGCCTGTTCCCACCAGGCAGGGACAGTTCTGACCCAGCTCAGTGACTAAATGAGGTGCTTATTTCTGAGCACTCTGCTCAGCACTTTTCCAGATCACAGGTGAGGAGCTCAGCACTTGAGGGACAGGTCTGTAAGAACCAAACCATAATAAACACAACACAATAAGATGCTGGAGGCACACACAGGGTGACAAGAGGGCAGGTGACAGGCAGTGTCCCACGGGAGCCCTGCAGTGCCCCGGGCACAGTCCCAGCCTGAATCCAACGCTCAGAGCTGCCTCTGCTCTCCCCTCCCAGAAGGCCTCGGCATCCTCAGTGGGACACAGTAATTAAGCTGACATAGAAGAACACAACCCTTCTTCAAAGGGCTGGCAGATTGTTTGGGGATTTCTCCTGTAGCTGCACAACTGCACTCGGGGGCAATATGAATATTGGAAAAGAAAAAAGGGAAAGGAAGAAGCCAACAGAAATGGGAATGGCAGAAACTGAAGAAGCACAGAGGAGTGCAATAGAGACTGTGCAGGAAAGATAAAACCACGACAGGAGGAAAACGTGTTGTCTTTGCACAAAGTGACGCAGAGGAAGGACTGACGGAGCACTCCCAGCCCTGCCCCTGCGCCAACACAGACCTTCAGAGGAATGCAGCTGGCACGAGACTGGGTTGGGTTGGACTCTAAAGCCTCCACAAAGGCTGTACCAAGGGCTGGAATGTGCAGATCCCCAGCTGTCCGCCCCGGGACCCTGCTTGTAGAAGAAACGAGTGCCCTCGGGCACAAGCAGCCCTTGCTCTGGCTCCTGCAGTGGGAATGCTCTGGTCAGAGCAGCCACCTCCTGCCAGCACCTCAGGGACACCACACAGCCCCGAGGTGAGGGGCACCCGCCTTACTGCACTGTCTAAAAGTGGTTTGGAAGTGAATGAAAGAGTACCGGGAGCTGCTGCCCGGCCGCACGGGGAGGCAGGTGAGGAAAACAGATCCACACATCCGGGGATGGATCCACTCCGCCGGGAGCCCCCCAGTGTGTGCTGGGCTCACTGAATTACACACGTTTACCCACAGGTTTGTGGCCATGGTTTTCCTTGTTTCGTCCATAACAACACATTCCCAGAAAAACACAAAGAAGGAAAAATCCTCTGAGGTAAGGAGCAACAGAGAGATAAGTCTGATTAGGAAGACAACTATTAATGGCAATTATGCTTTAATTACTGTGCCTAATCTTTTTGAACCAGCAGTTTCTAGCATGTCCTCTACCAAACAAAGAACTTAATACTTCTGACTCTGTGTTCCATGAGCTGTAGGAGGAAATTGAGTGGATGTACTTCCAGTAGATTCATTAGCAGCTGGATATAAATATATTTTCAGTAGCTTTAAAGATGTTTACATCAACTGTGCCTGAGACCAGATGCCATGAGAAAGGCGGGAGTTGCTCTGTGTGGGCACAACACTGCATGAGAGCACAAACAACCCCAACACTTCTCTTGTCTTGACGGCTGTTTCTCCAGGGCAAGGGAATTATGCTCCCAGGCTGGTGCCATAAAACTCCGGGCATAAAAAAGGCACTGAAAAGGACATGAAATAGTCTAGACAGAGGGAAGCACTTCAATACTGCTGGAAGGAAACAGGGCTGTGGCTCGGAGCCATGGCTCAGACAGCACTGATGTTCCTGCTGCCCGGCAATCCCGGCACGCAGCCGAGCCCCAGCCAAGGAGTATGTTCAGCTTCTCTGCACCCTGACCCTCTCCAGGGCAACGGGGTGCAGGGACAGAGCCCTCTCCAAGGGCCCCCTTCACCTTACTCTGACCCAGGACAAAACAGCCAAGAAGTCAAAAAAACCTAATTCCATTGATCCCTGCGGGTCATGGTCAGGTGTAGAATGAACCTGGAACGGTTTGGGTCAGAAGGGACCTTAAACATCATCTAATTTCAATCCTCACTAATGTTTGTATTAATTATTAAGCTTTAGCTGTCCCATGGGTAGATACTGAAGGTGAGGATTCACTTGTGGGATGAACAAAACTGCACTGTGACTGCAACTAAACGGATGTAAAATTCCCCATTGAGAAATCACATTTTCCTGCATAATCTCATATGTTCAATACCACTTGGGAGCCTTTTCCCCACTGTCTTTGGGGTAAATATTTTTGAAAGCAAATTTTAATAGTGTTAATGTTTGAAAAATATTAAACTATAGCAAAAGCAATTTGGTAAAACCCACCTAATAGTACATGTCAAAGCATTTTTCAGCTGGATTTTGGGTTGATGCAAGGTGGTGTGTGTGCCTCTGTGTGTGTGTGTAATTGTCTCATTTTTTCTCCATAGAAAACTAATAAACAAGAAGTTGATTGCCTAATGCTAAAAATGAATCTTCTTGTACATCTGAATAAACAGTCCTCCCAAACACTGTGGAACAACTGACCTTTGCTTTGAAATCATGCACAAATATAAATTAGACTGAAAGATTGGTCACTGAACCTCAGAATTTCTACCAATAATTTGATTACCTGTCCCAAATTAAAGAGAGGGCTCAAGATCAAACTTGACACAAAGACACTGAAAGTTAACACAGTGCAGTGGGCAGAACAGAAACCTTGCAGGGGTGAGGAAAGTCCATCTGTGTCAGCAGTGATTCACCCGCAGAGAACCCGGCTCCTCGCAAGCCCAGGGTGCTGAGACACCCTGGGAGCTCATTGTCAGCAAACATGGCAAGGTCAGAGCCACCAGAACCTGTGCCCAAGGGCTCCCTGCAACTCAATCCAGCCTTGAAAATAAATTAATTTGAAAAGGTAGTAGTCAGGAGAAAGGGATTCGCACTGCCCTTTACCTGGTGGGGTAAGGTCCAACTGAGAGGCACATGGGGGCCATGGGGTGACCATGGGGTGACTGTGGGGTGCCTGGGGTGATCGTGGGGTGACTGGAGTGACTGGGGGGTGCAGGGCACAGCCAAGACCAAGCTGTGGTTCTCCAGAATGGGAAGTGCCTATAGCCTGACCTGGGCTCAGAGCACGGCAGGTCCCAGTACAGGGGGTTGTAGAGGAACTGGGAGGCCGGATCCAAGCTCAGAAAGGCCTGAAGGACAGGTACATTACAGGGACAGTCCTACCTACATGCAAAAATATCTCCAAGTCAACAGCTAAAAGTGTCTCTGCAGAGACAGAACAGCAATTCTGTGAACAGCAGAACCAAAGACACCTGATTCCAAAGCAGCTGTGTCCTGTCCCTACACCACCTCCTGACAGGTCCCCAGTGCTCCCTCACCCTCCAGCTCGGGGGAACAACTACCCTGTGCCTGTTTGACAACCGTCACCCCTTTCTGAGGTTTCAGATCCAGGTTTTCAAGCCCTGCACACTCTGCCACAGGCGCACGGGAGGCACAAAGGCTATGGAAGGGAGCCGTGCAGGCAGCCAGATGGTGTGACTGCAACTCTTCATCCTGGGGAAAACTGGGCTAAAAATGTAGATCACTGTAACAGAGACAGTCTTGAGGCGCAGGCTTAAGAGGCTGCACTAAAACCATCTGAGGATGACCTTTGTGAAGAGGTCTCCAGGAATAATTACTCCTCTCTGGGTGCCTGCTGTTTGCTCCTCCCTTTATCCAGGCAGGATCATGCCCTCGGTGGCTGTTTTGGCTGAAGACACCTGGAGCTCCTCACAGGACCCTGCACAGCCCTGCCTGCACACAGCCCTGCTGCACGTCTTCACACACCCTGAGCACCGGGCTGCTGTGAACTGAAGGGTTTGTTATTAAATCACTCACTCTGGAGTAACTGAATTATCCGAGTTTTAGTTGAACCAATTAACTGATATAATACATGGCTCTTGCTCTCTTAGATGAGGAGAAGCATCTTGCTTTCTGCTCATGTCTCACTGTGAAAGTGATTTTTTTAAACACTTTAATCTAATTAACTTGTTGAGACTGAGAATCTGTTGAAGGCGCTCAGGTGATGCGAATGGGATTGTTGCTGTGTGTGGTGCTAAGCAGGGAGAGAAATCTCTGTGAGGATGAGGGGGCTTGGAAAAATAATGCTCTTAGGACACAGTTCAAAGGCCAAGAGGTCTCGCTGGCTGACCTGCTGTCCTGCTAAAATGCAGCTTGAAAGGGAAAGCAATCAGGAAGAAGCACTTTCAGAGTGCACTGGCTGAGGTCTCCTCCAGAGAGCAAAGCTAAATAAAGCTAAATAAAGGGGTGCATGTGACTGGGACCTCAGAAATCCAGCTAAAACAGGGAAGCCAAGATGTACAGGTGTTCAGAGAGGCCCAGCCCTTCCCCATCCCAAACCCTTCCCCATGGAAATACAGCGTTCCCTCAATGGTTTCCCTGTTCCGCAGTGATGCAGCACAAAAGGAGTGTCCTGACCATGGGCTGTGTTGCCCACACGGGTGTTCCAAACTGGAACTGGAACGTGCCCAACGTGCAGCTCGATGCTGCAGAGCTCTGCAGGAGCAGGGAGCAGCATTCCCAGGAGCCCGGCATGAACCATCCCCACAGTAATGACCTTGCACTGTTTGTTACAGGAAATTACAGACATGGATGAGCTCCCTGGAATCCACCAGCCCTTGGAGAGTGGAGTAGGTGGGCCTGGAGGCAGCACTACATACAAAAGGAAAGGGATTGTGCTGACCCATCAGGCCAGGTGATAAGGAACATGGGTCCAAGGGTGGTAAAGAACACCTGTATTGAATGTAAATTGTCTCCCAGGGTTTCTATCTAGAAATGAATCAGAGGGAAGCATCACGGATTAATTCTGGTTGGCCTTTGCAGTGTGACTATAAATGTTATTATAAAATAAAGGATGAGGTGTTATGAATGTTACTCTAAATGAAATAAATAAAGATGCAGATTAAGTTACACATTTGCCACTAATGTTTACAAACATGAACTGTATCTTCCAACCTACACACTTTGGCTGATTTTAAATTAGGACAAAATAAAGGTTTTCTTCTTTTCCTTCTCATGGCATTTGAGCTCCTGTGGCTGCACGATGACACTGGTCAGACCAGATTGCTGGATTAGCCTGGCTGACACAGTCCCTGCCGGCAAGGACAACAAGCCATCGATGGAGGCCAGCCCAAGGTTTTGGAGGACACACATACATGAGATTCTCTTGCACACCTATGACAGAGATACGGACAATCTGAACTGGTACTGAGGCTCTAAGCCCACAAGCTTCTACCCCAGCCCACAGAATCATGGAATCATGGATGGTTTGGGTGGGAAGGGACCTTAAAGCTCATCTCATTCCATCCTCTGTCATGGACAGGGGCACCTTCCACAAGATGTGTCCTCAGAGGTGACTTCACTCCTGCTCAGTCCTGTCCCACACCCTTGCAGAGGGGGAGAGGAAAGGAGAGGCATGAGGGGTGCTCACACCAAATGCAGATGGAATTTTTGCTCCCCTGGGATTTGGAGACTCTGGATGCAGGGAAGAGATGAGGGCATTGAGGGCATCTCAGTCTCTCAGCTGCTCCATAAGCAGATTAACTTTACGTGCAGCTGATCCATGGAGAAATGGATCGGCAGGAGTCCCTGACAGAGACAGATTTCTGCCCGACTCACATTCTGCTTGCTCACAGCAAACACGCTGGATGATGTTATTTACGTGACCTCTCTTCTCTTCTCCAATTTGCATCACTTCCCTACTCAACCTCCAGCCTGGGTCGCAGCCATCCCATTATATTAGGCCCATCACTGAAGCAGCCCTGACAATGACTCCCCTTCCTGATCTCTCTGTTCCCACAGGAATGCTCTTGATGCCAACTGCTATCCCATGGAAAAAGCATTTAGAAGGCAGAAAAGGAAACCAATTGCTGTGAAAAACCACATCCAAACGTGGTCTGGTTTACAAGGCTGGGATTGTTCACAGGTTGGACTCAGTGGTCTTGGAGGTCTTTTCCAACCTCAGTGATCCTGGGATTCTGTGACACTGTGATCTCCTGAGAGGGACAGCAGCTATGGCCACCCACCCTCCTTTTCCCTCTCCCAGAGTCCCACACGATAGCAGCGCTCCCAAGGACACCCCGGGATGAGGCAGCCTGGCTGCCTCCCAGGTATTTCCTTTCTCATTCCCATGCAGAGTAACAGCTCCCAGTGGTAATGGATTGTCTTTGGTGCCCTCCTGACGCTCTGGGAGGTTTGAGTCAGCTCCCCCTGAGCTGCCCGGCTGGAGCAGCTCGGCCGAGGCTCATGGAAAAATACTGCAGCATTCCGCAGAGTTACTCCGGGCTCGCGCCATGGAAGTGGGAGCACAATTGACCCCCTTGTTCTGCACATCTTGGCTCCGAGGCCTTAATTAGACTGAACATTAAAAAAAATCGGGTGATGGGAGGGAAGCAATTTGGCACTTAGAGAACAACAAAAATTCTGTAGCGGGTGTGTGGCAGAAGACAAGATGCAAAGGCAAGAAAGGGAAGAACCACAGTCAGAGGGACAAGGAAGCACGAACTTTCTCTGGAAGCATTATTTAAATTATTTGTAACCCAATTTAGCACATCAAGGGCTGTTCAGTTTTTGAGTGCCCTGGATGGACATAGTACTTCAGGCCAGCTCTGACTTCCAAGGACACAAGCACTTCCCTGGACTTAATGGAACCATTTGCTCCTGAAAACATATCCCATTTCTGCCCTATGTCAGCTTTTCCTTAACCTGGCTCAATATTCCTTTTGCCTTTGCAGGAGCATCTACACAACATCTGCTTCCGTTTCCTTTCAGATCGGAGCCCAGGATTTCACTGCAGTGATCCATGGCTTACGCACCTGGAAGGGACTTGGAAATTCACCTAGTCCACACTAAAGTACACAGCTGGATACCCTGTTCTGCTAAGGGAGGACACGGCATGTCCAGGTGTTTTAGCTTCTGTAAACCACGTCCCCTCATCCACACCCAGCACTGAACTGGGAGACTGCCCAGGATGTCTTCTTTTGTCCCTCTGTGCCCTGCACACGCTGTCTGAGCTCTCAGCATTCTCTGGAAGGTTCCCAGAGAAGTCCCAGGGAAGATGATTCCTGTTTATGTGATGAGCATAATGGGAGCGGGGTTGGGTTCAGCTCCGTGCTGGAGAGACTGTAAATATCCACTGTTCAATGGCTGCTGTTTCACTGACACCTCAATTAAATTAGAAATGCACACTTTATATATAATTGAAACTATGCTAATGCACAATGCACACAGAGAGCTCTCCTAGTCCTCAGCTCAATCTGCTGCTTTTCCTACACTGAAATGCCAGTTCCTCTAGAGCAATAAAGGAAATCTGCCCAAATTGAGACCAGGAGTTTATCAATCAAATCCTGGGGTTCTACTCTGAAGGCAGAAACAAACACAGGAGATTCTCTAGTATGATAAAAAGTGCTTTTCAATCCAAGTGTTGCAATAATAATTTGTTTTCTTTTTTTTTCTTCAGGACAAAGGAGCTCTTAAAATATACTTGGGAATGCAAAAGCATGTTCCAAGCTCATGTCAGGGTTTGACATACATGCCAACAATCTCTGATGCTCAATTTGTGGCTTTCTTAGTCTACAAGAAAAAAACCCACAAAAACTCCCAGGCCAGGAATCATAACTGTGACCTAACCAGGGGGCACAAACAGCACAAGGAATTGGGCTATTGAGACAGTGGATTCCTGCATTCATGTACAGAAATCATCATCACCTGCTTGCAACAAATTACTCAGCCTTTTAGAGCTCTTCCCTCAGAATTGCCATTCCCAATTGTCTCCTGGAGTGAGTGGTAAACAGCAGCAGCCATTTGTGTGTAAGCTGGGAAAAGCAGAAGAATCAGCTGGGCTCCAGCACTGCTCCTCACGGCCCAGTGAGCTCTCATTGAATCTCTCAATCCTTAATAAGCATTTGGCCTTAATTGCTGATTTTATCGTAGCCCAGTACTTATGCCATAATTGATGAACATTGTTTGCAGCAGAGTTTTATGGCTCTGCCTTGCTCCAGTGCCTGTGCAATTGGATCTGCCATTCCTCACACATGGCACAGCGGTGCCTGGCACCATCTAGTGCTGGAATGCCCGGCTGGGGCATGGCACGGGGCACCCCAGCCTCAGATCATGGAACCACGGGATATCCTGAAGTGGAAGGTGGAAGGAACCCCAAGGATCATTGAATCCAACTCCTAAATCATCTCTGCGGGAAGCAGCCAGTGCAGGTCAGAGCAGTGCTCAGCAACCAGATTGAAAAATCCTCTCAAAACTCCTGGTCAAACTGCCCTGGGTACAGCACAGAGCCCCTGGAGACAGGAACGTGGGGAGGGGGCCAGGCAAACCTCACTCAAGCTCGACAACAAGAGGTTTAGGCTGTAAAATACAGAATATTCTCGACTCCTGCAGGCTTCCCGAGGACTCAGCAATGGAGCACCTCTCCTAAGAGGAAAGGCTGACTGGGTGAAGTGCATTTCCCAGCCAGTCCCACTGGCCTGATCTCTGACTCCCAAAATATCCACCTCCTCCTTGTGGAAATGTTTCACCCCCGAGGAGCAGAGTCCCTCAGCATGATCAGCTTTGACTTGTTACTTTAATGTGAGTTTGGGGATATTTAATTACTAAAACAAAAACACCAGTTCCCAGCTGCGAATCCAGAGCACAGCCACGACAAGGTGAGATTTTGTCCTGTGACACTTTACATGAACCTTTATACATTATGGCAAAACTGCTGGAGTTTTTGGTGTATGAAGCAGAAAATTCCCTGATGGAGCTTGGGATGCTTAAATGCCTTAAAATCTTGGCCTCAAGCTGTTATCAAATTTAGAGTAGGCAGCAACAAACATAAAACCACCACCATACCTACCAGTCTGGAAATCAATTATTTTAGCAGCACTCACATTATCAAATTAAGGTTTTAAAAAAGATGTTTCGTGTAACCAATTCCCACTTATCAGAAAGGGCCTCAATATAATACCATGCACCAGACAGTAGATTTTTTTTAATAAGACATGTTTATTGGAGAATTGTCTACTACCTTTTTGACCCATGAAATGTAGTTAACTTAGATCTACTGTGACTGGCATCGTGTGGCAGCAACTGGAGTCTTTATTACAAGGCAGTTCCAGCAACAAGAGTTGAGGAAGGGCTTCATTGTCCTGGGGAGAGTGAAAACACAGAATACCTGCCCTTGGAATATCTGAACGTGTATCCTATGACTATAATCATCCGGGGAAAGTGAGACCAGACATACATTTTTAAACATTTTCTGTAATTTTCAAGGGCATGATCTGCAAACTGTATCATCCTGGAATCTCTCTAATTCCCCAAAATAAACACAGTAACAATCAGCACCACACCGATATACTTGGTGTGACTTCCAGAGCAATCCCATACACTCCTGGAGGCAATGCCTGTATTTGTGTTGCCTAAAAAAATGTCATAAAAATGCTTCCAACTAAGCTGTTCCAAGAATGTTATTGGCTGTAGTAGAGCCTCTGAAATCTGGCACAGCAACACCCCCTCAAGCTACAGAAGTCTTTTCTTTGTCCCAGGAAATCTCATGTATATTTAGCAGAGTTAAATTTAAATTATTATTTTCCTCCTCTGCTTGTGCTCCCCAGCAACAAAGAAACAGTAATTGAGGTGGATGTTTTGTGAAACCACAACATGAAACAACAGAACCACAACTCCTTGTGTTAAAATACTTGTCTGCACTCCGGCTGAGCTCCTTCCCAGCACACATAACCTTTCCTTTTAGGAACCAGGAATAACCACAAGCTTCCTGTACCCACTCCAAGGCCATGGCTACCTCATCTCCAAGGATATTTTTCTTTTTGCCCCACTTCTTGTTCCCCAGGCCACCTTCTTCAACAGCTGCTCCAAGGACCTGGCTGCAGCTCTGCTCCTCTGAAGCTAATCTCTTCCCAGGGAAATCCACAGCAATGCTTTCCCTTTCCTGCAACCACTCCTGCTCGAGGGAAAAGGGGCATTTTGATCCCCCCACACCTGCTCTGGGCATGCCCAGCCTGGTTTGCATCCCCAGGAGCTCCACGAGCCCTGAGCTGTCAGCTGCTCTCTGAAGCTCAGCACAAAACCATTCCCAGAGCACCATTCATTCTTCATTCCCTCACAGACGCTTCCCTGCAAAAATCACTCCAAAATCAATGCTTTGCCTTTTCAGTGATTATCCACAATAACCTATGGGAGCTCCTGCCAGCAGCTGTGGCTTTATCCTTGCTGGAAATGTCATTTGCTGTTACAGGAATTCCACCAGCCCCTTGGAGCTGCTACTAAAAATGAAAACAAACCTTCTTCTGCAGAATACTATTGAGACAAAGCACCTTTTTCCAAAATACCAGAGTGCACTGAGCCTCCCCAGCTGCTTCCCAGGAACAGATGTGCTCCCTGCTCCTGGCCTGCGATGCAGCTTCAAGCCAATCACAATTCCCTGGATACAGGTCTGCTCTTTGGGCTGGCATTTGGTGAGCCAATCCCAGATGTTTCTGGGTTTGTTTTCATAAAGCAACATGTTCTAAGAGATTGATTCTGATACCTCACTCCAAAGCACTTATTCTCAGAAAGATTTCCAAACCTCAGGTGCCCGTATATAAACACAACCCCATTTCAGCTCTAAACCCCAGTTCTGATTCCATTCAACTCCTTCTCCAGCTGCTCAAGTGCCATCTTCACCCTTCAGAGACACAGCAAACATTTTCCTTAGAAGTCAACGGGCCTTAACTGGCTTCTGCAGCCCAAGTTACACTGTATTAGAGATGGGAAAGAGATGCCCTCAGAGCACTGAGGGCCACTCACGGGTACTCATGGAGTGTGCTGAAATGGAAATGAACTGTTTTTACCATTCTTCCTGCAAATGAGCACCCAAAGTGTTCACAGACACAGCTCTGAGGTGCGGAGGTCCTGGACACTTTGCAGGACAACAGTGCTTTAACCTCACCCACCAGCTGCAGCAATCACATTCCAATAAAACACCCCTCCAATGCCATCCCCCTGCTAGAGCTGTTTTCTTTAACTATAGTTTTACAAATCTCCATGGAAATGCTGCTCATTTGGATAGTTGCTTGGCATACCAACAGATGGAGTATGTAAAGCAGTTTTTAAGGATATGCTAAAAGTCTGGGATAATTTGAGTTCTGTGTTCAGAATGTTTGTAAAAAAATACAAACTTGTAATACATTAAAAAAAAAAAAAGGTTTATTCTGCTCCAGTGGAAGGAAACAGGATCCTAGAATCTTTAATCAGAGGCTTTTAAAATCACCAATTTTCTGTAATGCTGAATAGATTATTAAATCAGACTGTCTTCTTATCTTTGAGTTAAATTATGCACAAAAAATAAATATGGCTAAATTTATCTTTAATTTAAAAACCTGCTCTGTATTCTGAAGGGATCAAAATACTTGGCTGGAACAACAGCTCAGATTTTTTATTGCTTTAACTGATAAAAGTGCCATGGCAGTAACAATACAACACTGGTTCTAAAAATACCTCATGAGGGGCTCCTAAACTTTCCAACTTCACAGCAGGAAAAAAAAAATAAGGAAGCAAATAATCAGCAATTCCTTTGCAAAGCAGAATGTCTGAAGGGAAGAAGAAAATCAAATGTATATGGTGGATTTCATCAGCAAAACCAAGCCAGGAGGATGCCCTGTAACAGTACAAGGGTTGAACCAGCAGTTTTTGAGGTTCCTTTGTGTGTTTTCTCCCCTGATAAGGGCTCTCATGCTGCTGCTTGCACACCTCAGCAGCACTACCAGTCCTGACCATTCTTCCTTGGAAAACGTTAACACCTTCCACAACCACTGTAATTTTATATTATCAAACCTCTGTACATTTTTATGACATTCTGGTAATGCTAACAGAAAAATCATTCAGTTACATCAGTTTTTCTTCTCTGTGACATAGGAAAAAAAGTCCATAAATATCAGCTGTGTTACTTGTTCTTGATCGTATTAGTGGATATAAGAGTTTGCTGTTTTATTGCTATTCTTTTGTTAAATAACCTTTGTGTATATTAATCTGGTTAGTGGCAGACAAACGGAAAAGATGCATAGAAAGATCTGGAAGGTTTTGATACAACACCAAAACATTTTCTTCTTTGGATCCTTCACTTTCTCCATGATAGGTACAGGGATTAAGGCTTTGTTCTTGTGCTTGCCCTGTGTTTCAGGATGAAACAACACAAGTGCTCCAGGAAGTGATCTCCGCGTTCACACCAGATCCTGGGCAGAGAAGCCAAGGATTAGCCAAGATCTTGTCAGAGGGTGAGCTGAACCTGCCATGGGATATATTATTCTGACACATAATGTAAGATTACAGCCAGGGAGAGGGAGGAGGAATACCTTTCTAACCAGGAAAAGAACAGACTAGGACAGGATCACAGGGTGTGGAACACAGATGAAATTAAATGGCAAATTAATTGGAAAAAGAAAACTCCCTGGTATTGCTTCAGTTCCCAGATATGCAAAGGAAACCACAAAAAATGTGCAGGGGCCAGTTCTGACCCTGAACTCTGAGGAGCTGGGAAATCAAACAAATTCCGACAGGAACAGCTGAAACAGGAGAGGGGGAAACACCACTGAGCACTACGTGGAGGGATTTTTGAGCTGACTCTTACAGGTTAGTACAAAACCAAAGTGTGTGAAACCCAGGTATAAATTAAATAAAATAAGCCCAGGTATAGTTCTGAGCTCAAATCTGTCACAGATATATTGTATTTCCATTATTTAGACAAACATTTCCTGGCTCACAGTGGTCACATTGGCACAGAGTAAGTGCAGCCAGAAGGAACAAGCTGAACAGGGCAGACTTAAACCCTAGAACTATCCAGCTTCACAAGGAGGAAAAATTTGCAACGCTGGATTTGGAATGTGAATCTGCACTGCCATCTGCAGAGAGCAGGTTGGCAAATTAATGGGCCATCAGTGTAGCAGCAATTAAATAACCAAAGTGCAAATACTGGTATGTAAAGCATGGAATCAGGTGGGAAGGAGAAAGCTGTGACAGCATTATCACAGCTGACATTCTGCACAATGTCTACTGTGTTTCAGGAAGGTATTTTATACTTTATTTCTTAAATATTGTCCTTTTTGCTTCTTTTAGGAGGAAAACTGATCCCCTTCCGTTTCTCCTACATCCTCCTCACACCATTTGCAGCTGGAGGTACTGGGGTTGTGCCCAGGAGCTCACCGTGAACCCCTGCTGCCCGCGGTGCTTGGCCACAGCAGCGCAGCAGAACTGTTACTAAATCCCATCACAGGGAGTAAAGCCAAGGCCAAAGTCTCTGTGTGGGTAAACACTCGCACGCCCGACTTTGCTGTGATCTCTCTCTCCCCTCACACCGAACCCTGACTGCTGGGATCTCTCTCCCTTCACACTGAGGGAGCGGCTGCAGCCACGGCTGGAGCTGATTCCATGTTTCAGCCCAGCTCTGTGTCCCACTTCCCCCCGTGAGAACTAGCGGCACAGCGACATTAACGCGGTGTGAGGGAATCTGCCCAGGAATAAATGTGTTATCTGACTGATTCTTATAAAACGAATGGTTGACCCCCTCACTTCACTCCGAGGACACGCTTTGTTCCCTCAGGAAACATCTCTCAGGTGTGGGGCTGAGAAGACCATGGCGTTCCTGCCCCAGTGTGCTCTGCCCTGGAGCCAGGCTGGGTCGTTCACATGGAGAAGGCTCCAGAGACCTCAGAGCCCCTTCCAGTGCCTGAAGAGGCTGCAAGAGAGCTGGAGAGGGACTTGGGACAAGGGCCCAGAGGGACAGGACACAAGGAATGGCTTCCCCCTGCCAGAGGGCAGGGACAGATTGGATATTGGGAAGGAATTGTTCCCCGGGAGGGTGGGGAGGCCCTAGCACAGGTTTCCCAGAGCAGCTGTGGCTGCCCCTGGATCCCTGGAAGTGTCCAAGGCCAGGCTGGACGGGGCTGTGAACGTGAAAACTTTCGCTGCGCATGGCAGGCGGTGACACTGGGAGGTTTTAAATGTCCTTTAACGTGGCCCTGCCACGCTCCGCTCCCGCCCGTGCCACCCCCGCGACACACGCCCCCTCAGGGCAGGCAAGACCGAG
>VWZT01015210.1:295168-317927 GCA_013397055.1 Pachycephala philippinensis
TGGACTCGCACAGGAAGCAGCTGGAGCAGAAGGAGGCGGACTACAGCCAACTGAGCAGCCAGCTGCAGGCCAGGGACGGCCAGGTGAAGAGGTGCGAGGATGGCAAGGTAAGGGCAGGGGGCGGCGGGGGGTCCCGGTACCCTGCGGGGCGGCTCAGCTCGGGCACTGTTAGTCCTCGCCTGCCCAAGGTGTCCCCGCAGCCTCTGCAGCCCGGGAATGAATCAAGGCCCGGAGGCGCAGATTTGGTGCTGCTGGGACAACTGCAGCACACTCTGTTTTCTGAAAACGTCCCCAAAAAGAGCTGAAGATGGTCTGTGTGTGTGTGTGTGTGTGTGTGTGTGTGTGTGTGAACAATGAAAATCCCGAGAGATCGCTCGTTTCCAGACGGCTGTTTCAAATTTACTTATTGTTTTTTAGCTTTCTGTCTCTGCTGAGAATATTTGATCTTTTGTGATCATTCAAGAAACCAGACACAGCCGTAAAACTACAGTTTCAAGGGAAATGAAACCAGTGTGGTGTTCAGTAGTACCCTGAGCTTGCCTCTTGGAATGCCTGGTACAGCACACTCTGATTTTTATGCTGCCAGCGTGTACTTGGGGAAAAAAAAAAGCCAAACAACCCTGCTGCTGACTAACGTGTCATTTTCCTTGGCTTGGAGAAGCCAAGCTCATAGAAAATTCAGCTAGCCCTTTCAGTGGGGGTGGCCTGGGGATTTCTTTTGTTGTGGAAGATGAGTAAATGCCTCAGCTTTCACTGTTCTGCTTTCATAACCGTCCTGAACTGAGAAGTTCACGGGGCTCAGCACACAAGTCCTGCTCCGGGGGCGTGTGGGGTGTATTTGCATGCAGGTCACCACTCTGCTCATTGAACACTGTTCTCACAGTGGGATTTATGGAAATGTCACACTCTCCAGGGTAATTGCTGGCTAGGTTTTTTTTTCTGGCCCTTTCTTACCACACAGTGGATGAGCAGCCTCAGAAAATGCGTTTAGTTGTCACAGAAAAAGCTGAATATGTACATGTCCCATTCCAGAGTTAGACTCCTTCAAAGTGATTAAGTTTGTATTAAAGTTTCCTACTGAACCATTAAAATTAAGCCCTTTATGTGTTCAGCAAACATATTTTTAATTTTTATTTTTCCTTAGATTGCAATAAAAAGTCCAATTGGATATGACGTGGACTTCTTGATCTTAAAGGTGTTTCCTGGCCTCAATGATTCAGTGATTCTGAAGCAGTTGGGGTTTAGCCAAGATACTTCCCCTTCTGTCTGCAAAAGGGCAATCAGCTTGTCTGGTGTGTTAGTGTAACTGCCTGTGGGTGTAAAACTCCCCTGGCAGGATTCAGGTAAGCTATCAGGCACAGTTCTTGAAGGATTTCTTCCTGGAAGGGGTGGTCAGGCACTGGAATTGCCCGGGGAGCTGGTGGAGTCCCCACCCCTGGAGGTGTCCAAGGAAGGCCTGGACGTGGCACTCAGTGCTCTGGGCTGGTGATAAAGTGACAAGTTGGACTCCATGGTCTGGGAGGGCTTTTCCAGCCTCAGGGATTCTGTGATCAGTTACTAGGCTGCATGGCAAGGTGTGCTTTTAATGCAAGAAATTTGTATTTGCTTTGAATGCACTGAGTGTGACACTGCACAGGGCAGAGCAGGAGGGCAGCAAGAGAAACATGCCTAGTAAACCTCCCAAATTAAATTTAGTGTTAATTGCCTGCAGTTTGTGCTGTGTGTCTTCCTTCTTTGTTCCAGAAGCTGCCAGTTAAGGCCGTGTGAGATCGTAGCTTTTGAACATCCTCTCTCTTGTTTTCAAAATGTTCAGAGTGCCCTAAGAGGCCAGAATAATAGGACTTTATCAAAAACCAGTAGCTGGCTGTTTTTCCTCCCATGTAAGCCACTGTCTTTTCTCAGTGGCAATAATGTTTATTTTTTTTTCTAAAACCTTTTAAGTGACTTTACTTAAGTGACTATTACTTCTCTGAGAGTAGAGAATAAAGCTTTGTTTTAGAGAATGAAAGTCTGTCATAAGGAAACAGTAGTAGGTATAAAGTGTCTGATTAAAAAGGGCTTGAATGATAATTTTTTTCCTCTTGAAACAGACTTTGGCAAGCCTGTCTGACCAAACTGCTCGTTATCTGTGATCTTAGTCCATTTGTGAAATGCAGGAGCTGAAGTACAATGCCAACATTGGTAACAAGTGATCACAACAAATTCAGGCTCATTTTAAGGAAAACTCATTTGAAGATTCTGCTCTGGTGGTTCTCAGTGTCAGTTCTGCTTTGTGCTCCTTTGTCCTCAGCTGAGGTTTTTTGCCTTGTGGTCACATAAATCAGGTGCCTTTGCCAGTGCTGTGGCAACTCTAGTTTCTGCAGCAGCTTCCTCTTGGCTCAGGGATCTCTGGAGTCAAGGCCAAACCCTTGGCTCTCCCCTCCGTCCCCTGCTTGTGGAACGAGCCTGTCACGCTGCACCAGGGTGGTGTTTGCTCTTGGGAGCAAATATGGGAGTGTGACCCAATGTCTTGTGTTTAAAAAGAAACAGCAAAAGCTTGAATTCTTGGAAATTCTCCTCTCGTGTGGTGAGCTCCTGAGGGTCTGTTGGACCTTGGAACAAACAAGGACTTAGTTCTCTTTTGGAGCTCTCTGTGAGAGGCAAACAGGGGTAATGCCTACCCTGGCATTTGTGCAGGTGCTGCATGCACAGGTAGCATCAGCTTATTGAGTATTCCATGGGTTTTTTGCAGCATGCCATTAGGTTTTGGGGTTTTTCCATAGCTTTGCACATCCATTTGCAATACGTGCAATAAAATGTGTGACTGGCAGGAATCTGTGGTGGAGAGGATCCAGGTGGCAGGCACCCAGCATGCAGGGAGCACCTCTCATTCCATACCTGCTGCTGGCCATGCCAGGTGTGGAGCACAGCCCTGCACTTAGCTGCTGCCCAGAAACGCTTGGGATGAAGCTGTTTAGTCAAACATCCCCAGGAGCAGCTGGTCTGTTCTTTGTTGCCAAAACTTGGTAACTCCCTGGTTTGCAAAGCTGTAGCTTGACAGCAGCAGTGTGGAGTTGTTACATGGCAAGACTCACAACTCAGACAGCACTGGAGGGTTGCCACATGTCCATGCACAGGATTTCTGATGGTTTTTTCCTGTGCAGGGCTCATTGGGCTACAGAGGGTTTATTTTCTCCATCCCAAGTGCTTGGAAAGGCCCTGAGGAGCCCCTGAGAGCTCAGCAATACAAACAGGTCTAGGCCAGAGGAGGACATGGCCCAGGAAGAGCTGGATGTGTGCCATGGCTCGTGGAGTATGGGTTTTGCATGTGTAGGTGGAACAGATCCCATGAATCATAAAAAAGCTTCTTCCCTTTCTATCCTTCAGATGAGGGACATTAGCTGTCAGCTGAGCTGGTTTGGATATGAATTCTGTCACTTCTCTCTGAAACTCAAATCACCAAAAGGAAAGATTGTGTGATAAAAATGCTGCACGTTCCCATGCAGGTCCTGCTAACAGACAGCAGCCCTCCCCCAGCCAGGCACATGGTTATGGGATGAGCAGGAGCCAGTGGGAAAGGTTTGTGTGTGAGGAATTCTCATAGATGAGGGTCTGAAAACAGACTCCACTACTTCCCAGGATTTCCTTTGTTTTTTTGATTTATTGGGTTCTGGGAAACAACTGCATTAGAGTGGAAAACAGGAAAATGTGATTATTGCCTGTGGTTTTGCAAAATAGGGGGAGATACTTGTTCATTTACACAACAAATCACTGTGTGTACCTGCTCCCCTGTCCCGGGTTGTTGGAGGGAGAGCTCGCATGGTGGGTGCCCAGTGGATGGAGAGGCTTGGTGGTGACTTGTGTCTTCTGCTTTCCTGTGTGTCCCCACTGCAGGGCCAGTTGTGCTTTTGAAGTGAAGCTCTGCAAGTCCTACCCAGGCTGTCACTGATGGGGTGTTGCTTTGTGCATCCTGTAAGGGGGCCTCGAATGCCTCGGTGGGCAGAGCACGAGGCAAATGTGGCTCTGGTGTGCCAGGAGGCTACTTGAGTGTCCCTATGGGGAGTAATTTTGTCCCTATTTCAGAGCACTGTGGTCAGAGGGCTCAGGTTACCTAAAGATCACATTCCTGGTGGAATTAATAAACGCTGACAGATTAACTGTGGAGCTGGACTTTTCAGTTATGTTCCAGGGTTTGGAGGAAATATGTTCAAGGCCATTTTGTTTATTTTACTGGTTTTTTCTGCTGTGTCCCTAATTTTCCACTTCTGCTTGCTTTCTTTCTTTTGTGAAAAGCCTCGTGAAGCAGCGCTGTGTCCTGTCATAGGTGGGAGCCGTGGTAGTGCCTCTCCAGGCCTTAGAACCCTCTTGGCTTTTGTTTTGGACATGGGTCAGGATTTGCCTGCACTCGTGTGCCCTGCTCCAGGGATGAGCCAGGATCCTGCAGTGCCCTGCTGCCAGGGATAGCCAGGATTCTGCAGGATGGCACAAAAACTCTGCTGCCCAAGGCACCTCTGTTGTGTGCCGGGTGCTGTTGAATGCGTGCTCCGTGTACTCTGTGTGCTGCAGAAAAGCACCATCTCTGCAGTTCCTGCGTGGCTGGAGTCCCAAGTCAGGAATGCCTGATCATACCCACATAGGACAAATGGATCAGCCTGGTCAGAGTGCCTCTTGTAACAACAAAAACACAATGGGAAATGTATTTAAAGAATGAATAATTTGATAAAAGGGAAGGCACAGGTAGGGGGAGGAAGTCCTAAAGGCAGGGCAGATGTGTTTTGGGATTTTTTGACAGGGAATGGAGGTGACTGACGCAGACACTTCAGGGACTGGGGGGGTGAACCAAAACAGCCCCTGTGTCCAGGCGTGTCCCTGTGTATGTCCCAGCATGTCCTGGCCTAGTGGCTGTGCTGGCACTGCAGTGTGCTGTTCCCAGAGGTGATGCTGACCTTGTCACCCACGCGTGACAGCCCTGCTCAGCACCTTCCTGCAGTTACCCTTTGTATCACCATGAGACTGCAAGAAGAACAACCACAGCACCCGAGGTGCCTGAGGGCAGGTGAGGATTTTTACCCCCTTTCTCAGAGTATTCCACACATGAATCTTTCTCTTAATTCCTGCTGGGTTTTGTCTTTATGTAATTATAAAACAAAGCATCTTTACTTCAGGACTTTGTGTACATGCATTTCTTACTTACTGTAACTGTTTCTTTCCTTACTAAAAATGCTGAAAGCTGTTGCAGAAGTTTACTGGTGTGAGATTCCCTCTCAAAATAAAATGTGTGTTACGATGTTAGATAGCAACACATAAAAGATTTATTTAAATATAACTATTCTATTATATCATATACCTTCGGTAACAATTGGTTTTGCTGTGGATGCTGTGTTTATTTTTATCCACCTGTGCTTTGACATTGGCTGTTTACAGTCCCTCTTGCAGTATCATGATGCAGCATGTTTATTTTAGTCCAGACAATCTACTTTTTTGATATAAATATGTTCTGGAATTAAAATTTAAGCTGTTGCTAGCGAAGCCTGAACACAGTGTTTAGTTTGGTGATGTCACTTACGGATCACTAAATACACATTTCTTAGATTTACAGGAACTTTGTGCACGTCACTCGGATAATCCTGTCCCTACGTTGGCTTTACAAAGCAAACAGACACACCTGAGTCTTCACAGACCAAACCCTTGCCAACCTGCTGGTCACCTGTATTTATCCAAGCTTTTCTTCCTTCCAGATGAAGCTGCAGAACAACATCTCATATCAGATGGCAGACATACATCGGCTAAAGGGTGAGGGATTCGTGGCCAAACTCATTTGGCAGGCTGAAGTTGTGCATTTTAACTGCTCAGGTGCTGCAGAATGCAGTTTAAATGAAGGATCTGGTGATGCTGGAACATCTCGTAATGTGAAATCTCGTTGTATTTTTTACCTGGTATGGGTAAGTGCAGAGTTGGCTCTCACTTACTTTGTTGCAGAAAGAACGTGTGTTCTGGCACTGCTGAGTTACAAGACAGTAGAATCATTTTCATGGCAAAATACACAGTTTAGTAGAGTTTGATCAGAAACACTGTGATGGTTGTGCTGGATTAGAAAAGGTCCAGGAAACATCTCTGAAGTTCTGTACAGACATGATTATAATGCCTGTGGTGTTGCTGTATTCAGAGTACTTCAGAGTGAGCTGGAACATGCTCAGATGTGAACATGCCTGCACACAACACACATGGTTTCTGCCTGTATCCATGTAGCTGCAGCTTGAAATAGCAGGGAACTTCATTATTTGTAGCCTGAGGAACAGGGAGAACTTCTAGAGCAGTTGTGAAGACAGGAAATCCGTGTTGGCTTTATGGATATCGGGAAGGTGCCTCCTTTTGTACACTTAATGCAGACAAACAGTGTTTGAGCATCCTGCCTGAAGTAACCTGGCAGTGCTTCCGTGTTACTCAGAGTGACAGAATCTTTCAGGAAATTATGGAGATTTCCAACAGATAAATGAAATAGCATTGTGCAAGGCTTCTGAATGCAAAGGTACAGAAACGTTTAGGGGGATTGGCGTAGTATCAGAAGAATGTGTCTCTAATTCATGCTGCCATCTGGCATACATGAGTAAAGTGGCATCTTCTTCAGATTGGTTTAAGAATCTTTAAAGTCTGTCTAGACATGAAACTTGAGCAATTTCATACTTATCTAGCAATATTGGAAACTGTATCTCCCATGGGGCATTTTTTGTTTTCTTTATGTATTCATGTTGATTTTTGCTTTGGCCTAGAACAACTGGCAGAGTTACGGCAGGAATTCATCCGCCAGGAAGATCAGCTGCATGAGTACAAGAAGAACAACACGTACCTGACAAGGAGGCTGGAATATGACAGGTATGTCTTCAAGAGTGTTGGTAACTGCAGGTTGGTGTGTGTGATGGGGACCCGTATTTACTAAAAAGTGCTAATTAATCTCGTGTCTGCTAATCCTCAAACGCGAGTGTGCTCACTTGGCGATGCACCTGAGCTGACTGTTTGACTTTCAAGTTCTTTGTGGTGTTGTAGTCCTTCTCCCAACATGAGATAGGAGCTAAGGAAAATCTTGACTTAGTGGAATTGTTCTGCATTTTTAAGTCAATGTATTTTTTATAAGATGGAGATTTAGTTTACTAACACGTGAAAGTTTAAAGGACACAGTCCTGTGTCATCAGCGTTTTGCTGATTTTCTAGCACTGTAATTTCATGTGTTTCAACTGAAGCTGAAAACACCTTGTGTAGATTGAAATTTTAAGTCGAGTTCAGCCTTTTATGTTGATGATAGAGAAACAGGGAGAACAAATACTCCTGCAGCTTTGAGGAGTGAGGAAGACTTAACACTTGAGAAAGCGTTTGAAACTTTTACATGCATAAAGTGTTTCTGTGCTATGTTGAGCGTTTGTGGGACATGGGAGTTTTGGTGATTGGGCTGATGTCATGGCTTGTTGGGGAAGTTGGGACACCTGGCTGTGTATTCAGATCGTGTTATTTGAGTTGGGAGCAGTAACTGATAGTGGCAGTTGTGCACCTTCTCCGTTGACAGCCAGGGGAGACACGTTGCCTTCCCAGTGGAATTAGTATTTGCAGACAGATTAACTGTGGAGTTTGACCTTTTGGTTGCATTCCAACTTCTGGAAGAAGTATATACAAGGCCATTCTCTTCATTTTACTGTTTTTTCTGCTCTGTGCCTATTTTTTCCAGTTCTGCTTTCTTTTTGTATTCAGTCCATTCCCACTGCATATACATGCCAGGACCAGGCTTTTTGGACAGACTATTCTAGTTATATCTCAGGTTTGGCTTTTTGTGCCACTTCATATTTTTTCCCTTATTTTATTTGTGGGAGGGCAGATCCAACAAATGAAGTGTAACTAACGGTGTGTTTCTCCTCAAGCCTGCAGTGTGGGCAGCAGATCAAGGAAATGAGACTGCAGCATGAGGAGAACATCAAGAAATTAATGGACCAAATTGCACGGGAACAAAAGGTAATGCCAAGAAAGTGTGTGTTGAATGAGAAGAGCTCAAAGCCTGCTTTTTGCCTCAGAGATGTGTAGGCCTGGGACATTTCTTCCCTAACTTTGTGTTCAGTATCCCCCTGAACAGCTGTAAGTGGGTGTTAGTGTAAGAAATCTTCCTATTGTTTCACCTGGTGGACTGAGCTCAAAGCTGAGGCCAAATTCTTTGCTCTGCTCCAGCCTTCCTCCATGATGTCATTGCTGAGGATTTCAGTTCTTGCCTGTAACATGGATATCGCTGTTCAGCTCACCAGGGTGGGATCTGTGTTCTCACAGCCTTACACAGGTTATTGCAGAGGGAGCCTGAGCTCTGCCGAGGCCTCAAGGTGCTAATGTGATGCAAATTGTGATGGTATTGGAATGGTATCAAGGGTGTGATTACATGAAACAGCCTTCCAGCAGAATTTGGGCCTCTTTCCTGCAAACAGATGCTTAAAATTTTGTTTCTTTACTTCATCTATAAACATCTCAAATAATAGGGCATACTGAGAGCAAGTTTGTCACATCTTCTCTTACAGTCTAGAATTGTTTCAAGGCTCTGACTTGAGGTTTAAGGCTGATGTTACCTTAACCTGTTTGTGTTGTACTTAACACCTGTGTATGGCAGTAGAAATGTCCTGCGGCTGTGCTGTATTGAGTATTTTCTGTCCAGTTGTGTTTCCAGACCCCCAGGGTCCAGCTTTGTGCATAGAGGGCTCTGCTCTTAGCTTTGGTGGTCATTGAATTCATAAATGCAATTTTGCTTACCCAAAGTAATCTTGAACTTGAGGGCGTTTGTTTTGTAATTTCCAGGGAAGTGTTTAATGTTGTCTCCTTATTTGTTCTAACAGGCCACACAAAAAATTCAGTCCAGTAAAGACACTGCAGTCAGTCCCAGCAATGGAGACCAGGCAATACCTGAGACTGTTGCAGAGGGGGAAGATAAAGACACAGTGAAGAATGAGGACCCTTCAGAACATGCTGCAAATGGCAAAGGTATTTCCTTTTTTGGGCATTTCTGATAGAGAATGGGCCAGTTGTGTCGCATCCTTTGCCAGCCTCCAGACTGTGCATTTCTCTGAAGCAGAGGAAGGAATTGTTTGGCTCGGATAAGTTGATTAGCTGCAGTGATTGTTCTAAGTTAGAGCCTTCCACAAGAGGGAAATTCACTGTTCAGACTGAAGGGTTAGTAAGCCAGAATGTCCTTTTCTTGTCTTGCAGAGAAAATCAAACCAGGAGGAGATGCAGGCATGCCTGAAATAGAAGATAATGACCCTGCTAAAGCTGAAGATACTCCCACTGGTTAGGAGAAATATTCTTCATTCTTTCACATTTGGGTCTTGGTGATGTAGATGTTGT
Source organism: Pachycephala philippinensis (assembly GCA_013397055.1). NCBI lineage: Eukaryota > Metazoa > Chordata > Aves > Passeriformes > Pachycephala > Pachycephala philippinensis. Next base: position 304,514 of record VWZT01015210.1, read on the forward strand.
GTGTGAACGCCATGTGGTTCATAGTGAGTGCAGACTTTTAAAATCTCTCTGTGGTAATAAAATTCAAGTGGGGTGTAAAATCAGACCATTTCTACTGTGCCTTAGAGGTTTGAATTCTCAAAATGGAATGTTTTGCATAATGCCCCTCCTGAAATCTTGTCTTTTATATTTTCATTAAGGAAACTATAAAATAATGGAAATTTACAGGATTGTTAGAGCAAGACCTGGTAAATAGTGTGTTTGTTTCATATTAATGCTTTTGTCCCTGTGTTTTGTTTTAGCTTTAAAGAAGCCACTTATTTCAGCTCCTAAAAGTGAAGGTCATCAGTCTATTATGAATCTTCCAACTGAACAGCCCCATGCTCCAAACCTGGCACCAGGTAAAATTCCTGTTAGCAGGTGATGAGGCAATATTTTCGTTACAAGAAAACCAAGTATAAATTTCTGCAGGATCCAAGGTTGTATTCTTACCTGGCTGAGGCACTTGGGCTGCTGTTGTATGATCTCTTCTTGTACCCTCCACACCAATAATTTCTGAGCCTTTTGACCAGTCACAGCTAAATTTGAGTTAGAAGTTTCAAGGATAAGTGCTTCAAGATTCCTCCAGTGGACAGAGTAATTGAAATGAGTGTTGCTCCTTAGGGTACTAATTAGGGCTGCACCACTCTCTCAGGGGCTGGTTGTTGATCTCTTGGTAGCCACAGTCAGATAAACCAATGTTCCTGTTGCCTGCTCAGTGTCCTCCTGTCCCTGGGAACAGCTCCCTTGAGGGTGACGTGGGGAAGGTTTAGGGTGTGAGAACTTGAAGTCTTTCAGTGAAAGGGTTTGAAAGAATTGCACTTAGAAAAGAGACAAACCCATAGAAAATAAACTCCGTGCTTGCGGATCAAGTCACTTTAATGTCAGAGAAATATCAGGTTATACCTGCACTGCAGGTGGCTCGTTCCAATCCTGTCCTGCTAAAATTCTGAGTATAACTTCATATTTTAACGTTGTAGGTTTGCCCAGTGACAGTGATGGAAATGCTGACATTGCCAAGCAGATCCCTCCAAATCCTCTCCAGCACTTGAATTTTGAAGAAAACGTGGAAACCCAGAAAGACCACAAAATTGAGCCAGACCAGATAAAAATCCCAAAGAGCCGAGTTAGTGACTTGCAGAAGATTAAGCAAAGTAAGTTGGCCAATGTCACACACTTCAATATATTAAAAAAATCCCTTCATTTTTTATCTGTGTAAGTGCCTGTCTGGAAAATAGGGACCATTGCAGAGGGTGGCTTTGGAGAGGGAGCCTAAGAATGAATATAATGTGTTCCTGGGCAAAAGATGTGCTTTAATGTGTTATTTTTCACATGTATATTCAGTTATTTAAAAAAAATTATTTCCTTTACGGAATTTAAGATGCTTTTGGAAATTACTGCACAGTTAAAATTGGTTGAGTTAAATTGGTTGAGTCAGGACTTTGATACATGCAGGATGCTGAGTTACTCACTTGATTACGTGACTTCAATACACTTTTTGGACAATATTGTAAGAATTCAGCCAAAACTGAAAAAACTTTGGTTGTTTTAATATCAGTTGTGGAACTTTGTGATGGAGCAGGGACAAGCATATTACAAATTGTCACAGAACCTGGGCAGGCCTGGCTTCCATTCTGTGTACCTTGAGGTATGCAAGGCTCGTTATTTTATCAAAGGAGCTTCTGGAAAAAACTTCTGGAGTGAGAAATCTTCTCATTTTAGTTGTTGGTTTTTTTAATGGTTCAGTTGTTGGGTCTGTTAATGGATTGTCTCTCTTCCCTGGTCACGGATTAAATGATGGGGGCGTAGTTGGGAAGGAAGTGTCTCCATTGTAGGCTGTGAGGGGGTACCTGACAGTCAGGAATTGTCCCCAATTATTCTCTTCTCTTTGCTTCTTCATATTTGGAATAACTCCTATTGTACATTTTAATGGTGCAATGAGGGACAGACTTTTATCACGAAAGGAAATAACTAATCCAGGTTTGTGTAAGGTTTCTGTCCTGATGGTCAGTGGCTGTTCAGAAAGGTCCATTGGTGACAAACTCACCCCTGGAACAGAGGAGCCCAGCTCTGGCCGGGCTCTGCAGCTCCCACCATGGGCAAGTGCATGGCTGGGTGTTGGCAACTGAGAGCTTTGAAGCAGAGGGTGGCGGAGTGGGACTATTCAGTCTGGAGGAGAGAAGAGTCTGGGGAGACCTTAGAGTCCCTAAAGGAGCTCCAAGAGAGCTGGAGAGGGACTTGGGACAAGGGCCTGGAGTGACAGCACAAGGGGGAATGGCTTCCCACTGACAGAGGGAAGGGTTAGATGGGATATTGGGAAGGAATTGTTCCCTGTGAGGGCGGTGAGGCCCTGGCACAGGGTGCCCAGAGCAGCTGTGGCTGCCCCTGGATCCCTGGAAGTGTCCAAGGCCAGGCTGGATGGAGTTTGGAGCACCCTGGGGTAGTGGCAGGTGTCCCTGCCCTGGCTGGGGCTGGGACAGGATGGGCTCACCAGACTGTCTGTGCTCCCTGAGCTCAGTCTGTAGCCTGTGTGGGCCTGCTGCATTTCCTGGGATCTCTTTATCACACTTTACCCTTTCCTTCTGTCAACTTCAATTCATTCAGTGCTTGTTTGTCACAGTGTCTCTGGCTATCCGCAGGCTGTTTTTGCTGGAAGTTGGGTACATGCTGTTGTCTTCCATGGCTCACTTTGGGTTTAACATGTGCCAATCCCACTGTCCCTATCTGGGTTTTGTATATAATGCAGTGTCAAAAATACCAACAGTAATAGCCAGGATCACTCAATTAGACATGAACAGGCAGTGAATAAAGTATGGAACTTCAGATTTCTAAACTAGTCATGTTTTTTTTTTTTCTTGCTTGTTTTATGAAAATACCTGAAACTGGTGTTCCTGTACATTTGAGCTGCACTAGGTGTGATTCTGCTGCTTTTCCCCCCATATAGAGAAGCACCATGGTACTGCTTCTGTCCTGGTTTTTATATACACATTGTTTTAGGAAATAATATCACTTTTACATCTGTCCATTTTTAATCCTGATGTTGAAATCATTCTCCAGGTTTACTCCTCCATTAGTGCTTGCACTGGGAATCACTTACCACCTGCCCCAGCAGCCTTGGTGCCCAGTGTGTAAGGATTGTATCACACTTTAATCCCAGTTTTTTCATTTATACACAACCTTCCAGGCCAGTCACCTCTGCAGACTCAGAGCTGCTTCCCTCAAGGACTGGGCTGGAACAGGTCTCCCTGTATCCCATTGAACACCAGCTCTGAGCTGACATCACACCAGTAATCTCTCACCATGTGCCTGGGTGATTGTCTGCTCGTTCCATATATCCAGCTAATTCCTGTTTTTCTTGTGCATTGTTTCAGGATCTGAAACCATTCTTAATTTTTTGTTGGGAGATGAAAATACTGGATTTGGGACATTTTGAAAACTGTTAAAGCTTAATAGGAAAGCAGAGTGTAAAGCCAACTGGATGAGTTTCTGAGCTGAGGGCAGGCCTGTGCTGGGCTCCCTCCCGTGCCAGCAGGGCACCCCCTGCAGGCACTGCCAGGCACCAGGGCAGCGTTGGATCACTCTGGGGTGTGCAAAATGCCAGGCCTCAGGAAAAGTGGATACTAACCCTTCCACTGAGTGAGTGCTCTTGTGCTTTTTGAGAAATCTTGTGTTGGTGCCTGTGGGCAATCCAAGGTGGAGCTGTTGGGGTGCTCACTCCAGCTGTTGCCAGTGGAGAGAGGAGTGTGGGACAGTCAGGTGTCACGGGGTCGAGTGCTGGGTGACAGAGTGCATCCTTCCTGCACAGAGGTGCTCCACGAGCCTTGTTCAACCCCTGCCCAAGCCCTCTCCCTTCTTCCCCCTTTCTCTCCAGCTGGAACTACCACAGACCCCAACTTCCTCCACCTGCGATCTGCTCTCCTGTAGGATTTCCCTGTTTCTTTCCTCTCTGCTGCTGACTCACTCCTTTCCTACTCCACAGGCCGGTTCTTTGATGAGAATGAATCCCCTGTGGACCCGCAGCAGGGTTCTAAACTGGCAGATTATAATGGGGATGATGGGAACGTGGGTGAGTATGAGGCAGACAAACAGGCCGAGCTGGCTTACAATGAGGAAGAGGATGGTGATGGTGGAGAAGAAGACGTCCAAGGTGAGCTTGGGCCTTACCTCCATCCCATTGTGATAAATCCATGCTGAGTTACTTGTTGAATTTGTGTAAAGCCTCGCTGGTTTAGCTGATAACAAATTGCTCAGACAGAACAAACAAGCTTGAAATTTGGTCTCACTCTCTATGGGACAGCAACGATGCAACAGTCTTGAGTGACAGGGTTTTGGCACCTTATTGCAGTTGTGTATGGTTCCTGCTAGGAAAAGCAAGACTCTAAATTCCAGACATGGTTTTACCCAAACCCCCATCTCTGGCCCCTTGCTGGGAGGGCTTTGGGCCTTGACATTCCTAAATTGTCAAATAGAGGAATGTAGAGGTTTGACTCCTGCTCTTGTCACACCTGCCTGGAGCTGGTGTGCAGTGAGGCCTCAGGTGGTGATTCCAGGTGTAACTTTTGTGCATTATACACAGATTCAACAGACTTGTGGTGTTCCTGCTAACCCAGCTTGGAGCTCCTGATCCAGTGCTGCCTAACACCTGTGTGTGCATGGCCATTTCCTGTCCTGCATGCAGCTCCTGCATCCACTGCCTCGCTTGCCTCTGCCTGCCTTGTCTGCCTTCTCCATCCAGCTGTTTGGGGATATTTGTGACAGGCCTGCATGTCTGTAGGGCGAGAATGTTGTGTAAACATAGAGAGTATTTCCAGTTAAATGAAAGTGTAAAATAAAGAGGGGAAAAAAATTAGGAAATGGGACAAAAATCCTACAGGCCCCCTGATTTTGACCCTCATAATATAAGTTACATAAGTTAGTAAGTTTTTAGCTGGAGATTTTTCAGGCACTGTATTAAATTGGCATCTAAGCAAAATGAATGGGCAAAGCCAGTAAAAAGCAGCTGATTGTGTGAGCATGCAGCTAAGTGCAGTGTCAGCAGGCTGGGCTGGGCTGGGAGTTTGAAACTCATGCACAAGTGAAAGAATAGGATGGACCAGAACCTGTAGCAATTAATTAACTTCCTAATGAACTGCAGTGCCTGCTGCTCCAGGTGCAGCCTGTTCTATGCCCCTCGTGCTCAGAACTCACAGGGGTTTGTGTGTCATGCCTGGACCTCTGGCGAGTGGTCCCTGGGCAGGCAGCTGCTCACCCAGGCTGGTAGCTGCACAAAGGCACAGGGGGATGCAGAGCAGCCTGGTCCACTAGCAAGTGTCCCTTCCCGTGGCAGGGAGTGGAATGAGATAGGCTTTAAGGTCCCTTCCCACCCAAACCATCCTGGGATTCTGTGACAATGTTTCTGTCCATGCTGGGGCCATGGGAGCCATGCTCCTAATGGTGCTGGGCTGTCGTGGGCAGGGAGTGCAGGGTGTCCTGTGTGTCCCTGAGCCCTGCAAGCCCTGGCAGTCCTGTGGGTGGGGGTTTCATAGTTCAGTCCCGTTCCCCTCAGTCAGCAGTGGGTCCTGCCCAGCTCCTCGCTGCAGTAGTTCCTTACCTGGGCTTCAGGATGCAGTCCTGGAAGTTGTACCTGGGGTTGAGTCTGTGCTGGCTGGTGCCATCTGCGTGGCTCAGCCTGTGTGAACCCTTTCTGTGAAGAAATGTTCCCAATATCCAACCTGACCCTCCCCTGGCACAGCTGGAGGCTGCTTTCTCTTGTCCTGTCCCTTGTTCCCTGGGAGCAGAGCCAGACCCCCACCTGGCTGCCCCTGTCAGGTGGCTGTAGGTGGCTGCCATGTGGTGCAGGGATGCAGCACCCTGTCCCTGTCCCCATCCCCCAACAGCTCTCGTTGCCCCTCAGAGCTCTGTGCTGCTCCATCAGCATGAGTGCCTGGCTGTGGGGGCCTTCACAGGGCAGCTGATGGCTCAGGCAGCAGCTGTGCTGTGAACAGTTACAGTGACATGGGCAGCATTCCCCAGTGCGACTTGGGAAAGGGTGAGCATGATACAGCTGTAAGTGGTGGAAAAAATGTTAAACCCCAGAGACTGGGCTTGTGTAACTTGCAATGTGAATGGTGTTTGAAAAAACAGACCTCTGACTGACAGTGACCCCATAAAACCATTTCCCATCCAGGTGGGGTCCCTGCAGGGTCCCTGCTCTGGTGGCTTGGAATTTGGACTTGGGAAAGATCCTTTTCCTGATGAAACCCTCTGTGTGTCTGTATAGACAGACTGGATTAAGAGCTGGTAGTAAAGGTTAAAGGGTGACTTCTGGAAGCTTCTTCCTGAGGGATGGTCTGGTCTGAGCAGAGTGTGTTACTACCTCAAACCACATTTCCCAAGCTTTGTTCTGTTTTTTTGTAATAACTTGTTGTGTTGGCTTGAGCTGTGACTTGAGTGTGGCCAGTGGTGCTTCCAGGGCCAGTATTCCAGAAAAAGTGGCTGCTTCAGGCTTTATACTCATTTGTCTGCAGGGCAGGAGAGGGCAGAACTGGGGGGTTGGAGGGAGGGTGGTTGTAATTGTTTAGGGAGGGAAGAAAACAAGAGAGAATTTCTGTCTAAAAACTGTCAGGAAAACATCACCCAGGTCTGAATCAGGCTGAACAGAGCCTGTGGCATGTGCCACAAAGCCACTGAATTCCACATGGTTTCTGTTGCCTCTAGGAATGTGCAGGCTTAGATTGAAATTATCCAGGGAAAATACCCGATTTGGGGGATGTTCCTTGGGGCAGGGCAGCACCCAGCTTGGTTCCTTCCCTCAGGCACCTGCGGAAGGGCAAGGGGATGTTTGAAGGCAGCAGCTAATAAAATGTCTGTTAGTAACTCCAGGATGTCCAGGTGCTATGGTGACACTTTCTTATGGAACGAACCTGTGTCATGCAGGTGAACTGCAGCCTTTGCTGCTGGAGCAGCCCCTCAGGTCCCTGCCTGGCTCCTGGGGTGCTGGGTGGTGGGTGTGCAGGTGTGGAGAGCTGCAGGCAGCTCGGCAGCCGGTGGAAGATGGGTGAACTCAACTTGGATTTCCTTTGCTGGGAGCAGGAGTCTTTCCTGATATAAAGGATTAACACTGAGGTGCAGGAGAAGCTTACTCGTCGGAACAAATGGAAGTTCTAGGGTTTTTTCACTTTTTGAGGGAAGGAAGCCCTTGGTCTGGAAGGGGTCTCAGCCTCTGTGAAGCCTTACAGTGTCAACTCTGGGAATGGGACTGTCTGCAGGAGCTGGGTTTTAGTGGGGGAGTTTGAAAGCTTGATAGGCAGTCTCAAAGCCCAGCAGCTGCTGTGACTGTGCTGCAGTGTCTGAAGTCAGGCTGGCTGTGAGGTGGGGCTGCCCTGCAGCCAGAGATCCCCCCTGGAGCGCTGACAGCCGGGCTAGAAGCACAGCCACACATCCTATCCCTGCTGACTCCATCCTGTCACCAGCCCTGGCCAGCTCAGTGCTGTGCCTTTTAGCAGCATGTCCTGGGGAACGGTACTTTGATATTTTTTCAATGATACCACATCAGATTTGATCCGAGCATCTTGGTGTAATCTAATTACAATCTGTAATTGCAGATGATGAGGAGCGAGACCTGCAGAACGACCTGGGGGACTACAGCAAGTCCCGCCTCAGCGACGGGGTCCTGTAGGTCCCGGTCACAGAGAGCTCAACCCAGGAACTTGAGGTGCTGCAAAACTGAACCTGTTTTACTCCAGTGTTTCCTACTTCCAAGGAAGCTGAGGATCAAGTGCCGAGTGTGCTCAGCAGCAGGTGAAGAGGACACGCTCTGTACATATGTACATATTTGTACTATTGCAGGTTGTATTAAACCCACATCTTTGCTGTTACATGGAGCTGGTTACTCAGCCTGGTCCTTACCTGAAATAATCTCTACACTTAAACCCAGTCTATAAACACAGGCTGAACTGTTTCTGCCATTTAGAACACTTGAAACCTGGAGAACTTGTACAGTTTGTACCTGATGTAACAAAGCCACTGTGGAAGCCATGTACAGCCAAGGACTCCTTTTCTACAGTCCCACCTGTGTGGCAGAACTGCTGCTCCCGTGTGCTGGGGTTTGTACAGCAGGTGAGAATGGAACGTCAGAGGGACTGGGAACTGAATGGTTCAATAACTGCTCCTTCCTCACTGCAACCCAGCACCACATCCCATTGAACTCCTGTACAGTGACCACATCTCGTAGCTAGAGCTGGAAATCTATAGTAGGACTTGAATAATTTGATACATCCTAAAAAAGTTGTGCAACTAATAGCTTGATTTAAAAGGTGATACAAATACTTTGCAGCTTGTAGGGAATCTTTGTGTTGAAGAGACTAAGGGTTGTCAGTGAGAGACACATCTCCAGCAGCTGTGTCAGCCCCTCAATGGAAGGACCAGCCCATACCCAGCTAAACACACTGTAGGTGCTGGTGTGCTGTCCCAGAGTGTCCATCCCAGGTCCAGCCACTCCAGTTAATTCCAGTTTGATTCCGTGACCTGAACACCCACCACATCCCTCGGTTTGGTTTTCTCCATCAGATCTGTAAGTCAGACCCTTTTCTATGTTCTGTGTTCAAGCACTTCCAGAGTTGATGGAGATGATTCCATTGTTCTGCAGTGGTGGGAATGAAGGGGATTGTCCCCCCTGCTCCCCCAAGGGCTCTTGTGGACACAGGTTGTAGGCCCTGATGAGGGTGATAGAACTCATCCCTGTGCTCAGGTCCTGGGCTGAAGTAATGGGTCAGGTTTGCTCCTTGCCAGCTCAGTGAAGCTCTTAAATAAAGTTCAATGCTTGTACAATTATGTTATGGGGTTTTAAGACAATTTATTACTACTTCAAGTGTCAACGGCAAAAAAAAATTCCCCCCAGTTTCTGCATTTAAAAAGTGGAACTTCAGCTCAGCACTGTGTCCTGGTTCCAGCTGAACCCCATGTTCTCCAAAGTAGTGCAGCATCACATTTAGGGGAGACCCCTAAATTAAAGAGCTGCTTCTGAAATTTTGAGATTAAACCATTCTGTACTCACAGCTTCAGCTGCTTTTCCCTTCCTTGCCCATCAACAGGACCATCCCTCTTGTGCTCCTGTGCTGAAGGTGGGTTGCTCCGTGTTCCTCCTTCTCTGCCTTTTTACTTTGCATTCCATGTTTTCTCTTTTTTTCCTCTTTCCATCAGAGTGATTACTCTGCTTCGCCCTACGGAGGCCACATCTGGAGTACTGTGTTCAATTCTGGGCTCCACAGCTCAGGGCTACTGGTGAGGGTCTAGGAGGCCACAAAGACGATCAGGGGCCTGGAGCATCTCTCTGATCAGGAGATGCAGATTCACGGGCCCACAGCTGTCCCTGCAGCCAGGCTGTGCGGCAGCACTCGGGCTCTGAGCACCGAGAATGACAAACCAGCTCGGGTTTGTTTTGAAAATGCTGCTCCAACATCCGTGTGCCATTTGTGTGGAGCCGATTCCCGTTTCCATGGCAATGGCAGCACAGACAACGCTGACAGATCTCGAGCAGCTGCTTCCCTCAGCACCCAGCGAGACGGAATCAAACCGGCTCTCACATTCTGGGGTCCACAGGAGAAATCCAACAAAGCCTCTTCCCACCACGGCCCAGCCCAGATTTTAACCAACATGTCCAGTAGCTCCAGCAGCGCACCCAGTCCTGGGTCTGAGGTTCCAGTTAGAAATCCCATTGTATATGAGGCAGTGCATTTAAAACAAGGAGCAGGGAGCTGAGATTTGGCTGCCAAGGCTGAGGGATGAGTTCAGGCGGTGTGAAAAATGCAGGCACCTCCACCCAACAGCCAGAGAAACAACTCCAGTTACTCCAGCCAGTCCTAGCTGCCCAGTTTTGGAGGTTTTCAGCACACAGTGTCTGCCAAAGCTTTCCCAAAGTCACATGGATCCCACAAAAACAAAGAATCACTGATGAACCCATTATAATTTCAAAATGAGGAAAACCAAACTGATGGGCAGGATCTTGCCAAAAGGTGAAACCCAGTTCTGATGAAACAGAGCCCCACATTTTTCAGCATTTTAATAGCCACGAGGAGCTTATGATACTTTGAAGTGACAAGAAACAAACAGACACAAGATAATGGTTAGTGTATTTTATTAAATGTTACCATTTCACATTTTCATATATGCAAACCCAGCAACAGTGGGAAATCCAAAGCCTCCAGGACAGAAGAGCTTGTGAGTAAGGGTTCTGCAGTAGAACATACAGAAAGTACACAAGGCTTTCTTCTCTGTAAATAGATTTATAGTTTACAGTTTGCAGACCAGAGAAACCTGGATTGAACAATGCTCGTTCATGTGGCAGTTTTGGAGGTCCCGAGCTCTCAGCAGGACCCATTTCCCTGTGCACACACATCTCTGAAGAAATTCTCTGTCTGAAAACTTTCTCCTTTTTGTCCCTATTAAGGAAAATTTCCACATGCCATAAATCTGTCAGCTGCACTTCCTACTCCAGGAGATACATGGAGCTTTCAGGAACCTGGGACCCAAGTATGGAACTTCCAGTTGAAGTAACCTGGGACCCTTCCTTGAGGATACTGACCAAAATATTTTATAGGATCAAAAGTCTTGCTGAGATGAACTAGAAAATGTGAGATTGGGCACTTTATAAGGAGGAGCAGTGTCCTGCTGTTCCAGCTGGCTCCAGGGCTGACAAGACCAGATTTCTGTAGTTTAAATAAAACAGGAAAACAAACCCACAAAACCAACTGGGGCCATCCCTCCCTATTTATGAGAGAGCAGAGGAATTTTCAAGCCAGCCAGAAACAGAGTAATGGTATTTATGCCTGAATTTCTTTATGCCAATATAGAAACCATAATACTCCAATTCCTCAACCTGTATGAAAACCCGTGTAGCCACAGTGGGATTATTGGTATGGGTAATCTACAGTTCAACTTCCCAAAACCAGGTTTGACTACTCGTGGCTGTGCATTTCCATCCCTGGAGGAATGTCTCATGCCACTCTCCAGTGCTGCACTGTGCCAGATCAAACACAAGGTTCATTCCCATGTGTTTCTGTGGGGATTGGGAGCAGATGAATCCCTGTTGCTGTCAGCTGGAGTGTCTGCAGCGAGAACAGTGAGTCTGGAGTTCTGGACAGCCAGATTGGCTCCCAGACGCCAGGGATGGAGGAGCAGCACAGCCTCGGAGCTGCTTCTCTTTTAACTCTGGTCACCTATCCAGTGGAATTGATTCCCTTCAGAAAGGTAAAAGAAATAGCAAACACTGGAAATGGGCAACAGTAAGATATAAACCCAAAGAAGACTCCTGAAATTGCTGGGAGGTGCCAGATGCTGAAGTTAAACTGAAACTGGAATAAACCTCACCCAGCCCTGAGCTGCAGATGCTGAAAACAGCTGCCCGAGACACTGTGAACCTGCCCCACATCAGCTCTGCACAAGCAGGGAACTCACTCTGGAGCATTTCAGTTTACATGATGTATAAACACAGAGCTAAGGGCTCTGCAAGGCTCAGGGGAAAAAGATGCAAGGAAATCCTAAAGCATGAGAAATGGCCTTCAAGAACCAGTCAGGATCCCACTGCAGGAATGGCAATGGTCTGACGACTGCACGCTTCCCCTTCAGTTTCTCTGTCAGGTGAAGCAAACATGCTCCTCGAATGTCTCAGTGTGACTGGAGCCCAAATCCTCTGGCAGGGGGAAGCCCACTGCTGCCAACTCAGCCTTTTCTTTGGCCCAAACACACATTCCGAGCTCCAAAGGCTCCATGTGCCGGCACAGGGTTTTTACACTTCACACATGGAGCTGAAGCTGTACTCAGGTACAGGGATGTGCTCCATGGGGAGCAGGGTACAGCAGGGGACCTTTGAACTTCTCCCTGCACAGCAACACCATCAGCAAGATGATTTTCCATATTCCCCTTCCTGCCAGTCCAGTCCCCTCTCCCTAATTCAGCACCAGGGAACTTAAGGAGAGCACGAGGCACTGTGAAACACAAATTCTGATATCCTGTAACACAGAAAACGCCAGTTCTCATTGCCATAAAGATCAGTTTGAACCCTGAGTAACACATTTAATCTCTTCTCAAGAGTGTTTTTGGCTGTGTTGGTGCTCACACAAATACCTGCTTGCTTTGAATCTTGCTGGATCATCTCCTGTGGCAGCTAGTTTCATTTTAATTATATGGCTTGAGAGAGTATTTCCACCCACCATTTCCCAAAACTCCCACTTTCTAAGTATCAGTGAATGTCCTTTTGGGCTCACAGTGTGAGACATCACACAGTTATCCTGCCATACAAGTTCCTCCTACGGGACTGCCAAACCATCTTTATGAGGCTTTAACATGCCCAAACTAACCTTTTTCACAGCTGATCATTCACAAAATATTCACAAGAAATACCTGAATGCTCTAAAGGAATATGGTTACCTGTTCTGAATGAGGACTGCACTGTTTCCACTGCCTTCCTATGACCTCTTTTCTATGGTAAAATTAGCTTTATAGTGTCTTCTGCTAAAGAGAGACTACTAGAGTCCTGTGACAGAATTCTTAAACAAATCTTGGCTTCCCAGCAGCAGAAGTGCTTGTCTTTAACAAGCCAATAAATATTTTAGGTGACTAGAGAGCTGGGACTTCTATAATCTGATCCACATTCAAAAGCTAAGCAGGGAGACAACAGGTACCAGGAAACACAACACCCGTGTAGGTTTCTTTACTGCTAAATTAGAGGATGCCAGATCCTCCTGTAAAAACCTTCCATTCTGGGCAATACTTTGAGGTGTTATCCTGTCATAACACAGGTGAACCTGAGAACTGAAGATTTCTGTTAAAAAGACTGGTGGGTAAAAGTGATCATCAAGAGAAAAATTAGGATATCCAAGTTCAGTAGCATTGAAATGAGAAATGTAAACCTCCCTACATCCTCCTATACTGCAAGAGCTGGCCAAGCTGCTGCATTAAGCCCTTCAAATAGTACAGCATGCAGCATCCTCAGCATTTCACACACAAAGAGGCTGCCTAGAAAAAAAAAGAGAAAGCGGAAATAAAACTTCACACCAGAGTCCACAGGCGACTTAAAACAGCAACCGAAACCACAAGCCAGCACTGCCCTACGCCTTGGGAATGGGACGGAGGGCGAGCCAGCAGGGCCGGGCCGGCACAGCCGGGGAGAGGCCGCGGGAGCGTCCGGCGGTGCCCAGGGGAGCGCGGGGATGGGGCGGCCAGAGCCGCGACCGGCCGGGAGCTCCGCTGCCGGACCGTCCTCCGTCTGCGGCGAGTCCTGCCCGGCGCTGCCGCCGCGCCGCTGCTCTCGGGAAGCGCCGGAAGAGTCGGGACCCGCCGGGAAGGGCCGGGACTCGCTCCCGCTCCCCCTTCATCCCCTCTCCCCCCGCGCCCCGCTCGCGCCCCCGCCCGCGCGGTC
>VWZT01015210.1:318532-352309 GCA_013397055.1 Pachycephala philippinensis
GCGCATCGCGGGCCGTGCCCGCGCGGGTCCCGCGCAGGACGCGCCTGTTGCTGGTGTTGTTGTCGCCGCCGGGGCGGCAGCGCTGGACGCGCCTGTCACCGGCCCCGGGGGGAAGCGGGACGGGGAGGGCGGGGGCGGCTGCCCCGGCGGGTGCCGGGCTCCGCGCTGCCCGGGCAGGGCTCCCGGCGGCGGCTCGAGGGATGTCAGCGCGGCGGGGCGCGGGGGACACCAACTTTGTCGCTGTCACCGGCGGGGGCGGCGGCCGCGCTGGACCCGCCGGCACCGTGCAGGACCCCCGCCGTCCAGGGCCGTTATTGGCATTCCCGGTCCCTGCTGGGAACGCGGCGGAAGGAATTAGCATGCTGCATACCACATTGATTATCTGCTCGCTCGGTGTTACTGGAGAGCACTGTACAAGCCTGTTGCTCAATTTTATGGTACTTAAGAGCGCTCGAGAGGACAGGTCTGGCTGTTTCTGTGTGGCTGTTTGGGTGAGCTCTATGCTAGGTCTGTCCAGGGTACTTCGTTCTCTGTGGTGACAGTTGTGATGCTTTTTCTGGTCCCAAGCCTATTGTTTCTGGGAAAGATTTTCCATCGTCTTCCAGGTGCTTATGGTGCACTTTTAAAAGTAATTTCGAGTTTGTCATTATTGTCTTTGCCTTTCTTGATATGTTTCCACTGTTAGAGTAGTCCGTGAAGAGGATCTCTAAGTATAACTATTACTCTGTTGCCTTGGGCAAGTGACAACCTCTTTTGCCGTTTCTCCACGAGTAAAATGGGGATAATAATACCTTGGAGAGTTGTTACAAGAAGTAGTTAATGTTTGTAGAGGACTTAAAAGACCTAAGTGTTATTAATTAAGCCCCATGACACATTAAGGTAAGAGTTAGCGAGCCAGGTTTGCACATGGATGAACTGAGGCAGGAAGAGATTATGATTTAGCCAGAGTAACGTCCTGGATCTGTGACAATAGCAGAAAACAAGTTGTAACTACTTCATGCTGTAGGCACAAGCGAGCCGTTCCGGATAACAGATAGGATTCCAAGATTACTTGCCCCTCCCTCACCCCCCCTCCCAATTTCAGGCTTTTCTACTTTAGGAGGTTCTGTCTGTGTGACTTCCAGTTGACAGCATAGCTCCAAGGACACTTATGGCTTGCCCACTTAAAAGTGTTTCAGCAGTTTTCATAACAAGATATATGTTCTAGGATGCAAGCCAAATCCCAACTTAAATTCCATGAAACATTCTCCTCTTTTCTCCTGAAAACATCGTGTGGAACTTAGTTAAGACTTGATCCTGTTCCAGTCAGTGCAGCATGCACTAAAGCTGACATTCCTGTTTCATCAAAGTTCTTTATTAAAGAAAAATTCCCCTGTCAGTCTGCCCTAGAGATTGAATGGGACAGTTGGATCATTTTTCTAAGGATGTAAACATTCCACGTATGCTGGGGCTGTACGTGCGTTTCATAATTGAAAGGTGATTTTCCATCCCCAGCTTTGCAGTGCAAGTGTTGGTAACTCCCTTCCAGGGTGGTGATTCCCCAGCACAAGGATGTGACACTGTCAGAGGCTCAGTAGCATTAAGCAGTTAAAAAACCAGAAGTTGTCTCAATTCAAAAGGAAACTGAGTCTTCACCTTCCCAAGTTTTTCCATACTGCACTGGCTTTTCTTTGATCTCTTGTAATGCTGCGAGGTTGACACCAACAGAAATCGTGTTTGCAGGAGACTTTAGGAATCACATATGTTCTTGTGACAGATTTCTATGCACATATTTCATTCCTGTGGAAGAAACGTTTCCACAGGTGTAAGTGGAAGAATAACTTGGAGCACTTGCGCATTTTTGTAAAAAACCATTCTGAAAGTCAGGCTGAACTATTTTGGCAAGAACTTGCGAGAAACTCCTGAGCAGGGGGGTTGGACAAGAGAAACTCCAGAGTTCCCTTCCTACCTCAACCATTCTGGCAGTCTGTAAAAGCAGGATGCATGAAGTAGGACTGGAATTTGACAGAAACTTAAAATTCCTGTGTGTTTCTAGACATATGTGTGCTCTGGGAGGAGCTTGGGACTTCTTGCCCTTTTGGGACCGTAACTTGGGGTTCCAGAGCATTGTCATGATAATTTCGGGATCACAGCTGAATATGTAATTGTATAACCCTAAAACTGCCTTTTTTATGCCTTATCCTGGTTATGGGTGTGCAGCTGTTCCCTGTCCAAACCCTGCACAAGTTCTGCCCCGTCCGTGTGTTTTCAGCCTGGTCTCGCTAGGGAAGCGAGTTCTGATGTACGATGGGTTTTGGACTTTGGTAATGTCAGTGTAGGACTGCTAAGATTATCCCAGATTTAAAGGCTGTCCCTTCCCACCCTTGCTCCCTCTGTGACTGCATCCTTATTCCATACTTCCTTGGGAGTATTCCTTTCCACAAGTGCCTTTCTCATTGATAACTGAAAGCAGATCAGATGTGCTGATTCTTACTCCTCTTAGCCCAGAAAGTAAAGGACCAAGTCTGAATGAAATCCCTTCATTTGCTGGCCCCTAAATCACTGGCACCATCTCTTGTACATTTTAAATGTTGTATGTGAAAAGTTCCTGGGGTGCTGCTTTCAGCTCTGGGGTTCTCAGCACAGGGGGCACATGGACCTGTTGGAGTGAGTCCAGAGGAGACCACCAAGGATCAGAGGGATGGAGCAGCTCCGCTGTGGGGGAAGCCTGGGAGAATTGGGATTGTTCAGCCTGGAGAAGAGAAGCTTCAGGGTGATCTAACTGTGGCCTTCCAGGACCTGAAGGAGGGGAGAAGAAAGATGGAGAGAGACACTTTACAAGGGTCTGGAGTGAAAGGACAAGGGGGAGTGGCTTCCTGCTGCCAGAGGGCAGGGATAGATGGGCTATTGGGAAGGAATTCCTCCTGTAAGGGTGGGGAGGCCCTGGCGCAGGGTGCCCAGAGAAGCTGTGGCTGCCCGTGGATCCCTGGAAGTGTCCAAGGGCAGGTTGGACAGGGCTTGGAGCACCCTGGGACAGTGGAAGGTGTCCCTGCCCTGGCAGGGAGTGGAACAGGATCAGTTTTAAGGTTCCTCCCAACCCAAACCATTCCAGGATTCTGTGATTTGATGTTTGTACATCCCAACTAAATCTGCAGAAAATGCAAATACGCACCACAAGTGCAGAGTTGATTAATCAAATTCATGATGGGTTGTGATTTTCAGGGGGCAGACAGTTCAAATGGAATCATTGCTGGGATCCTGGGAGGGAAAAACAAGCTCTCAGCAGCTGGTTTAAGAGGAGCTCTCCCAGGCAGGAGGTGACAGTGCCAGCCCTACCGAGAGCTCTATCCCAGGGGAATTCCCTGGAGTGCCAGGGTAGCTGCAGTGAGGTGCAGCGCTTCCGATTGCTTGAGAGAAACTCACATACACCCAGGTGCTTGAAAGCCTATCTAACATGTTGTTTACATGTTGAGATGCCTAGATGGCCATTATTTAGTGTTTTAGAAAAATAAATATTTGACGTTCACAGATGAAGACATTTTCAATAGCACTTGAAAAATTAAGTGGGAAGTCATCCACATCTAAAGCAATCAGCTCAGGGGTTGGGTCAGAGCTTCCCAGTTGGCAGTCCTAACTTTTTCTAAATAGATTACTTCCCAATCAGATCAGATTCAGTAATTACTTTGATTAAGGTCCTCTTAAGTTCTTAAATGATAAGTTCTCTCATCATATCCTGTGATCCTAGGAAAACCCTTGTCAGGACAATCTGCTGTAAGAAAACAGGGAGTTGAGCATCAGCCTGCAGTGCACTTCCACCTCTGCCAGCGCTGTTCCATGTGGGATCTGAGGAGATACAGCCTTTGTTGCCTCAGTTTCCCTATCTGATGGGTCAGTGTTTATGGTAATCCCGGGATCTGTGGCCAAGCCCAGGGAAAGGAAGTGTGCAGCTGCTGGTGGACAGGATTAACTCAGCAGCACATTGATCTCTGCTGTATTGGGACATTCAAAATACAGCTCCCCATGGGGGAAGTTTTCAGAGTCCAGCCCCATCAGTCAGATTTCTGTGCATCCTGCTAAAAATAACCCTAAAGCTAACATTTAGGAAGTGCCTGTCTGCTGCATTAGATCCAATGAGGATCCACTGCCCACCAAGTGATGCTTCTGCTGGAGTTCCATAGAAGAGAGATGATGGAAATAGAAGTTATCCCTAACAGTCCTAACCAGTCTGAATTCAGAATTCCTTTTTGGTGGGTGAGGAGTCTAGTTAGGATGCATGAAATAGCTCTAGTTCTGTGTTCATAGTATTTAGTGTAGCAGTATAATTTTAACTATAATACTGTCATGAAAATAAGTTTAACTAAAAGGAGCTATTAACTCCACAGCATCTGGAAAATAAGCTATGGATACTTGCTTAAAGGAGCACAATTACAAAAAATACATCCTACTAGTCATTGCCAATATTCCAAGTGTAAGTAGGAGAAAAGAATCTGGGACTCTAAAGCATTTGGATTAGAATTTACCTGTAAATTAATTACCTTATATGTATAAACAAGAGTGTTGTTAGCAGCAGAATAGGGCCAGGAAGGTGATGCTGCAGGGCGCATTAGCATCCTCAAAGCCTCTAGAGGGAAGAGAAGGATCCTGTCCTTATTTAGGCTGTGTTTGGGAATAGCTAATTTAAGTTAATAAAGTAACAGGAACTCTGATCAAATCAGAGCAGTTGTTCTGAGCAGTTTGGCCTGTGCTGCACCAATTCAGTCTAAATCACAACTCAGTTTACCCTAGGCCATTCTAACCCATGATTGCTTTGATTCACCCTGTACTTTAGGAGGTGCTAATTAGAGGAAGGGAGGTAATTCAGTCTGAGGCTGAGGCTGTACCACAAGGGCTTCGCTGGCCCCACAGCACCGGCCTGGTTAGTGGGGAACCCCACGCAGGGGTTCTTTGGCTGCATGTGCCCTCTGGGAGCCTCTCAGCCTGGCTGTCTGACTGGGGAAAACCAGCATTCCCCCTTCCCTTTTCCAACAGATGGTATTGCTCTGGGAAAGCCGCTGGTTTAGACCCAGCCTAGCACAGGTTTCCTTAGTCTAGGCAGACCTTCAGGGGTGCTCTGTGTCCTCTGCTCAGCACAGAGGGGCTGCAGTGCTGGAGCAGAGCCCAACATAGGGGTGTGTGTGTGTTTCTTACCCTGTGCTGGGATTTTGCTTCACCCGTTGTAGTTCCCTCCAGGCTTGCTCTTCTCTGGTTTACATCCAGTAGCTGCTGTGTTTGGAGTATGCACTATTCCAGGAAGGAGGGGGCTGGCTCCAGGTGACAGCTAGGACCTGTCCTTTGTCCTTGCTTCATTCTCCAGTACCCCTTCCAGAGGATGTAACACCACCTGAGATGCTTCTCTTTCTTCTCTTTCCTGGAAGCTTCTCTGGTTTTACCATCCCGGGGGAGCTCATTTAGGTGCAGGAGGGTTCCTTTTATATGGAACAGTGCCCTGGGCTGGTGGGTGATGCCTGGTCACCCAATTGCAATCCATCACCTGGGCGGGAAATCCTACAGGTGAGGGCTGAGCTCCTTGTCCTGGCAGTGTGGGCTGGTGGGATGTGCCCCAGCCCCAAGTCTGTGGGAGCAGTTGGGAAATGATGGACAATGGTCAGGAGTTCAGAAAGAAAAACAGAGAGTAGGAGAAAACTCCTTTTTAGCTCTGTGGGCAACAGTTCTGTGTTGGTGCTTGCCAAAGCAAAGCAGAGTGTGAACTGACGTTTTAAGGTTTGTTTTTAGAGGGGGAAAACAGTATACAAAAAGTAATGGAAGTATTTGATAAATAGCAGGAATATCTACAAGAATGTTCAAGGTACTTGCAGGCATTGTGAATGTGGAATTTATAACAGTATATTTGATTGAATTACCTGCCTTAGTTTGTCTGACACCTTGAGCTTGTGTCAAGACCAAGCAGTTGTAGTTAAATCAATTTAAATACAATTGGAAAGGCTTGTTTATTTTGCTTTCCAGGCCAGAAGTGATAAAGATTACGGAAGAAAATAAAGTTAGTGTAATCTTGATGCTTTTATGTTCTTAAAAATACGGATTTGGAAGAAACTTTTGAGGACTTCATTGTAGCTAAAATAATATTCCTAAACAACTGTAATTACTGGGTTTGGAGTCCTTTATTTTTGTGTTGCTTAGGGACTAGGAAGCTCATTCGTACTTTTAAGAGAAAGGTCTTTGAGAGCTCAGTTGGAAAAATGGGCAGCAGAGATCCAGGTTCAGGTGAAGAGGTGTCCAACTTAATTGTTAGGTGTAATTACCCTGTTGGACTTATTTGAAGGTAATTCTCTTTTGATAGTAGATTGGTTTATTATATACCTGAAAAGCTTCTATAATGTTCCATTTCAAAGAGTAATAGTTAATATAAAAATGTCCTAAGTCAATTAACATAATAGGGATCCAAACCATAAAATAATTTAGGATTAGAAAATAAATATTTATCATTGGTGGTATGTGCTTTCAAAAGGAAAACGTCATTTCAAGAGGGTTGCTCTGCTCTTTCTCCACCTGATGGATTTTCTGTTCCATGGTAGCTGGGGGCTCTGAGGTTAGAGGAGTGTGTGGAGCTGCTCCTGTGCCATTTGCTGAGAATTCGGGAGGCTCGGTGCCTGGAGTTGGCTCATATTTGTCAGAATTACAGGGGTAAAGGCTTGTTTGTTTGTTTGATAGTTTGGTTTTGGTTTTGCACTGAAGTAACTGTGCCGATAGATCCCTGCTGTTCTGTGGCTCCCTCGGGGCATCGTTGGGTACGTGGTGCCAGGCCTCGGGATGAGGCTGCTGGTGACACCCGCGGGATGTTCTTTGTGTTTCTGGGTTTTACCTCGGGCTGGGCCCATCCTGCAGTGGGCCCCACTTAAAGCAGAGCACCGGGAGTGGGGCAGAGGAGGTTTTTCCACACCAGACCCAAACTTCACAGCGGGGACAGGTCTCTGTCCAAGCCCCCTGGCCGCAGGAGGAGGCAGAGGATGCTGCACCACTTGTGAAGTGTGTGTTAAACCCCTTGGTAAAGGAGGGAGGAGCCGCAGCAGCGATAGAAGGGACAAACGGGAGTGAAAAGGCTGTAAAAGAGGGTTCAAAGCACCCAGTCAGCATCCACAGGATGGAGGCAAAGCACTGAGTATCTGTGAAGTTTCCTACGTGTCAGAATGAGGGTTTTCCATGTGTTGCTCAGCTCTTCTCCTTCCCCGTGGCTGCACGGACACTCCTCCCCTGCTCTTGCACTGAGCTCGGCAATAGATGGTTGTTTAAACTCGGGTGGGCTTTGCTTATCCTCTGTGTTCAAAGAGAATTTAAAAAACCTAATTTCTGTTTTATAGCATACATGATACCAAAAGGATGAAGCAAGGAATTTTTTTTCCACTTTAATGTGCCAGTTTTTAAATATTCCAGAGGTGGGCTAGGCAAGGAGGCAAGGTGGAATGTGCCTGTGTGTAGCCAGACTGGATAAGGGATAAGGACTGCTCCGTAGCCGTCTTTTGCTTGCTTGGGATGCTTGAAGGGTCTGTCTTACCTACACGGGTTTGAATTTTCAGAAACCTTATAGGAACTGAGTATATTTGAAGTTTCTGTTCCTCTGTGACATTGGGTTGATGCTGGTCATTTCCAGGGAGGACTGACAGACACACAGACAGTTGTCATTGGATAAGCCATCTCTAGGAAAAGATGATCGATGTTTCTATGCTGAAGGACAGAGCCCATCAAAGAGTGCAGTGAGCAAATGAAACCCATGACAGAAAACACCATTGCTTTAAACATTTCTGACCAGATTTCTTCATTAAAATAACTTGCCAGAAAATAAAAGGCAAATTTGAGACCTGATCACATCAACACAGCTCCCAGGCTTGTGGTTGTGCTGGAGCTGGAGTTGTGGCTCCATAGCAGTGTGGAACAGTCTCCTGGCTGCTGCAGTGCCTCTGTCCGGGGAATGGGCTGGGATGTGTTCCTTGGCCTGGAGAGCCAGCAGCGTGACACAGGATGCACCCTCCCGGCTGGGCTAGGTTCCTTGGAAGCAGGGTGACCCCCTCTGTGCTGCCTGCAGGGAACAGCCCTCTCCCATGGATTGCTTGGAGCCGTTCCTGGGCACCATCCCGGAGAATGCTGCTCTGCTGATCCCACTGCTGATCCCACTGCTGATCCCACCGTGGCCGTGCCAGTGAGCCGACAGCCGGGGGCCTGGCTTATGGAATTATCCATGGATGGTCGTGGCACAGAGCTCTAACCCCGGGCCATGCTGGTTCACTGCTGTAACTGTCCTTTCCCCTGCCAGGAGTTACATGTTTTTATTCCACCACTTGTTCCCATGTGGAAACACTCCAGCCTGAGGACACGGCTTGCTGGAGGGTCATCGGAGTGCCAGAGCTGCCTCAGGAGCTGCAGGGCTGTGGGGGCTGGAAGGGATGTAGGGAAAGGAGGAATGGGAATCAGAAAGCATTCCTTTCACTTCCATTAAAATGTTTCTACTCTCCCACAATTTTACTAAGTTGTTTGTTCAGCACTGCTAGTGAGAAGTGACGGGTGCTCTGTCATATACCACGGGGCACAAAGGTGGCAGCTAACTTCTTTCGAGTATTTCTTTGGTATTTAAGGTAACTTGCATTAAATTTGTTATTTAAGTTAACTCAGGCCTCCTCAGTATCTGGAAAATTTTCCCAAGTTCTAATGTAGCTGCTTTTTAATGTGACAAGTTAACCACTGTCAAGACTTGTGTTGCTTTGGAATGCGGCTTGGTGCTTTCTTCATCATAAGGATTTCTGATGGAGAGGCCAGGCTCACTCCTGATACTGAGGAATGACTAGAAACAAATCCAACAACCGTGTAAGCTCACAGGTGATAGCAGTACTTCTTGTTCTTGCTGATTTCTGTGGTTGAGGATCCCTCAGTACAGATTTTTGGGTTGTGTGTGGAGATCAGGGCACTCAGCCAAGCAGATTCCTGCTGCAGCTCATGAATCCGTGATACAGGTGCACAACCTCCCTTTTCCCCAACTCAAAAAGTCCCTCAGACAGAAACTTCCCATGGTAAGGCACGAGCCAAACACCATCTCCTCACTCAGCAGAGCAATCCCCTGGCTGTTTGCAGAGCCAAATCTGCCACTTCACAGCCAGAAAGTTGTTATTTCATTACATGTTGCACATTTCAAAGTGACAGAGATACATTAGACCAACCTGGAGGTGATTATCTTGTGAAAGAAATAAGTGAAATTCAGGGTGAAATCGACTGGAAACATTACAGTGTGAATGCAGGGCAGTTTTACCCTACAAAATTTCTGTTGTCATTGGTAGCTTGTGCTTATTATACTTTGTATTATTGGAATATTGACCAGAAACTTCCTATAACTTTCCACTGAGTAGGCAACAAGGTTTGTTGGTTGTTTTTTTTTCTTGTGGACTTTTCACCCGAAATAAAACTGGGGAAAAAAAGGAGAATGAAAATAAAATGTATAAAATAGCTTCATTGTGATGGAATCAGACAGGTCCCTGAAACGTATTTCAGGCAAGTTTTTGAGACTGGATAAGTTTCAAGTTCATCATGTCTCAATATTATGTTTTAAGGTTGTATGTAAAAACATAATGTCACTCACAAATCAGTACAGCTGTTAAACCTTTAGAACTTATTTCCATGTCAGTTTTAACTCAGGTACATGCACAAACTAATCTCGGATTTGCAGTTTTGTAAGAATGAAGTTTTCCACACAGGAAAGAAGCCAGGATGGGCTATGAAAGAGTCAGGATTAATTCAGCATGTATTCGTAAGGGAAAATGATTAGTTTAAACTTTGTCTGGACACTGAGTGATACAAATCCTGAGTGTGCTGGCATTTTCCCCATTTTTAACATCACAGTTTGTTGATTTTTTATTTTAAATCAGGGAAGCCAGGTGCAAGGAGAGCATGAAAGCAGCCCCGTGCAAAGAGGAGAGCAGAGTTTAACCTCTTGTGAAAGGTTCTGAAAGAATACAGTGTACCAAGGAAAGTGTTTTCCAGGACAATAAGAATTATATTATCATTTAAAGAGTCCTTATCCTGCAATAAAAATAGTCTGCTATTTTTAAAGCCAAAGGAGCAGCCAGAACCCTTATCTATGCCTTTAAAAGATAGCAACCTGACATGGTCCTGTGGGATACACGATTGTGCCTGTGGTCCCGTGGGAGGATTCAGGTGAAGTGGTGCAGGATTAGGTTTTCTGGTGAAGTTAAGCAAAAGGCAGCTCTGTTGCTGTGTAGACCTTGCAGAAATGCCTAGATTCTCCTCACAAACACAGGAGTTACTCCATGGCTTCCACAGTCCAACACAGACTTACTTGGGCTTATTGATCTGCTTGTTTCTGGGGTTTTTTTTATTAAAAAGATAACTAATATGGATGAGCTGAACAATTAGAACAAGTAACTCCTTAGGATTGTTTTGTAGTCAGACAACATCCCGGAAGGTCTGTTCAGGAAGTGTTTGCAACCTGTCTATGCCACGGGTTGTAACAAGAGGGACTTGACTTCCATAAATAGGCTCCCTGTGTGCCTGGCAGTATGGATTAAATGTCCAGAGAGCCTGAGGACAGCTGGTCCCTCCCAGAACCCCAACAGGAGCAGTGCTGGTTCTGTGGAATCTGTTACAGCTCGTCTAAAACTTGAGCACTGCAAACTTTCCTCTTCCAACCTCTCAGCTCTCGGGGGCCCCACAAAATCTGAAGGTGACTCATGTGAAATTGTCATCTTGGGCAACACCAGAGATTGTAAATAAGGTTTTCTTTCTGCAGCAGGTTTTGGGGTTCTGCTCTGAGGTTTGCTGTCCTATGGTTACCCCAGCTCTCCATGTTTCCTCCTTGCTTGGTGTGACACAAACTGGAAAGCCTGAATTAATTACCAGCATGCACCCTCAGTGCAAAGAGAAAAATATCTTGGCTGGGAGGGAATAAACTTTCAGTTCCAAATGCATTTGGTATAATCAAAACAAAGCCTCACTAGCAAAGCAATGGCAAAACAGAAATATGATGGCTAGAGCAGAAATATAAAGGAACAAAAGGTCTATTTTCTGTTGAGGCCAATTATAAAAAGCTGTCATCCTTCTTTGGCAAAGTCCTTGTAAGGACGTGTTTGTTTTAGGGGAGATACTCAGACTTTGGGAGAGTGGAAGTGAGCACAAGGTAGATGTCCTGAGGGATCAGGGTTTGAACAAGGCGACTGAAGACCAAGGATTTCAGGCAGGATTCTGTTTCAGATGGAAATAATTTAGTGCCCTGGAAGGTGGGGAGGAGCAGAAAAGGGGCTTTCAGTGAAACAGGGAGAATTTAGAGGCGCCTTTGGTAGCTGTAATTCCTTACTGTTGTTTTGATGGAACTTGTGGTTGCTTTATACATTTATCCAGATTTCATAGCCCAGTACCAACATTTGAATAGTACATATCGAGTGATTTGCTATTTTAATAAATCAGTGCCTTTTTATTTTGCTTTTACCTACCCCAGACTAGCATCACTTCCAGACTCCTTTGAGTCAGGGTTTCCTGGTTTATTGCTTTCTCAGTTCTGCAATGGCAGAAAAACACACCCAAAGATTGGAGAAGAGTGACAAGTAGTGCAGTACGTTGGAAAATACGAAATACATCTGCTGAAGTGACATGAAATGGCTGTAATTTTCTAGGAAAGGAGAATAAGTTGGTTAAAAAAGGCCAAGAGTCATTGAGAGGGAAGAGTCTCAACGTCTTTGAACTAACAAAAAGTATTTCCTTGAGGTGTGTGGAGTGCTTTGGGGCCTGTCTGGTGAAGGGCTTTACCTGCCAGCCCTTCCCCTTGGCTTTGGTGGATACACCACGGTTGCTGTTTGGCCCATGCTTCTCTGTCCCCATGGCTCTGCCAATGTGTCCCTTCCCCGTGGTGGCTCAGGGGTGTCTGGACACCCACACGGGATCTGTGTTTCCTGAAAGCATCCCGAGCACCATGTGAATGGATCCCAGCCAGCTCTGGGAGCATATCTCCTTGGGATGTTTCCTCACCCTGAAATCTGGGTCACATCGCAGCCACAAAATGTGCTGACGAAACACCTCTGGTATTACTTGTTTGAAAGGAAACTGAACAAAATATCTAGTCTTGGTTCCTCTGTCTGTGGATCTGCCCAGTGATCCAGCAATGACTGAAGGAAACACATCTTCTCAGCAGGGAGGTGTGTGTCAGCTGGGCTGGTTGGGAGTGGGACACTGAACCTGCCACTCTCTCAGTTTCAAACCCCTCAGTTGTCACAGCTGTGAAATCTGGGGACAGGTCACAGCTTTGTGCTGTTGGTCACGTCTCCATCTCTATTTACACAATGCATTGATGCTCTTGCTCAAAATTTTAAAAATGTTAAAAAACAATTAACTTTCTTGGCTTTGTGTAAAAAATGTTTCAAGAGAAACCCTAGTTAAATAAATAGAAGTTTTTCACCTCTTGTGTTGCTGTCAACAAAGCCACACTCTGGACATGTTCATGTTGTCTGAATCCTCTGGAGCTCCTGTGGTATGGAGGCTTGGGATAGATTGATTTCTGTGGTGGCAGTTCAGTGTTATTCCCGAGTGCCAAACTGAATGGAGAAATTGCTCAACACTATAATTTTAAATTTTCTTGTCACTTATCTCTTCCTATTGTTCTTCGCCATTGTTCCTTTACCATCTTCAACCTTTTCCTGTATCAGAAAGCCCTAAACCCTGTAATTAGATGTGCCTCACCTAATTTTCCTTTTAATTGTTTGGGGAAAAGTAGAGAAAACAGCAGTGTCATATGTGGTGGGAAATAAACCATCCCTAACTGCAGATTCCATGGAGGTGTGCTCTCAGTTTGAAATATGAGTCATTCACAGGAATTTCTTTCCTGTAAGTACAATGTACCTGTGCCATGGAATAACAACAGTATTCACAAGGTAGGGAGCCTGACACTTAGTGCATATGGACTCAGGAAAATGGAATTTATTGCAGCCATAGCTCCTTCAGCTGCTGCTTTTTAAGAGCTCCTGCATTTTCTTTTCCTGTCCCACAAATTATTGATTGGATATTCCTTTTAGTCCTTCTTTGCCATGTAATTCTCTCATGAAGAACAAGGTTTCTCCTTTTTTTTTTTTTCCATACTCTTTCTGAGTTTATTATAAGTGTAGAAGTAATTGAAGAGAGAAGGGCTTTGGGGAGTTGATTTTCCTTAGTGAAGCTCCCTGGCACAGTGGAAGTGGCAGTGCCAGCCCGGGCTCAGGTCCTTGGTCACCTGCCTGTGCCGTCGGGCCCATCAGGGATGGCACGTGCTGGGGAAATCCAAATCCCGCAGGTTTGAGGAAGGAAATTCTCCTACGTGTTTAGGCTTGATTATTTTGACTGTGTTAAGTTTTGTAGCCTGGTTCAGGAAAGAACCACGACTACAATTCAATAAAAACTCCTCTGCCAATGGGATCCACTACTAGGAAAGCAAACTTCTGTCTCTGAGAGGATTGTAGGTACCTGTTGCTAAGTCCATTAGAGATATTTATAACCCCAGGCTTGATACCCAGGATGTGCAGTGAGCCAACGGAGTCCCTGGCAGGGCTGTGCAGAGGAGCTGAACGTTTCCCTGCTGAATAAATATGAACTCACCATTGACAAATACTAAATTGGTTCATCTTTTGTCTGACTGATATTTGTTTCAGTTCTAGAAAAGTCAGGCAACTTACACTGTAGCAAATTTGAAGTAACATTATCATTCCCACATTGGTATTTTGATAGTGTCAGTCTCTTTTCCCTGTTCTACGGTTTTCTTTAATTCCTTTTTGCATACATCTGTTTAGTGTGGCCAATACAGCAGTGTGGGCACAGGCCCAGGGCAGTGCCCGTCCCCTGAGCTGGCACTGCTGGGGCACCTCCAGTGCTGGGGGCAGCTGGGGGCCCCTCCCAGTAAGAGAGACCTGGAGGAGCTGGAGCGTGTCCAGGGAAGGGAACGGAGCTGGGGAAGGGGCTGGAGCCCTAGGAGCGGCTGAGGGAGCTGGGAAAGGGGCTCAGCCTGGAGAAAAGGAGGCAACCTTCTGGCTCTGCACAACTCCTTGACAGGAGGGGGTTGGGCTCTGCTCCCAGGGAACAGGGACAGGTGGAGAGGAAACGGCCTCAAGTTGTACCAAGGGAGGATCAGGTTGGATATTAAGGAAGATTTCTTTACTGAGAAGTTCTCCAGCCCTAACACAGCTGCCCAGGCTGGTGGTGGAGTCCCCATACCTGGAGGGACTTCACAGCTGTGTGAATGTGGCACCTGGGGACATGGGCTATGGTAGCTTTGCAGTGCCAGGGGATGGTTGGACTCAGTGGTCTCAATGGTCTTGTCCAAGCTCCGTGGTTCCATGACATCACTGGCAGATCCCAGAGGTCACAGAAGTCAGCTGGATGTGCCTGTTCCGTGTGCCATGGCCGGAGCCTGGCCCCACACACACACACACACACGCTGCCCACCTCGCTGCCAGGTGCCAGGCTCGCCCTGAGCCCACTGCTCCACCACGGTGAGTGCTCTGGGAATGGAGCCTGCTGGGACTCCCTGCTGCCTTCCTGCTATCCTCGGACTCTGTCCTGTCCAGCTGTCCAGAATCCACCATCTCCACGGGCTGTATGATGTCCAGCTGTGTCACTCAGTGATGCTTTGTTGCATTGCTTGGATGCCCACTGGTTCCCCTTATAAACTGATTTAATGGTGTGAAAATGAAGGAGTTTTCCCTGTTAGCTCAGTGAGCTGGTCAGGTCTCTGAGGAGGAGACAAGATCTGAAGTGAGTGTGGGAAAGAAATGAGGAGGGAGCAGGAACAAGGGCATTGAGGTATTGGAGTGTGTCCAGACGAGGGCAACAGAGCCGGGGAAAGATCCAAAACATAAATCCTGTGAGGAGCAGCTGGGGGAGCTCAGCCTGCAGAAAAGGAGGCTCAGGGGGGGACCTTCTGGCTCTGCACAACTCCCTGGCAGGAGGGGGCACCCAGGGTGGGGTCAGGCTCTGCTCCCAGGGAACAGGGACAGGAGGAGAGGGAACGGCCTCAGGCTGTGCCAGGGAAGGTTTAGGTTGGATATCAAGGAAAATTTCTTCATGGAAAGGGCTGTCCAGCCATAGCACAGCTGCCCTGGGCAGTGTTGGAGACCCTGTCGCTGGAGAGATTTAGCAGCCATGTGGATGTGGCACCTGGGGACATGGGTGAGTGGTGGCCTTGCAGTGCTGGGGGTGGAACTGCTTCATGTTGCTGTATTGACCACTGATGGAAAATGCTGAGCATGGACCTGTGGAAAACACGGGGACCCCGCTGTTTGCTGGCAGTTACAGTGAATATTCCATGTAGTAATTCTGTGTAGCATCATGTTTCACCCTTGGCAATACCCATGGAGTACTTTTCTTGCGAAGTCTGACAGCAGTGTCAGTTCTTGGGTTATTCCTCGTTAGCTGCAACACCTTTGTGTGAGATTGAGATTTACCTGGGAACAAACACAGCTGTGTAACAGGTATTGGACTGGTTTTCAAAAATATTATCAGTATTTCCCTGTCTGTGACTCATCCCAGTGCCACCGTTGCCTTTTCCTAAACAACATGCCTGTTGTGACATTACTTGTATGTTAAATGTTGCAGGTTGTTTGTTCTGTCTCTGCAGCAATCAGATCCACACTAAATGGACTCCAGAAAGGCAACTTATATGTTAAATGCTATATTTATTCTGTCTATGCCGCAATCAGATCTACACTAAATGGACTCCAGAAAGGCAGGCACTGATTCCTGTCGTGATAAGCATACAATTTTCTTTTAAAAACTGCTCTTTGTCATGATTTCAGCTAGGAAAGGCAAATTACTTTCTTTACAGTATTTCTGTGCATTACACCTCAGATGGATTTCTTGCTACTTCATTTTTCTGCTCCTGATTCATCATAAAAATGATTTTAAGCACGAGGAGTCCCCTTCAAACCAGCCCAGCTCTGGGCAGCTGCAGGAGGCACGTCCCCAGCCCGGAGAACAGTGACATTGAGGCTCGGGTGTGACAATACCAGCAGCCCACTTGGAGGCTGGAGATAAATGGGATGCATTCCCTGGAATGGCCTTTTACTCTGCTTTAATAAATACTGCCCTTGCATGAGTGTTCCCAAGGTCTAATGTGATTCCCAAACTCAGCTGTATTGAAGCTCAGTTTGGGTTCCTTTGCAGAGCTTCTCTGTCCTCACCCACACTGAGTGCACAGGCTCATGATTCCTTCTGTGAGCACTTGACAGGAATTTAGATTTATGCTTTGTCTCGAATTTAGTGTGGAGACTTGCAATGAAGTATTTTGAGGAACACAGAGAGGAAAGGACTTCCTGGGTCACAGAGTCCAGTCATTAGGGGCTGGAGACAACAAACAGGCAGCCTACAATCAATCCTTTCATCAAGGTAGTTGACACCCTCCTGGTTGATAAGGTGTGATTGTTCACAGGTTGGACTCGATGATCTGAGAGGTCCTCTCCACCCTAGATAGTTCTGTCATTCTGAGCAGATAGGATTTTCCTCCCCGCCACTCGGATTGGAGGGTTATGCCAGACTCACTGATGTGCTGGGTGCTGTATCCGTGGCCAGATTATATCCATTTGTTCCTCTGGCAGTGTGGTGCTCTCACTGAAATAGCTCCTCTGTGCTGTAAGTGAAGCCGTGCGTTGGGAGGGGAGCGCTCTGCACAGCACCACCAGCGTTATGTAATTCCTTGGATTCAGGAGCTGCAGCTTAATATGTTTCCTCAATGAATAAGTATTCCTGGTTTTTCCTTTTATAGCTTTCCATGTGGTACCCATGAAGATGAGGCTGAGGACACGGAAAGCTTCCCAGCAGTCCAACCAGCTCCACACGCAGCGGGCGCTGCGGGCCAAGCGGAAACACTCGGAGGTGGAGGAGCCCTTACCTGGCGGCGGGGGAAAACCACCCAAAAATGAGACGGGCCTCTTGTCTTCAATCAAAAAGTTCATTAAAGGAAGCACACCCAAGGTACGCCAGCTGGGGACCCCTGCTTTGCTTTTAAGTGGGTCATAATCACTTCAAATTTGATTGAAAACCAGTTCTGTTAAGAATTAAACGTGGTGGAAGCAAAACGTGAAGAATTGGAAGGCAACAAGTGCCTGTGAGTTGTGTCAGGTAAAGCAGACTTTGAAACCTTCAGGAGTCAATTGTAGGCGTAGTTAACAGTCCAATAAATCACCAGATTTATTACCTGGGGTTTCTTTGTGAAAATGTCAAAAAAATTCAGTACATTCTTAATTTCTATTTTAAGGATTCCTTGAATCCAGATTCAAGGAATCGCCAGTACTGACAACTTAGAAAAGCCAGTCCGTAAGCATAAATTTGTTGACTGTTTCTGGCAATTTTATTCAAAATTGTTTAGGTGTCATTTAATCAATGAAGGTCAAACCTCACAAATCCATGTGCCATGGAATTGATGCAGCTGCTCAGTGATTCCTGCAGTGAGCACTGCCCTGCTTGGAGCATCACATCCAGATCTTGTCAGGGAAAGCCACGAAATCTCATGTCTTGGTCCAGTCAGAAGGCTGAGCTTTACTGATCTGCCCGTGTGAACACCTGTTGCATATGCTGCATGGACATTTGAGGGTGAAAAATACACACACACACATATATATATAAAACTTTGATAGGCTGAATGTAACCTTGGAATTGCTTCAAAAACTAGCGTTTTTTCTCTAGATGGAGGCCAGTTAGAAACCCCACATCATTCTGTCCCAGCAGTTCAGATACTGGCCTTATGTAACTGCAGATTTGAAAGAAGATTAGCCAAGAAATCATAACTAATTTACAATATATCCCAGATCAGCTACATGATAAATAAAAATCTGATATAAATTCAGAAGTATTTTCTCGGGTTTGAACTAAGTGTTGAAACAATAACTGTGTAACAAGCTGAAGTTCAAATAATTTTAATAATGTAACACTGTATTCTTCAATTGTTAAAAATATAGTGAAATTGAGTATTTCATGACACGTTAAACCAAAATAACCTGTCCTAGAAACATCTCAACAAAAAATAATGGTTAAATCTGCTTCCAGTTTATTATTTTTCATTAAACTGTGATAATTGATCTATTTTAAAATCAGTATCTGTATTGGATCTCAGGAGTGCAGCATTTTGGTTGCAAAACCTCTGCACCAGAACACTCAAATCTAAGCAAAAATTTTTCATTGGAGTTTTTAGATAAGGAAAATATGTCTGGTTTTCCTTTTCCCTGTCTCTTTAAGGTTTTGTGAACTTCCTTCCTTCCCATCTTCTCTTCCTCTCCCAGGTCCCGGGATTACTTTCCATTCTGTTTTTTCTTGTCAGGTTTGTTCCCGCCCTCTCCGGTGCCTGTAGCAGGCCTTGGCGTGTTTCCAGTGCCTG
Organism: Pachycephala philippinensis; assembly: GCA_013397055.1. Taxonomy (NCBI): domain Eukaryota; kingdom Metazoa; phylum Chordata; class Aves; order Passeriformes; genus Pachycephala; species Pachycephala philippinensis. The sequence continues at coordinate 336,891 of VWZT01015210.1, forward strand.
AGCATGGCACGCCAGTGACTCTGCTGGGCCGGCTTCCAGAGCCTGCTGCCTTCCCCAGCTCATCCTGGGGCTGCCATGGGAACAGCACCACGCTCTGGATACCCTGGAGTTTGGCCGTGGGGAGGGAAACTCTCAGTCACCTCTGGGGTTCTGTGGATTTACGGCAGCCAATGTCCCCATAACGTGTGGCTGGGCAATTTCCGTTGTAGTCACAGGTCATTTATCTGGTCATGACTTCAAATGTCTGTTGTTGTTCCCAGTCTCAGTTCGGGACAGTCGTTAGCACATCCCTGACCTCTGGAAACACCCAAAAGCAGATAAATGTTCATGTCCCTGTGGCATTGCCATGTCCCTTATGGCACAGGTGTGATGTCACAGGTGGGAGGGGAGTGACAGAATTCCAGCAGATGGCTCTGTAAATACATACAATGAGTATATTCAGTTCTGTGCAGTAACATCTGTGCACTAACGTTTTCCATGGATAAACCAAGCAGCCCAGTAACATTTCATCCCATTTCACCTGAATTCCCTTCCCTGGGACACCATAAGCACAGCTGTGTGAGCTTCCTGCCGAGCTGGATCCTCTTCTGCAGGATCAGAGGGATCTCCAGAGGGAGTGATGTCTTCCTGCCTCTGATCCCATCAGCAAGTTTTCCTGATTTCACTGGAATTTTTGGAATGTCTCTACACTCATTCTCCACAGGGCAGAATGAGAGCTCACCTCGTTTATGAAGGCCAAGGGATAGCTTTTCCAAGCTAATGAATTTCTTTGGTTGTTTTCTCCAAAATAACCTAGAAATGCTTATCCTTACTTTTGATCAGTTTTACCTGCTTCCTCTCAATATATGGATTATTGTATATACAATATTACTAATTCTAGGTGTTAGTAATTAGGGTGTTCTCACCAAGGTTGTGGGTCAAGCAGAAGGTTTGTGGGATCAGTGGTGTTCTGTCTTCTGCTGTGACTGTCAGGACCTCCCCATGCTGGTATTTCCTTTAGCTGCTGTTACAGCAGGGGCTTTAGATTAATTTTTCTAAATTTAGTAAATTTTTTATTTACTGTTTTTTTGGAGCACGCAAACTGTTTTTCTTTTTTGTTTTTAAAGATGTGAAACTGCTGCTCCAGCAAGGTAATATTGTAATTCTAAAATTAAAATTTTAATTAACTTTGATATTGTCTGTGGCCTTGTTATTTGTTATTTAATTGGGTTGATTTTGCCTTGTCTCACACAGTTCAGGGTACTCTCAATGATCATACTTTAGATTTCAGATTTACATTTTATTGAGTTGTAGTAGGTGTTTTGGGGGAAAAGGGGCAGAAACCTGTCAGAAATGTGTGCCTGCACATAGAGCCATGCACAGAAAAATGTGCAAAATTGTTGGGTTGTGTCTCATTCCCATGAGTGCTGCAGGGAAGAGCAGTCACTTACTTCCAGGTAAGGAGAATCCTTGGATTTTTCACAGCTCAGTTTTGCCCTGTACTGATATGGATTGTCGTATTGGATATTGTTGGGCAGTTCACCTCCTGTGTATTTAACAGGCAAAGAAATCAAATTTCAGGTAATTTTAGTTGCTTTGTCTCTGCATTTCCCAGCCTCTGCAGCACTGAAATATTTATAGATCGGCTGTAAAGACAATTTTCCTACTACAGTAGCTCCATGTACAGTTTTCATTCCCCATACTTAGACTTTGTTTAACGTCATGTAAAAGCCCAGCTGGCCAGACACATGTTGCATGTTCTGCATCTGGAAGTGGAGCAGTAAAGGGACCTTTGGTGAGCTTTCTCCAGGAGATAACATTCTCTGGTCTGTTCCATGGAAAAAGAGACAGTGTTCAGTACGTTTCTTTTTTCCCTCTTTTCTGTTTTAAGGAAGAAAGAGAAAATCCCACCAAAAGGAGTCGGATTGACCGGGATATCGATAACAACTTGATCACATCCACACCTCAGACAGGAGAGAAGCCCAACAAACAGCTCTCGCGAGTGCGGCGGAAAAGTCAGATGAATGGAGGTCGGTAAATCCTCACATTGTGCACTGCAGTGTGGTGGGAATTCTGTAATCTCCCAGCTGTGCACTGATCCAGGGCCGTTCTGCAGTGGGGGAGGTTATTGGGGGTTCTGACTGACTTCAGTGAGAGCAGGACTGAGCTAATCATAGCAAAACAGGATTTCCAGCGGTGTGAGCAATGCTTCCATCACGCCCCAGACACATCCAGTGTATCTCTGTGAGAGCAGTTTGGATCAGCAGCAGCTACTTTGGAACTAATTTAACTTTTTTTTTGTTTTAATTATTATTCTGAAAGTCCTATAATAATTTGATTTAGCTCTTCTCCCATTTTCTCACAAATACATGTGAAATGTGACCTCCCACCTCTTGACCTTTGTGGAAGTTACCAGGTGTCCTTGTCCAGGCAAGTTTTGTATCTCTCTGAGGATGGAGATTTCCCATTCCCTGTGAAAATTCTCCTCTTGAATATATTTATTAATGACACGATAAAATTGTCAGTGATACCTAAAACATCACCTGTGGTTCCAAATCCAACATTAAAAACCTGCCTTTTAAACTTCCTTTCTAAGGAAACTGTGAGTGTGGCGAGGCCCTGGCACAGGGTGCCCAGAGAAGCTGTGGCTGCCCCTGGATCCCTGGAAGTGTCCAAGGCCAGGTCAAATGGGGCTCGGAGCACCCTGGGATAGTGGAAGGTGTCCCTGCCCTGGCAGGGGGTGGCACTGGATGGGCTTTAAGGTCCCTTCCCACCCAACCCGAGCCATCTTGTGACTCTGGTGTCCTGGTTGCACACAGAGCACCCTGAGCTCCTCTCGGTGTTACAGGGATAAAAGTTCTTCATTAACTATTCCCTGTTAGTGAGGACTTGGAGCTGCAGCTGGCAAACCCCACAAACCAGAGCTATGTGAAGTCCTCGAGCAGCTCCATCAGGCTCAGCTGACAGGGAGAGTCTCAGCTCATGTGCACAAAATCCATTCACTCTCTCCCATATGGATGGACATCTCAGAGCCTGAGTGCTGTGAAGGAAATAATTCTCCTTCATCTCAGTCTCAGAACTGCCTTGGCCCTCAGCCATGAGATGGGGATTCGAGCTGTGGGATGTACATACCTGTACCTAACATTAGAAATAACCCTTCTTAAGTGCCAGATCTGTAACATGGATATTCATTTAATTCTGTCCTTTGTTACCTGTGATAACAACCGACAATTCTTTCCCTTCCGACTTGTGTTTGTGCCTCTGTGTGAGTGTGTGGAGAGTAAAAAGCGAAGGACTCTGGAGCAGCTGGGAGGCACAGGCAGGCAATTCTGACCCTTTCTCGTGCCTCCCTCTAGTGGAGTCCTGGCACCGAAAGCACCGAGCTCTGCCAGGGCACAGCGGCTGTGGGGCTGCCTCCCACCAAACCACTGCGAGGATTTACACCTCTGCTATTTATGTGAACAAGGAGTGCTGCCTCATCTGGAGGGAAGCCTCAGAGGGTGTTGAGAATGGACATTTTGGGTTTATGCTCGTAGAAGGTTGCTGACTCTCGTGGACCCAGCTGAGCCATGAACAAGAGTTCACTCCTAGAGTGCAAATGCTGGCCATAAAGAAACAGATGCAACTGAAACCCAGCTGAGTGGTGTTAAAACTCGTATTTTTTTCTTTTCCAGAAGCTGGAAGTTATGAGATGACGAACCAACACGTAAAGCAAAATGGAAAATTGGAAGATAACCCTACCACAGGCAGTCCCCCACGAACAACATTACTGGGAACCATATTTTCTCCCGTTTTCAATTTTTTTTCACCAGCAAATAAAAATGGTGAGTATTATTCAAAAAGCCAATAGTCTTAAAACTGAGAGTGATAGATTTGAGTGCTTTGAGTGGCAGTACACTTTTCATTCTGGTTTACAAACCAAGTTACCGCTGCCAGGTGAAAGGCTCCTTATTTCTTAGATGGGTTGATCGTTAATGAAAGAAGCCATAAGCTTACAAGCATTAGAACATTTCTTTCATAGGTGTATTAGTGGTGCACCTTTCAGTAAAAAAAAATTAAAAGGAAACAAAAAAGGGATTACGTTCCTTGTCCCAAACATGTTTTAAAGTCATTTGTCATGGTCTTCAGTTTGGTTCTTATTTTTGTGGCATGAATCAGTGCAGATATCTTTAATTATTCTGAGACTTTGTGTGTGTGTGGTTAATAATGAGCATTGTGAAGGGGAACTCAGCCTAAAGATAAGGAGTGTTTGGAAATGTCCCTCAGGAACATCAGGCTCCGACTCTCCGGGCCAGGCTGTGGAAGCTGAGGAAATCGTGAAGCAGCTGGACATGGAGCAGGTGGACGAGATCACAACGAGCACGGCCACCTCCACCAACGGCGCCGCCTTCCCCGGCCAGGCCGTGCAGGTCAGGGCTGTCAACAACGGCCTGGGGGACACCGAGGAGCCGGGGGACCGCGACCTGCCCCCGCTCACGGGTAAGGGACAGGGCACAGGCCTGTGCCACGGGGCAGAGAGGGTGCTCTTGGGGAGCGCAGCTCCTGTGCTGGGCAGGGACTCCCATTTCACCTTCCCTTGGGTAAGGGACGGGCTGCCTGTGCCATGGGAGACAGGGAAGGGTGCTCCCGGGGAGTCCAGCTCCTGTGCTGGGCAGGGACTCCCATTTCACCTTCCCTTGGGGTGTACAAACAGCGTTAATACTGTTTTTTATGGTCGATCGACAAATCTGGTTTATGCACCAAAGACACAGTTTTGGCAGGACTTATCTATTCCTGGTATAACTCAGACGTGATGATAACACTTCTTCCTGTGGAAGCAGAGATTCCAGAAGAAAGGCATTATTACTGGCATTGAACTTGCACGCTCTGAACTTGCTGATCTCCAAAGAGAAATTTGCTACATTTCGATATCTTGTGTTAGAACCACACGGTAAATGAGAAACACACAGATCCTCCTTTCATTTTCCATGTTTTCTTCAGAAGACAACATCTTTTTTTGACAAAAACTGTAGCCATAAAATTGAGCTTCTGTGTGCATGGGCAGCTTCAAATCCTTAACTAAACCCTCTCCAGACCCTCCAAGCTCTGGTAGACGAGCAGCTTTTTAGTAGGGGCTAAATGTGACCTCTGAGCAAAGAGGCTGCTCTGGGTCCAGCCCAGGGGAGCCCCTGGCAGGGGAGGTGGGGCTGGAGGGAGTTTCTCCCTCGTGTCTCAAGTGCAAATTGTCACTTTAAAGAACTGCACTAATAAGACCAGTTCTTGTGGTTTTTTGTTTTATTTTTTGTTTTGGTCATTTTCGTTGAATTTCAGCACCAGTATCTCCAGACAGTGGCTACTCATCAGCTCATGCAGAAGCCACCTATGAAGAGGACTGGGAAGTCTTTGATCCGTAAGTGCCAGTGTTTGTACTGGAAATAGTAAATTAATCATTTGGGGTATTGAATTAAGATACTTCTATTTAAATTGGATCATTTTCATGCTATGATAATGAACTCCAAAAGCTCTTAGCTTAAAAAAAAAATGTATATGCTCATGTGGGATTTATTTCAATTTAAAATACTTACTTCTTGTGCAGCCTTAAATATTTCAAATATTAAGTTGGGCTACAACATTGCAGTTCAATAATGTACATTTTTACAGCAAAATCTGTATTCTTTTCAGATACTATTTCATCAAACACGTTCCCCCACTAACAGAAGAACAGCTGAACAGGAAGCCAGCTCTCCCACTGAAAACCAGAAGCACACCAGAGTTCTCATTAGTTCTAGACTTGGTAAATATCTTTATAAACACAAACCAAAGCAGGGAGATGGAGCATTTCCCTTTTTTGTGGAAATCAGTTATATTTGCTTTAAACAAAAAGACTGTTGAATGTTGCATAATTTTAGTTAAAAATAATTGAAAAAGAATTATTTGTGGTAGGAATAGAATGTGTGTTGTGTTTGTCAAATACTTACATCCTGCTTAAAAAAAAAAAAGCATTACAGTTTTAACATTTGAAACAGTGAGTTGTCTGTCCCCATAAAGCTTCCCTAAATCCAGTGTGGGGAAAATGAGATAGAATAAAGAGGAGGATTCAGTTATAAGTGTTTTGCATCAAGATTGATGAAAAATTAAACTTTTACTTTTTAGAACATTCTTATTCTTAAAGGGCACAAATCTACTTTTTGAAATACTCTTATAAAATATATTTGTCTTTATGGTGATTTGTTTCAGTGTCTCTGTTTTGAAAGTTGTTTCAGACCCTGTTAATGATGCTGTGATTTTATGAGCAGCATCAGTTGGGCCATCCTCATGTGATCGTAGGAATGGGTGGATTATTCACACTGAAAGATACAGGCTGGAACTGAATGAGAGGAGAGCCTACAAAATTAAAGTATCTCCTTATAATTACACCCCAGCACACAATTTTAGTGAAAATTAAGAAAAATCCAAGAATAATGAGATGTTTAATTCATCCTAAGAATTTTCTTCAATCTTGACAGCACTTGCACAAAAGTACATTTTCCATTCTAAATAAACCTGCCTTAAAATGAACATAAAATGGAGAACACTACTTCTCTTTTCAACATTGTTTTTTCACACTCTTTTCTTTCATTTATATATTTTTTCCCGTAGGATGAAACATTAGTGCATTGTAGTCTAAACGAATTAGAAGATGCTGCACTCACTTTTCCAGTTCTTTTTCAAGATGTCATTTACCAGGTAAATAGAAAAACACAAACTTTTTTATTTTGTTTTGTGCGAATCCTTGCTGTGTGTAGTTGTTCTCAGCTTGTTTGAAGAGAGAGAAGCAGCGGCCTGGCGTTTTACACCTGTCTGGTGATAAACTGCAGGCATCAGATCTGGCAAGAAATTTTGGGATTCACTTAAACTGTTCCCCTTTTCTTCCCCTCTGGTCACTGGGTTGTGTCCGCAATAAATTTGATCTAAGTCAGTTCATGTACTACAAATCCTTGTGGACATTTACTGGGATTCGAAGGAAAACCCACGCCTGTTCCTCAGTGGCTGTTAAACCATTGATAAAGCTGAAATCTCTGTGAAATGAGAGGCAGCTCCGTATCCTCCCTTCTCTCCTGATATTCCAGGAGCTCCTCAGAGCTGCAGTTCCGTGTGGGCGCTCTCTGAGCCTGGCAGAGAGTGGGGGCTGCTCTGCCCCCGCCGTGTGCTGTCACTGCCACAGCCAGGGCTGCCCAGCACAACCAGACACAACCTGGGCCAGGCCTGGAGCTCCAGCTCCCTGCAGCTCCTCCCTGTGAACCCAAATCCTGTATTGGAGTCAGAGAGAGACAGAGCCCTCCTGATTGGGGCCTCTTGTGCCTCTGCAGTTCCTTACAGGGAATGGTTTCTCTGTGTGTGCAGTTCTGTGCTGGTGGTGGTTGAGTTTATGGAAATTCAGAAACAACTGAAGCCTTTTTTTTATAATCACTTCTGATACCCCCAGGCTCAGGTAATTACTAGTGGTTATTAAGAAGAGGATGTAGTTCTTGTGTCCAGGGCTTGAACTGGTGCTGCCCTGCTGGTGAGAGCTGAGTCAGGGTGTTTAGTCAAAGCAACCAGTTTTCATTTTTAATTTAGAGATTGTCCAACTTCAATATTTTATTTTTTTCTAATTCCATCAAATTTCCCGTAGATGTGTTAAGGCTGATGTTATGCCTTCACTCTGAGCTGCTCAGGCTGGGAGCTGCTGGAATATTGGTGTCATTGGGGTGCTATAATACAAGAAGTTGGTGTTTGCTGTTTATTTCTGATGCTCATTTTCACCTCCTCTGCACAAAGTGTCATTTAGTGGGGAGGGTGATGGCTGGAGGACTGTGAATGTGTGCTAAAGCCCCTCTCTCTGCTCCAGGTGTATGTCCGGCTAAGGCCGTTCTTCCGAGAGTTCCTGGAACGTATGTCTCAGATTTATGAGGTAATACTATTGAACACCACCTTTGAATTTCATTTTTAAATTGTATCCACTTACTTGTACCTCCAGTGGTGACTTTTTCCCCCTCCAATCCTCAGATCATTCTGTTTACTGCTTCTAAGAAGGTGTATGCAGACAAGTTATTGAACATCCTGGACCCCAAAAAGCAGCTGGTCAGGTAAAACCAGAACAATGTGCACGAACCTGTTGTGAGCAAACTGAGTCCTGTGCCTGACCAGTGGGATGGGACGTGTTCCTTACTGCAGTGTCTCCCTGACTGATCCTAAGAGAGAGAGAAAAATGGACTGAAGTGATGGAATTGGTGCCTTGTGATAAAATAAGCCCAGGCAAAAACCTGTACCAGTTCATTCTCTGTTAGGTTGGCTCATGGGAAATGACCTCTTGGGGATCAAAAATGTGCTTTGGAATACACACTGCAAATAAAGGAAATGAAATGAGTATCTGATTACTTTTAAACTATTCAAACTTGAGTTATTTATTTTAAATTGTGACTAGTGTAACTTTTACAATCAGCATGCTTTCAATTCTCATTCAATCACAGAATCATTTGTCTGTTGGCTTTGTATTTAGATCTGGTTTGGTTTTTCATTTCTCAGTACTGAGCTTTGTTGGGATGTGTTTGACTTTTCCAGTTCCTTAAGGCAGAAGGAAATTCCAGGGGTGAGATTCTGTCACTCTCACCTGGCAGGGAGACTGTACCTGGCAATGTTGGACCCAAACTGATTTCTGCTCAGGGATTTCCCCTGTGTGGGGTGTCCCAGGCCAGGGAACCCCTACGTGATGGTGTCAGAGCTGTGTGACATCACTGCACAGCCACCTCTGCATCGTGTGTTGTACATTCTGCAGTGAAACTGCATTTGCTGCACACAAAAAAAAGGCAGTGCCTTTATCCAGTGTTACACTCAGTGCTGTGGGCACATCCCAACTCCTTTTCCTGAAGTGCAGAAGGATAAACTGTCATTAGTTTTATCCAGGGCCAGTCTTACTGCTCATGTTATGTGACACACAGAATCCAGGTGGGCCTGGTGCCTCCTTTCCACCTGTAAATTAGACCTGGGAGTACTTTCAGTGCTCGGAATGCTGAGCCTGGCTGTGCCACCCTGGAGGAAGGTGCCCAGGAAGGCACTGGCATTCCAGAACACGAGTGTGGTGTCAAACTTTTCTCCAGACACCTGATGCGAATGTTCAGGACTGTGATCGTCCGGTGTTGGGACAGGGAAGAGCCAGTGTCACAAGCAGCCAGACAGGGTCTGCCTGCAGAGATGTTCCTGTGCTGCCTGCATTTGTGTGGGGTTGGTGTGGCTGAGCTGACTCGGTCCCAGCTCTGCCACCAGCCCCAGGTGCCTGTCAGGCCCCACACGTGTGACTCACACTCTATATATAAATGCAGCAGCTCATTTCCCTCCATGGCAACGTTGGGAACTCAGCTCCTGCATGGAATTAGGCACACTATGTACAGCTTCTGAACACTCCATTTAAAAATACAGGCAGCCTGGAATGGGCTGCTCTGCAACAGGGCTGGACAACCCCGAATTTGCCTACTTTACAATTTATAATTCTGTGGATATGCCATGAAATGGGAGTTTTATTCCTTCTGGTTTTTTAATCGGAGTCCTTTTAGTCAATCCATCCATTTCTTCTTCATAAATTACACGGGAGCAGGCTAATGGGAATGGAAGGAGTTGATGGGATGTTTTGGCCCCAAGGCTTTTTTTTGAGATGTAATAACTGAAATAGGTTAATTGCCAGCAGAGGTGTAACAGAAAAGGAAACGTTCCTTGTGACACTTCGTGTTCTGGCATGAGGTGGCGCAGGGAGGCCACGTTCTGTGAGGGCTGGGACAGAATAAAGGAATAATAAACCCCAGTAAGCTGGCTCTGTGCAGCACCTGGGGCTTGGCAGATCCTTGGGGTGTTCTGGGTCCCTTCATCAGCCTGTCTGTGAAAGGGGTCAGAAAGAAGAGCCTGAATAAATACAAACACCCACCCCCAGAACTGGGTTAGTGCAAACTCACCTGAACTGGGCGTTTTACCAGTAAAAATCTCTAAAGAGAACAGAAAAAGGGCGCAATTCTCTAACAGGAGATCGGAAGAGAAAAAATTGGATAACGCTTGGCAAAGCTCCATGTTCCTGGTGCAGCGTGGATGTTGTCCTTGGTCTCATTAATGAGGATTTTCCTTTAATGACAGGCATCGACTCTTCCGTGAGCATTGTGTGTGTGTACAAGGGAATTACATCAAGGATTTAAACATCCTGGGCAGAGACCTCTCCAAAACCATCATCATTGACAATTCACCGCAAGCCTTTGCTTACCAGGTGAGGGGCTGGGGTGGGAGACACCTCAGGGAGGAAAACTTCCTGAGGGGGGACAGGGAAACCCCACACTTGGATTTCACTTCTTATGTAAGTTTGAGGCTTACGTTTGTATTGAAGTCTGCAAACCAAATTGTGGGAACAATACTCATAAATCTGTAACTTGAAACATTTTTCCCCCAAATGCTATTTCACAAGTCATATTTGTAGATAAGTATAAATCATCTGTTGATGTTTTTTTTCCTATTTTAACTTCAGCTTTCCAATGGAATTCCTATAGAAAGCTGGTTCATGGATAAAAATGATAATGAACTCCTAAAGTTGATTCCATTTCTGGAGAAACTTGTAGAGCTGGTAAGTGTTTGCTTTCTGTGGCTTTTCCCAGAACTGTCAGTGAGTTCCTTTAATATTTTCACCTATTGTAAGGTTTTCTGAGTCACTGAGATTGAGGCTGATGAAGATCCAGGGACATGTTCACACAGCAAAAAGGGGACTTGTCATTGCTGACTGTGCTGTAAATGCAGGGCTGTGGGATTGTGACATCAGTCTTAAGGAAATTGGGAATCTCTGAGCAGTTTGATGACATAGTGCCTGTTGCTGGCTGTGCTGTGTGTCTTTATTCCTAAAAGGCAAATAAATTACTCCTGAACTGCTGTGGATGCTATGGAGTTAGGAATGACGTAATTCCTGGTTTATATTGGTTATATTAAAATAGGGGTGTTAGACAAGGAGCCCTGCTGCAGTGTGGTTTCTGGCTGTGTTTCCTCTCCTAAACCTGCCCTTTCCCCCACAGAACGAAGACGTCCGACCTCACATCAGAGACAGATTTCGCTTGCATGATTTGCTACCCCCCGATTAAAGCCTTTGCTCTCGCTGCCGAGGGGAGGAAATGCAGGACCCTGTTGGACTAATACAAAACATTGCCATTACTGTTGAAATTTTGCATTTTTGTACCCCGTCTTGCTTTTCTTATCTTTGGTGCCCAACAATGATCAAGGGTTACAGAAAGAGACTTTCTACACCTGAGGTTGCCGCCATCAGTACAATCCAGTACCCGCAGTAGGGAGGCTAGAACAGAAAAGTCTTTAGAACTAGTGCAACTCCAAGGAAATTTTTTATGTACAGGACATCTGCAGTTTATAAAGAAAATTCTGTTTCTGCCACCAGCAGTTTGACCTGTAGAAACACAGGATTTTATGATACAACAGAGATTGAAAACGGACTCGGATTTTCTCTCTGTTCGGTGCTCTAAGTGGGTTTGTAGCCACTTTTCTGTTACTTTTAAGATTCTCATTTCAACAGGAATGGCCAGTAAAAGTTGTTTTATTTTTCCTGTTAAGGTTTATAACCTTTTTACATTTTTGACCTGTATTAGATTAGAATTTCATTATGCATTCCTTTTAGTTGAGGCGCTTCATAGTTTTTCTGGAAATAGCCAAATTTTGTTAGTTTTTTATTAAACAGTTGGCTGGCCGTTTCCCTGCTTTGTCTGCCTGCATCCTGTATATTTGTTTAAAAATATTCTCTAGTTTTAGCCCACGTAAGTTTCATTTAGAAAGAAAAAAGAAACCCCTGCATTTATATTTTCTTTCTGTAATATTCTACTGTAGTCGAAATCTTTTCAAAAATCAAGAGACTGGCTAGATAAGACGAAGATAAGAATTACTAATATTCGGAATATTCAAAACCATTGCGATGGCACGTACTCCGGACAGAGCACACCTGGCAGTGGCACCACGATGGACAAGGAATACCTCACACTCTGCTGTGCACGGGCCTGGGAGCAGAACGAGTGTGGTCACCTGGCAGGTGTGGCTCCTGCTGCCCGTTTGCTCCGGGACTGCACCTCCGGGCAGGGCTCCATGCTCGGGGCGCCGCCCGCGCTGGGCTCTGTGACACTCCTGGTTCCAATCAGCCTCTCTGGGGCAGGGCTCCCCTGCCATCCCACTGGTTTCCCGAGGGAATAGGCCCGGCCGTGGCTCCTAATGCAGCGCCCCGGAGGTGATATTTTTATAGCGGTGGGGAATCTTCTTTTCCGGAGGCTTTTTATGGAAGGTAGAATTTGTACAAGTTAGGAAGCTTTGCCTCTCGACTGCATTACCACGCCACAGGCTCGGACTGGTTTTGTGTAAAAGATGTCACAGAACGGCACTTTTTCTAAAGAGAAGTTTGCTATTTTGTATGCTTGATAAGAAAGTACAGTATTGGAAATTAAAGGTGGACAGCTGATAATTGAGAAGTATGTCAATTAATTTTTTATGTATATTACCTGTTTACTTGTACAATTTTATTGTACAAATTACATGCAGCTTCATTTTCAAATGAGTCCTTAAAATAAGGAAAATCTTTTTAGCAAAACATTTAATTTTTGTATTTTTGATTTTAAAAGGCATGAGTTATGTCAACTTTTTCCAGTGTATTAATGAAGATTTTAACTTTTCATCAGGTTGAGTGTTTTCTTACTATATTATCTGTTGTGTATGTAGCTAGCACATGGTGTCACTGAACTGTTAAAACTTAGCATGTAGAGCAAGCCTGTTTTGTGGAAAATCCTTATTCATTAAAAACAAAATCATCATGGCAGATTTTCTGCAAAAAAGTGAAAACATTTGCAATTCAGAATACTGATTTTTTTTGTATTTAAAGAAAGGTATTTTGCTTGCAGGAAAGAAATACTACAGATTCATTTTAATGAGAATCTTTTAAATGTATTTATCTTTAGGGCATCCGGGCATCTTTACGCTGTTTGTCTTATGTCTTTATTGAAATAAAATGTACAGAACATTACCTTTACATCTGCTTGGTGCAGCCGTGTCCCCTGGGCAGCCCCGGCCTCCGGGGCCGTGGTGGTGCTGATGGAGAGATGGATGGATGGACTCTGGAAGGGGGCAGCTTGTGCTGGAGCTGCCCCTTGGTTTGCCAGCTCTTTCTCAGTTGTTCCTTACGATGTAAATCTGAATCTGAGGGGTTTCAGTGGTTCAGTGGTTCAGCTTTGCCTAACGGGGGATTCCTCCCAATTTCTCCACATCACAGAACTGCTGTAAAATTCATGGATCTGCCAGAATGAGCCCATGGCCTTTTCCAGCTGAAATGGGATGTTCACCTGTTCAAATAACATCCTTATCCCCAGGTCTTCTGTGGCTCCAGCCATTCCAAAAGTGCTTCCGGAGCTGAGGAAACTGAAGGCACGTTGCACTTTCCAGCTGTGTCTGTGTTGTGCTGATCAGATCCATGAGGGAAACCCGAATGTAAACGAGGGGATTTAGTTCTACGTCGATGCACAACAGGAGTGACAGAGATTGCTTAGTAAACATATTAAATATTCATATTTTCCTGTGCTGCAAGCCTGGTGTTTATCACTCTGAACTCTGCAGAGTGGTTCTGCCTCCTGCAAACCCTTCTGGTGTGAAGCAGTTTTCATCCACAGGTTTTTTTTCTGTTGTGTTCATCTCAAGGGGGAGTTCCTGTTCCTGTGCCGAGGTCTGGGTCAGGTTGTGTCCCCAAAACCACCCCCGTGCCTGGGAGAGCCTCAGCCAGGTGTGTTACTGAGCCTTGAGTGTGGCTTGTGCCCCCCAAGCAGGGCATCGTGCAGCTGGATCACCGATTCCCATTTTATGTCCTTTTGGAAAGCACAACATCCTATTTCCAAAGTTCTGAATGATTTCCTTTGTGGTCTTTGCTGCGTTATGGTGACCGTGTGCCTGTTTTCCATGTCCCCGTGGATTCTGTTCTAGGTTGGAGCACCTTGGTTCTGGCAGCACAGCAACATCTCTCAGACCTTTGGTGGCAGTACCTGTTCAGTCCTTTGTTTTCCCTGGAGTAGCTGGAATGGCCCTCGCCTTGGTGTTACTGCTTCCCCCCACCTTGGATTCATTCCACCTGACATTTTTCATTGCTTTTGAATGTAGCAGGAAGCCTGAATGTCTCAAGACTGGATTAGGGGTCTCCCAAACCACGAGTGGTGTCAGCCGAAGGTGTCACGGCGGAGAGACGGATCAGGTTTGGGAAAAGCCCTGAAATGTGGAGTCAAACCTCGCGGGGGTGCTGTGGGTGACAAAAGCCCTTCGCAGTGCATCATCCACCTCCCCAAACACTGCTCTGTCCAACGTCGGAGTTCCAGGGCACTCATGTGGATGGCTGGATTGGAGCAGCTGGAAAGCATCGAGCCCCAGGGCAAGAGGGACCAGCAGGAGTGGAGGAGGAGGAGGAGGAGATTTTGTTCATGATACTTGCAAAAATGCCATTGTACTGATGGGGCCAAATCTTGTAAAATATGATGGGAAGAGAAGTCCTGTGCTATGGATTTCTGTTTCTTCTGCAATCATTTCTAGTCTACAGAAGCACAAAGATTTAATTAAATACTTACGCTCTGGATTCTGTTTTTATGATTTTTAGCTGATATCATCCTTCATTGAGACTCAGTTTTCTGTAAGTCAAGACATTGCTCCTGGCAGTTTTCAGCCTTGAAGTGGAAGGAAAGAAATCGTGTCTGTGTTTTACTGTCAAGGAAAAATTTAAATGTCCTGTGTAAATCCTTAGAATTCCAAATTACATATTCCAATATTAACATATTCCAAATTACTGCACAATTCCTGTCAATTTTCTGATTATCCCCACAGTACCCTGGGCCTGTGAAACTGTGTAGACTTGGCGAGGATATAACTTGTGACATTGTTTGATCTTTAGGTATAGCTCTGTTATTATTTATATTGTCTGGTAAATGGAGGAGAACAGGAAAAGGATGATAAATTTGGAAGTCTATTTTTTCTGTGTGTTTTTCCTAGAGACGCGTGTGATTTATACAGGTGTGTATAGAGATCGTTCATTTGTTATACGTCCTAAATTTATTATCTTCAGACAAAATCTATCCTCCTTTTCCACTTGCTCAGATTCTCACAGAAATTGGGAGCTGGCCGTGAAGTGGATGAAGTGAACAATTCCAGCTTTTCTCTGCTGGATGTTATAGGACAGAGGGGGAAGGAGAACCTCGCAGCCTGATGTGGATAAACCTGAGCGCGGCACGGCCAAGCCGTGACCGGGCACGGTGATGTGGGGCGGGAGCACAGGGCACTGGTGGTGCCCACGCCGCGATCCTGCCCGGGGCACGGCCGGTTCCCGGTGTGAGGCGGGAGCACAGGGCACTGGTGGTGCTCACGTCAGGCTCCTGCCCGGGGCACGGCCGGTTCCCGGTGTGAGG
>VWZT01015210.1:353319-388996 GCA_013397055.1 Pachycephala philippinensis
CAAGTCCAAATGCCAAGAGAGCCCGAGCTGCTCCCTGCCCGGAGCCGGTGTCGCTGCCTTGGGACTTGCCGGGGAGGAAGGGTCAGACAGACGCTCTTGAAGTGGCACCTCCTGCTCTCTGGGGGATCCACCTGCTGCTTTCCAGCTGCTTCCCAGGCTTTAGGGCGCTTTCCCCTCGCTCTTTGCAGCCTTTCGGGCCCGTAGCTGTGAGTGGGGTGCGCTGGGTGAGGCGTCAGGACGGGTTTAATGACGGCTGTGCTGTGATGGTGCTTCTGCTGCTGACCAGAAACTTCTGTGCTCTACCAGCATGTCTTTTCCACCTGATCTTCCTGCTGCTTCGCACACCACGAGGCGGGATTTTGCCGTGTTTCAGCGTGGTGTCTGCATGGGAGTGGGATTAAAACGTATGGATGATCATTTCTGGTGCTTCTGAAGGCAGAGCTCCCTTGAAAATGGTGTTTGCTCCTTCTCGGCTCCAGCTGCCCTTGGCAGGGTGATGGTGCCACAGAAACCTCTGTTTGCTCTATGTTCTTATGGATAATGCAAAGGGATGCCAGGGAATGCAAAAGGAACAAGCCAGATGGGTTTCAAGGCCAGGTTGGACGGGGCTTGAAGCAACCTGGGATAGTGAAAGGTGTCCCTGCCCATGGTAGAGGGTGGAACTGGGTGGTGTGTGAGGTCCCTTCCAACCCAAACCATCCCGGGATTCTCTAAGTAGAATAATCAACTAAAAAAGACCTTTTTGTTTCCAATCCAGCCCTGGGACATTGTAACACTGGGTGAGGATTCCGGGTTGGTTTTGAGGACACTGTTACCAGAATCTCCAAACAACACCAGCAGTTATTCTTGGGGCTCAGGTGGAGTTCTTCTTATAAACAGTATGGAAAAAGTAGTTCGTCATCTCTTAAAAAAACCCCAAAGTGACCAAATTTCTGTGAGTTACAAGCTGGCAATTTTACTTCTTAAATTCAGTAATAGCCACAGCCCAGAGTGTCCCAGGTGTCACATTAGAGCAGCAGGACAAGGACAGGTGTGTGAACAGCAGCTCCAGGCACTGGGAATGAGTGTGGACAGCGTGGAACTGCACGGGGTGGGAGTGACACAGGTGTGTGTGATTGGCACCTCTGTGATTGACACAGGTGTGTGTGATTGGCACCTCTGTGATTGACAGGTGTGTACAGACACCTGTAGCTCAGACTGTCTGTGACATTGGCTTTTCCCCCTTCCTTAGAAAGTAAGAAGCTTTCCTGCTGGATAGAATGTGTCTGGGAGAACTGGACTGGAGTGGCTCTTGTAGACACATGAGGGTTCTGTGTTTAATAAAGGCACAAATATTCCCCACATGGAATCACGGAATCCTGGAATGGTGTGGGTTGGAAGGGACCTTAAAGCTCAGCCAGTGCCACCCCTGCCATGGGCAGGGACAGCTTCTGCTATCCTAGGCTGCTCCAAGCCCCAGTGTCCAACCTGCCTTGGACACTTCAGGGATCCAGGGGCAGCCACAGCTTCTCTGGGAGCCTGTGCCAGGGCCTCCCCACCCTCACAGGGAACAATTCCTTCCCAATATCCCATCTATCCCTGCCCTCTGGCAGGGGGAAGACATTTTACATCTTACACGTAGTAAGGATGCAGCTGCTTAACTGTTTCCAAGGGATTATGGATTTAGTGCCAGAGCTGCATCTAGAGAGGATCCAGCAAAGAAAGTTGTTTTATTTAGGTTTATTTTCCTTTGATTTGCTCTTCCTGCTGAATTCCCAAAGGCCCCTACTCAGGCTCTGGATCCCTCAGTGCGAGGGCCCGCCATGGGGAAATCCCCACGTGAGGGAAATGACGTGGTCTAAAGTAGCAGCATGAAGTGTTTTCTGACCATGGCTTTCTTAAAGCATTTCACATTTTGGAATGTGCTTTGTATCTGCAGATCTGTATTTTGGGAGGTTTTTTAGTAATGAACTTGCAGTAACTGTTAATTTGGGAAACGTCAACTTCCCGGGTTTAAAATTAGCACATTTGGTAACAAAACTCCTCTCAGTGTTCCCCAGCACACGTTTCTGAGAAGTCGGGCCTCCTGCCAAGGAATTTTCATCTATTGACTCAGTGCTGGCAGAGCCAGAGCGGGGCAGTGGCTGCTCCTGTCCCAGTGCTTGGCTGTAGCTGGGAGCCAGTGCCCAGTCCCTGTCACTTCCCAGCCTTTACTGTGGGGAAGATGTTTCAGGAGCCCTGTTGTAGTTAAGGACGCAGAAACAGTGTTGAAATACTGTGGAATAAAGTTCTCTTGGAATTACTGTATCACTGCAGAGACACAGCACTAAGGCAGTTGGTTCTTCTTCCAAGAGATCTCCCTGGAGTTTATAAACCAGCCAGGGCTGGCAGGACTTGGAATTCCCTAGGTGTATAAACCAGGCCTGGCTGGCAGGACGGGGTTGGAGCACGTCTCATGGCGTGGAGTCCTTGCCCACGTGCCCTCTGTGAAGGCTCCCAGATACCCCAGTGCCATGGATGAATCCCTCACGGCCAGGCTGCCCTTCCTCTGCTGTTTGCATCTTGATTCCCAGCGTGGCCAGGCTGGGGCTGAGGCAGCTCCTCAGTGCTGAGTGGAGCTATTTAAGCAGTGGGTGTAACAAACTTAATTAGATGTGAGCTAAAATAATGCTGCTCCAAATTCAAGTCAGCTCTGTGGAATGTGGAAGGGAAGCCGAGTCCCCTGCAAGTGCCAATTAACCAGGGTGAGCTGGTGGATGGACTCGGGTGTCTCCTTGCTTGAATCAGCACATCCCAGTGGAACGTGAGGCTTTGCACCACTGCCGCTGGTGTAGCCTCCCAGAAAATCCCTGCAGCCATGGAAATGCTTTTCCCAGCACAGGAGAGGGTCCCTGGGAAGGAGCAGGTCCCTGGGGTGGTGTAGAGCAGAACAGCCTGTGCTGGTTTAACGTGGTTTCTCCAGGGTCTGGGGTTTCCAGCAGGGCTGTGCTGTGTCCACCCCTCGGTGATGTTCAGTGTCTTATAATACCAGAAATGAGAATAAAGTCCTGTTTATGTGGGGGTTGTTTGACTGTTCATGACCTGGCTGTTGTAACTATTGACACAAGCTGATTGTTTGACCAAAACCTGCCTTTTTCATGGTAAGAACTGGCCCCAACCAGTGTGGACAGCCCCAAAAACCCTTGAGGTACAGCTCCCTCCCATGGCTTCCTCACTCTGACACCAGATCAATGGGTTTGTGGGCATTGGAAGAGGTTACAGGTGTCTCTTAAACAATCTTAACTGTTTTGCAGGATAACTGGGATGATGAGGAGGAAGAGGAAGAGGTGAAGGAGACAGAGGTAAAACAAGGTGAGACTTTAAGGTGACCCCTGGCTCTGTATCAGCATTGGAACAGACACTGGTTGTGTCTGGGGGTGTGTGAGGATCAACCCTTAACAGGGCTGGAGCTCGGCTGGGTTTAACAGAAATGTCTTTAACTCTGTGTTCAGTCCCAGTAGCTGAGCTCGGTGGCTTCCAGTGTTTCTATGGTTGTGGGTGGGGAAAAAAAAATCATCAGACCTCTGAGAGCTGTGTTTGTTGTTCCACCTTTTACAGAACCGAAAGTTTCAGAAAAAAAGAAAATAGCAGAAAAAATCAAAGAAAAAGAAAAGCTACAGAAGAAAAAGCAAGAGGAGCTTAAAAAAAGGGTAACTCCTGATTTCTTCTGGGTCACATAAAATTCAGAGGGTGGGTTTGATTTGGTTTTTTGGAGGTTGAGCAAGACATGAAAAGGTGGATCTGGAGAAGGCACCATGTCTTTAACGTGCCACCTTCTGCCTGTGTGTTTTCCCTCCAGTTAGAGGCACCTGAGGAACAGAAGGAGCTCACACCAGAAGAACAGTTGGCAGACAAACTACGGCTAAAGAAGTTACAAGAGGAGTCGGACCTGGAGTTGGCAAAGGAAACCTTTGGTGAGTTAAAGCAGCAGGAAAGAAACCCCTGGGACCTGTGAGACCCTGCAAAGCCTGAGCTGGGCTTGGCTCTCAGCACACAGAGCTTGTGGCACTGAGAACAAAGAAGTAGCTAAGATGCTGATGCACAGCAGCATTCCTCAAACATGGAAGCGTTTCCTTGATTATGGTGAATGATTCAGCTCATTGCTCAGGGGTGGTTATGCTCAGTGAGTTGTCACAGTGCTTGGGGGGGTGCACTGGATACAGCTGCAAAGAACCATGCAAAGAACCAGCTGAGTTCTGCACTCAGGAGTTTGAGGCAGGAATTGTTTATTTGAGGGAAAAGGGGCTTCCTGGTGCAGGTTGTCCAGAGAACAGGAATAGCCGGGTCACATTACTGAGTTTGACTCAGCTTCAAAAATTGTTGGAGAGAGACTTTGGACAAGGGCATGGAGTGACAGAACAAGTGGGAATGGCTTTCCACTGAGGGTTAGATGGGATATTGGGAAGGAAGTTTTCCCTGGGAGGGTGGGGAGGCCCTGGCACAGGGTGCCCAGAGAAGCTGTGGCTGCCCCTGGATCCCTGGAAGTGTCCAAGGCCAGGCTGGACGGGGCTTGGAGCACCCTGGGATAGTGGCAGGTGTCCCAGCTCATGGCAGGGATGGCACTGGGTGAGCTTTAAGTTCCCTTCCAGCCCAGACCATTCAGGGATTCTATGAAATTACTGAGTTTGGCAGCAAACTTCCTTCCTTCCTGTAAGGCCAGGAATGGGCCCTGGCTGTGGGGGGAGCAGAGCTCAGGGAGGTGGAAGCCAGGTCCCCTTTAGGGCTCACAGCTCCTGCTCTCTGTAACACCCCTGCCTGTCCCTGCAGGTGTAAATAACACTTGTGGAATAGATGCCATGAATCCCTCTTCAAAAGATGACTTCACGGAATTTGGGAAACTCCTCAAGGAGAAAATCACACAGTACGAGAAGTCGTTACATTACGCCGGGTTTTTGGAAGCGTTGCTTCGGGACGTCTGTATTTCCTGTAAGTCCAGACAGGTCCAGCACTGCTGCCAGAGCTGTGGTGGAGCTGAAGTGGAAAACATGCTGATAGTCAGTGTTCAGAGGGGATCGCTCTGTGTAGTTTGTACTAAATGAAGCACTGACCTGATCCCATTCCCACAAGCTCCACTAAGGATCCTCTCCTCATGCAAGAGTTGCTCTTTCTGCACGTTGGTTAGAGACAGTAGTTTTAAAAGTGTGGATTTTTCATGCTGATCTAAATCCTGCATGTTTTTCGTGAAGCCATTTCTAAAATAATAATAATAAGAGTAAATTCTCTGAGGCAGATAACTTGAGGTACTTCATTTGGAGGGAAACTATTACAAAATTGAGTTCATGTAATTCTGGAACTGCAGATTAACTGTTCTGGAATTCAGCATGTAACTATACAGAGATGAAGTAATTTAAACTCCTTTTTCCCCTGCCCTGGTGTCTGGAGAACTGGCTGGGATCGTTCCCTGTCCTGTACCCAGTTGTCCTTCAGTGAGGGGTAACTCGATCCCAGGCGGAGCTGGGTAAATCTATCATCCCTGCTGGCAGCTGGGAACTTCCATCTCAAGTGGGGTTCCAGAGCTCCTAACTGGAGGGACTCCCAGCCTCTTGCATCATTTATTGATAAACATAATAATTTGTTAGTCCAGTGCTTTTGATAAATTTTACTGTATTTTACTGTCTCCATATTTTACTGTTCAAATGCCTCAGTAAGACTCTTGTGTTCAGTAACTTTATTTGCAAGTTTTACCTTCTACAATGCTCAGGCTTCCAAGGGACCAGCTGGAATCCTTGGTGGGATTTTAAGGACCAGAACCACCCACTCTGTGTTTTGCCGATTTAAATCAAGTAATTGCCCATAGTTACACTAATGCTTATTTCTAGTTTTAGAGACGGTTGATGTTACTTAACTGCCTTATAAGAACAGCATTGATAAGGAATCTTTTTTTTTCTCCTTTTTCTTCCCTGATGCAGTGGAGGTGGATGATTTGAAAAAGATCACAAACACTCTGACAGTATTATGCAGTGAAAAACAAAAACAAGAGAAGGTAAGACTGGGGCTGTTCCTCAGGGATCACAGCCCCTGCTCGGGGTTCCCCTGCATTTATTGGTTACTTGTTGAGAGTCCAGGGGAAATAGGAAGAAAGGCAGAAGGTGGGCAGGGCTGTGGTGCAGGGAGCTGGGGACACCTGGAACTGTCACAGCTTTCCTAGGAAGAGAAAATGCATGGGGTGGAAACCATCAGCAAGGCTGCATTCAGCACAGGGGGCTGTGACAGCTCAGTGCCACTGGACTGACCCAGGCTGGGGTAATGACAGAGCACTGGGCCTGTCCAAGTAACCATCCTCATCCTCCTGCTACAGAATAAAGCCAAAAAGAAGAAAAAAGGTGTTGTGCCTGGCGGGGGACTGAAGGCGACAATGAAAGACGACCTGGCCGATTACGGTGGCTACGACGGCGAGTATGTACAAGACTTTGAAGACTTCATGTGACATTTATCTCCCTTCTGTTGTCTTTCTGTTGCCCATAATCCCTTAAACATGTAGCACAACTTTTCTTCCTTTAAATTCTGCCAAATGCTACAATCAGAATTGCAGTATCTGTGTGCTGGGGGCTGGAGGTGCCAGGTCCGGGCAGAAGCTCCGGGCGGGGGTAGAACGGAACAGGTCTGTAAATTGCAGTTAAAAACCCAAAATTCTGATAATGGGCACTGTTGCTATTTAACTTTATAGCAACAGCCACTAAATTGGGAAGGAATTGGAACGAGGTGAAGGATTATAATCAGCACAGCTCCATGACATGGCCTTAACTGTCCCTGCTCCAGGGCCAGGGCTGAGCACGAGCAGTTTGCAGCAAGGGCAGGGTGTGCACGTAGAGTTCCAGTCGCTTTGTCTTGAGTTAGAGCTTGAGGATTTCAGTATTTTGGGAAGGGAACTGCTAACTTCAGTGTGGAATACTGCACCTGGGAGCGTGTCCCCTGGGATAGCCACTGCTCCACAGCCTGACACCTGAACAGCACCTGGTGGGGCAGAGCAAGGCAAAACCCACTTGTGTCTCGAGGATGAAGTTTAGTTCCATTCATTTAAATTTCTACTAATGCAGCTGTCTGGGTTGGGTGTTCTTTAACAGTTAATTAAGGGGTTACGTGTAAAAAAAAAACCAAACCACACAACTTCCTTGGGGCTCTCCTGGGTTGTGGTGGGTCTCTCACGACTCGGCCGTTTTCTTTCATTAAAAACCAAACTTGCTTAGCAAACTGCAGCAGTTCCTACAGTTGGGCAAATTGTTAACAATTACAACATCTGCAATGTTTTATAAAGCAACTAATTTAATAAAAATCACTATTGAGGACTTCACCAGGCTGGCCTTGGAGCAGTTCTTTTGGGGCCTGATAGGAAAAATACCTGAAGAGGGAGAGTTGCTGAGCTGAGCTGTGCTGGGGGTATGCCCATGGCTTGGGCCTGGAAAGGAATTTTTATTTAATAACTGTAAAAATACATTTGCACTTGATTATTGCTTTTACTCAAAGACAGCAGAATTAGGAATGTGCTGTTTAGAGCTGTACAAGACTGGAAATGAGACTGGACTCAAAGAACACATTATCCTACTGTGTATCTGAAACCTTCACTGATTCTGCTTGTTCCACCCCCTTGTCCTGGATATTCTGCACACCTGTCTCAGCCTCTTTGGATACAATTCCTGTGGTGCTTCCTCCCCCCTGCCCCTAATTTAAAGAGCTGCTGGATCTCTCCTTCACTCCCTACCTGGGCTAGTCAGTATTTGCTGGTGACTCCAAATTGTTTATAAACAATAAGATTTATTATACAAAACACAATTTTAGGTTAACACAGTCTCAGCATTTTAAATACTTACAACCCTGTCCAGTTTTCTGGAGTAATTTTTACAGAGCAGCAGAGCCCTGTAAGCAGGTCATTGATAAAATCTGTGTTAATCAGCACTGACCCTGCAGTCTGTGCTCTGGGCTGGAATTCAGTTGGATAAGAGGTCGTTGAGGCAGCAGCCGGTCTGAGGGTCCTTCAGCAGGGAGTTCACCACGTCATAGAACTTGTGGTCATAGGCCAGCCTGTAGTAGGTGTAGATGTCCTCACAGTGAGTGAGGAACCGCTTCAGGTTCCTCAGGGCAGCATCTGTAGGGGGCTGTTGTTTGACCCTGGAACAATTGCACATGGAACTGAGACACAAAAGCTTCCCAGGCCCCTGAGACTCTTGCTCTGGGCCTGCAGAAACTACATTTTCAACAGGAGATTGTGCTCAACACCTACATTTTAATCTCGTGGTTGGTTATTTGCTCTGATTCATTTTAAAGATTTGCTCTGCCCAGCCCTGAGCTCCCTTCCTGTCCAGCTCAAGAACAAGGCTGGATCAGAGCTACTTCCATGCTGTGCTCAGGAACCAAACCTACCCCCCAATCCTTCCCACTGAGGGTGGTGAGGCCCTGGCACAGGGTGCCCAGAGAAGCTGTGGCTGCCCCTGGATCCCTGGAAGTGTCCAAGGCCAGGTTGGACAGGGCTTGGAGCAGCCTGGGATAGTGGGAGGTGTCCCTGCCCATGGCAGGGGTGGAACGGGATGGGCTTTAAGGTCCCTTCCCACCCAGACCATTCTGGAATTGTATCTCAAGTCCCTGTGTATGAGACCTTACCCTGTAAGGTTGAACAGTTTAACACTTTGCTCCTGCCCCTCTCAAGGGCCCTGTGTAGATAAAGCTGCAGTTTGCCCCCAGAACCCCTCACTCACTTCTTGGCCACCTCCTCGAACAGGCCGGGCCGCAGTGGCTGCTGCTGCTTGAACTCCTCCAGGTACACAAAGTCCCCCCTGGTGATCACCTGCTGGAACAGAACCTCAGCCCAGTCCGGCAGGAACTCGTAGGCCTCGGCCACGATGGCTGCCTGCAGGGAGAGAACAGGGAAGGGGGATTGCACAGCACATTCCACACAGAGAACTCGGTACTGGAGATCTGTTGGACCCATCCCATGCTGCTGTTCTTGAGAGCAGCTGTGAAATACAGGGTAACAAAGCACTGTGAATAACCTTCCTCAGCCCCTAAATACCTCCCACTATCCCAGGCTGCTCCAAGCCCCGTCCAACCTGGCCTTGGACACTTCCAGGGATCCAGGAGCAGCCACAGCTTCTCTGGCCACCCTGTGTCGGGGCCTCCCCATCCTCACAGGGAACAATTCCTTCCCAATATCCATCTATCCCTGCCCTCTGGCAGTGGGAAGCCCTTCCCCCTCATCCCTCCATCCCTTGTATACTACGGGATAAAGCCAGGATAACAGTCACAGGACACGAAGGCCATGGGAAGGAGCAGAGTGCTCGGGCACTGCTGTGACCACATCATTTCCTGACAGAAGGACCCCGAGGGAGCCCAGCTCACCTGGTAGAACCTGGGCAAGGCCAGGATGGCCCCCGGCAGGTCCTGCCTGCTCAGGTTGATGATCCTCGTGCTCTGCCCCGAGCCCAGGAAGTGCAGCTGGAGCGTGATGAGCCGCGTCAGGCGGCGGCAGCGCAGCGCCTGCCGCACACACGAGTCCTGGGAACAGAGCAGCCTGAGAGCTTCCAGGGGAACCTGGAGACATCCCTGAGAGCAGCCCTGAGGAGCTCGGAGCTGTGCAGTGACTGAGAGCACTGCAGCTTCACATTCATTATATTCCATGAGCGTTAAACAAAGCTTCATTCCCACAAATGCTCCATCATAATTATGCTTGGGTTTAAATACTTCATTTGTTCTATCCTTGCTAATTAAGCTCATGGTCCCTGTTCTGAAAGTGGGGAACCCACCTGTAACCCCAGGGGTTAAAGCCTGACCAGGGCACACTCAGATACAGCCATGCTACTGGTGCTACTGGGCTGCAGAGACAGATTCCTTCTGCACTGGGCCAGGACCCTGCACACTCTCCCCGGGGCAGCTCTGTGTGTTCTCCCAGCCCAGCCCACTCCTCCTGTGCTCCCATGCTGCACACAAGTCATTCCATTCCATCTCACTCTACCTTGGAGTAACTTTCTGCTGCATCAATGAAGAGAGTCAGGGCTTTCAGCAGCAGCTTCTTTAAATTTGCAACATCCTGCAGAGACTCCTCTGAAACAGGAAAAAAGAAGGAATAACCAATTATTTATAAAGGTGACAAAGGTAAGTTACAAAACTCCCTCCCAGTGCCAAGTATGTCCCTCGTGTTTCTCAGAAAACACCAACAGACTAAACCAAAATGTATGTACTGAAAAAGCAGGGAGAAACACACTACCTGTTCAGTTAATGGACCAAAGCTATTGCTGGAGGCTGGTCGAGTGATTGAAGACTGGAAAGAAACCCCAACCACACATTTGTGGCAGATCCCAGCACTGACCATTGCCAGATCCACTCAGAAATCCCTTGGCACAGCTCCTGGTGTAGCTGCTCTTACAGCCCTGGCTGCCCACACTGCAGAGCTCCCTGTGCCCCCACAGCTCCCCGTGTGCAGAGCTCACCCCTGGGTGTCACACACAGACACAAACCCCAGCACTCCACAGAAGGCCCTGCAAACCCACCGTGTCACATCCTATGGGCTGAGGAAAACCTGGCTGTGTCTGTACCTGCTCCATGGGAGGGACCACAGCAATGTCACATCACGGAAAGAGCTGTAAATCTCACCCCTTTGGGAACACCCGGGGAGCTGCTCAGGGCAGGCAGGAGCCTCCCCCCAGGCAGCGGCCGCTCCAGGGGTGTTTCAGGACACAAAGGACCTCCCCTCCCTTTCCTTCCCCCGTGCCCCCGCTCACCCCAGGGCCGGCACTCGATGAGTTTGAGCTGGGTGGAGGCAGCAGCCTCGTGGTTCTGGCCGATCTCCCGGCACATGCTGAAGCACAGCGCGATCATGTTGTGCTTCTCGCTGTCCCCGGGCCGGCAGCGCTTGGTGTAGTCCAGCAGCGCCGCCTTCAGCGTCCCGCTCTGGGCACAAAGGGCACGCTGAGGGCCTGCCTTTGGCCACACCCCGCGCCCACCAGCCACGCTAACCCTAAACCTAACCCTAACCACGATTTTCCAAAAGGTGATCATTACACCCTAAAACCCAACAGCAGCCTCACACCTGTGCTCAGCTGTGTATGAAAATCCAGCACCTATGCATTTCTTTACATACAGATGTCAAAATGTGACATTTCTTTATTACTTATTTATTTTAAACAAAGCTATGAATATATTTATGACTTTTAAAACCCCCATGAAATTTTAACTGCAAATAAAAGCAAAGCAGGATGTGAAACTCTGACAATGCCAAGTTTAAGTTTCAATGCTGCTCTCGTTGTAGCCCTGAACTAATTTTAAAAAAATGGTTCAACTAAAATGAGAATAAACCCCAGAATTAATTTATTTCTATGAAACTTGACTCTCAGTTCCTGCACTCAGGAAGTAAAATGCCCAGATAATTCCACCCTGTGTAAACACCAGTTTCTGATGCAGCCCCACAATTCCCTGCAAGTTTGTCCCTCACGTACCGGGTCCAGGTTCTTCCTCATGAGCACCTCGAAGTAGTGTTTCTGGTGCAGCAGCTCGAAGATGTAGGTCATCTCATTGTACCTGCCAATGCCCGTGAGCAGGCGCACCTGTGGACACCCAGGGCACGTGAGGAGCTCCAGGGAACTGGAACAATCCCCTCTCAGGGCAGCCAGTGCCAAGGGCTGGGCCAGGCACACGAGTCACACCGGGCTGCACATGTCCCCTTGGAGCCATCAGGGGTATTCCTAAACCAACCAAAACTGCATCTTTTCCACAGTGAGGTGAAAGGGCATCGTTTTATCACATAAAAATAGGCACTGAAGCTTTTAGCACTGACAGCATTCCACTGGGCATGTCCCAGACTGCAGGAGCTCCTTCAAGGCACAAATTAAAGATGCCCAACAGCCCAGTGACAGAGACCACCACATTTCACCAGCAGCTGAATCAGCACCTGGGCAGGCACAGCCAGCCCTGGACAGCCCCCTGCCCCCCAGACACTCACCACGAGCCCATACTCTTCCTTGGGAGCCAGGTGCTCCTCGGTGAGCAGCCGAGCTGCCTGCAGCACTCGTGTGATCCCTTCCATGTGACACGTCAGGCTGAAGCAGTTGTGGGCCAGGATCAGCAGCTCTGTAACTGAAGAGCAGAAAAACTTGGGTATTTCAGTTAAAGGGCTGAGGAGGTGAATTATTGCCTCTCTCCAGAAGAGCAAACACAAAACACACACAAAGCACAGAACTTCCAACCTCCTCCACCAAAAGGTGACAAATGCATAACACATCATCACTCCACTGCCTGCCAGCTCTGCATTTGGAAAAGGAAGGGCACAAGTTCTGCATTTGGGTTTGAAAAATTCAGTTTCTAACTGTGATGAATATGAACAAAGTCACAATACACCCCTTCTGTAACAAACCACGACAGCTCAGGTCACTCCCTGACTGTATTTCCCACCTCTTGCTTAGCACAAAAAAATCTGAATTTTGTTTGGAAAATAAATCCTTAAGCAACATCCTCATCTACTGTGCATATCCTCAGCCCTACTGATTGAATATCCAATTTGAGAGCAGCAGCAGAGCCCTCCCTCAGCACTGCTTCTCTTCTTTGAGCTGGGAGTTTAAACCACATGATACCACATTAGTTACACACAGGTTACACCAGGCAGGATTTGCCATTTACTCACTGCACGACAGCTCCCCACGGGGGACAGAGGAGATTTTATCCAGTAACTTCATCCCAACCAAGGTGTGATCCTGGCACAGCTTGGCGAGCTGCAGGAATGCCTGGCTCTCCACTGCAGGGTTCCAAACCTGCTTCTGTCCTGTGGCCAGAGAGAGAATTGTATCACCACTGCTAATTGTGCAGAAGAATACTACTATTATTTTTTATCATTAATTAACAAACCCCAAACAAACCAAGCTGATGTCATCCAGACTGACTGAGGACTTGGGACTACAATCCTAAAGACCCTTTGGGTGTTACTGCTTAAATTTAACAATCAGAAAATCCTTTTTTGCCAGTTCAGTCCAACAAAATCCTACTGGACAACCATACTGCTGTCCCTCATTTCACAAAGGAAAAGAGAAAGGGGAAAACCTTTCATCATGCTTTACACAGGGAAATGCACATGAGTTTTCCCAAGTCAGATGATGTGGGGCAGCAAAGACCACGGTTAAAAATCCTTTTTTTCAGAAATACTAAATTGATGTCCATAAAAATACAACCTTAACTACTGCACCACCACACTGGACACAGAAATAACTACAAATGAACATTGGTATAAAACTTTACATGAGGCATACAATGCTCCCACAGCAGAGCTGCCCACACACTCCTGGCTGTGACGAGCCCTCAGGCACCCGAGTGCAGGGGCTGCTTTTGGACACACAAATCCCCCCCTCAGAGACCAAACCCACCGAGCACAACCCAGGCCTGTTGCCCACCTTTTCCCTGCGCAGAGGCCAGCAGCTCCTGGGTGATCTGCTGGGCCAGCAGCTGTGCCACGGCAGCGGGCGGCAGCCCCTGGCAGGCGATGAAGGCCTGGGCCCTGCGGCCCCGCTCCGGCCCCCGGCGGCTCAGGATGGCCCCCAGCACCTCCCGCGGGTCCCGGGCCGACACCTCCCCGAAGGAGCAGCTCAGTTCCTGCGGGACACACCAGCACTGCAAGTCCCAGTCACGGCATTACTGACCCGCAGCACCTCGTGCCCAGGAAGCCTCTGGCCTTTTCCCACACAAAGGGTTGGGAATTTCACCCTCTGCCGCTCCTTAAGGGCACCTGCTGAGGAGCTTCACCCCTGTATCCTGCCCTCCCCACCCCGCAGCAGAGCTGGCCCAAAGCCCTGCTCCCTGGGCTTACCTTGGAGAGCTCGTAGAGGCACAGGACCTGCCTGCAGTAGCCCCTGCCATGGACACATTCCTCTGCCAGAGCCTTCAGCGCC
Organism: Pachycephala philippinensis; assembly: GCA_013397055.1. Lineage (NCBI taxonomy): Eukaryota > Metazoa > Chordata > Aves > Passeriformes > Pachycephala > Pachycephala philippinensis. The sequence continues at coordinate 367,197 of VWZT01015210.1, forward strand.
GCCACCACCGCATCATCCCCACACGGAGCCCCCAGAGGGGTCCAGTCCTCCAAGCTGGATGCTGGAAACAAAAAAAAACATCAATTCCCATCTCATAAAGGCAGACAACACCCTTACATCTGGGCAAGGCTTCCAAAATCTGCAGCAATTCCATAATACTTTCTCAGTCTTTAAAAAATGAGCTCTTGACACCTGTGATATTTTAAATTTTACATTTGTTTCAGGGTACAAACAGAACACAAATATCCCCAACAATATCTCAGATATAAAATTTCTAAGCATAAGGTTGAGTAAGGGGTCAGCAGCTTTTCTAATAGCTTAGGATTCATTTATGCTCTTCTGTGTCTATTCAGCTTTACCCATCAGTATTAGAAAGGGATGTTCCAGCTGAAACTTACTCACTCAGACTTCATAGACATGCAGAGAACTTTACAGATAAATATTCTCAGCCTTAGCCTTGCTATTAAACAATAAACACTAAACTCTTTATAATGCACAAAGACATCAGAAAAATACATTAATTAAAGCATTTCTTTGCTTCAGCTAAGAAAAAAAAACATTAAGAGTGTGTTTTCTAAAAGCAGGAACAGGGATGAAGCCCAGTGCTGCTTTACTGGGCCAGAATTGAGAGCTATAAAGAATGAAAGGTTCGGGATCTATGGAAACTGTACACAGAACACCCAGCCTGGAGCACACAGGGGCAATGTGCATTGCAAGGCTTCAAATCCCTTCCACAAGAGCATTTATGAACCAAGGAGAGTGTCAGGAAGAGCTTCATTTCTGCAGAGGTTTTGGGGGAATGCAATGAGGGAGGAAAGCCCGTGCAGGTGTGAGGTGCCGGGTGAACCCATGAGTTACTCACTGCTGGGGGCTCTGCTCGTGGCCGTGCTGCTCTCAGGGGTCCCCGCTCTGGCTGCCAGCAGGGCCCGCACCTCGGGCTGCAGCTGCTCCAGCCCAGCCTCCCCGGAGGCCAGGGCTCTGCAGTGCAGCACCAGGGACACGTCGCGGTGGCACAGCTGGAAGTAGTGGCACACCCGGGTGGCCTCGTGCACACTGCCCTCGTCCAGCAGGGCCCCCACCAGCGTCCCCAGCGCCGCCCGCTCCGCGTCCCCCAGCTCCTGCCGGGGCTCCCCGGGAGCCAGAGCCTCCAGCCTGCAGTGCCTGGCCGTGTTCAGGGCTGGCAGCTTCGCAAAGGAGAACTGCTGGGCCAGGGTGGCAAAGGACAGGTCCCTGCCCACGCCGGCGGGGCTGGGACACGGGCACTGCTCCGAGCCCTCGGCCGCCAGCACTCGCTGAGCGATGCGGCACAGCCAGATCTGCTTCTCCACCTCCTCCAGCTCCTGCACGGCCACCTCGCTGTCCTTGGCCAGCCAGTGCCCAGCCAGGGTGAGCAGCAGCTGTCTCTCCATAACGCTGGTTGTCTTCTCCTGCCCTGGGGATTCCCACACATTGTTGGCCTGATCGAGGAAGAATCCCGCTGCAGCTCGGCTGCAGATGGAATGTTTAGTGAAGGTGTCATTACACTTTTTCCAGAACTCAGCTCTTGTCTGGGTTTGATGCCACTGTCCAGCGTCTCTTAAATGATGTAGATCTCTCAGAACCTGCAAAATTCACAGACGTTTATCACAATTATCTTTCCAAGAAAGAAAACTCCAACTCACCCCGGATGGCCAGCACTGAAACACTGGATTTAGGTAAGTGCCCCAATATGCAACAAGTCACAGAATTGGTTTGGGTTGGAAGGGACCTTAAAGATCATCTTGTTCCACCCCCGATGGACAAATCCTGTCCATTCTTCTCTCCAAATAAAACTGATTGCATACAAGTAATAACAGTAAGAGAATAAGGACTGTTGTCCTGTCCTCCGCAGCTCAGCACTTACAGCCAGCGTGTTTGGTGCACTTGCATTTAAAATAAAAATTATTTAAAGACAAATTAATGTTTCAGGAAGGCTGAATGTGCACCCTCGGTCCCAGCAGCAACAGAAGAAGAGGTGACTGTCACTAACTGCACTGTACCTCGTGTGTGACAACACTGTCCACAGGCAGCTCAGCCAGCGCTGCCACCTCCCGAGCCAGGCTGAACATTCCCTTCTCCTGCAGCTGCTCCAGAATGGACCTGCACTCCCCCTGGAACGCCTCCAGGCTGTAGGAGGTCAGGATGGAGCGACTGATTGATATGGAGGAGTCCCTCAGGGCCTCACTGAGGGCACACAGTTTCTTCACGTAGGGGCCTGTGTTAAAGAGGACAAACAGCTCAGGACAGCTGGGTCTGAACCCCAGGGAAGTCCGAACTTCCCTCAGGATTCAGCCCTGCCAGAGGGCCTGGGATTCATCCTGTCCTTACCGTCCAGCAGGAGGTTCTCTGCAGCAGCAAAGAGCTGGAGGAGCTTTCCCAGCTCGTATTCCGTGCGGCACTGCTGCAGCATCAGCTCCAGGAGGAACAACGCCTGTGATTCCAACCACGGCACCGGCAGCTCGGCCGCTGCTCCTCCTGCAGCTCTCAGCTGTGCCAATAAAGGGGTTAAGGGTTAGGGCTTCTCTTTTCCTGCAGATGTGTTGTGCATTTGGGTGGGAATGGCACCGGGAGTGGAGGGTGCACCAGATCTGTCCCTCTTTAGGGAACAATGACCTGCCACTGCCAAGGGAGCACTGAGCCATCACTGATGTGTGCTGGATCTGAAAGTGGAACGTTTCACAGCAGGGTGACCACCAGCTACTGCTGATAGCCAAGGAGGAGATAAGAGATCTGAGTAGGATCAGTAATGGCCAGATAAAATTAATTGTTAGACAAACAGTCTCTGTCACTGCTGGATCCTTCCCAAGCACATCTGCTCATGAAGGGAAAGGAGACTGAGCTGCCTGAGCCTGAAGTCCAGGAAGGAAAACCACTAATGACAGGGAATGTTAGTTAGCAGCATATCCAGGGAACCAGAAAACTGGGATGGAAAGGAAAGAACTGTTAAAACATCTGCATTCAGACACAAGGAGCAGTGTGTGAAAACACTCTGGTCCTCTTAGCCCAACTGCTAAATCCCAACAATGACATTCAGAGAAAATGGATTTCCTTACTTTTGTGAGGCTTTCCTGAAATTTGTCCACTTTGGTTTTAGCTTCGTTGTACTTTTTACAGTTCATACACAGTTCATACATCTCCAGGATGTGCAGCAAAGGGGAATCCTTTAAGACACAAAATCAGGTTATAATAAATTCCCAAAAGTACCTCAATAAATAAATCATACTTTGAAAAATCATGTATTATTTCATTCAATAAATGTAGAATTTGTCTTTCTCAGCAGCAGAACAATGAAGTTCTAATTTATTAAAATTGCATGCAAGGTTGATGTAGGATCTACCAATCTGTGAAAATTGGGAGAACTTCCAATTTGACAGGGATTTCAATGGATAGCCAAGTTACGCTTGGCACAAAGCAAGAGAGGGGGGATTTACAGGCCCAGAAGGTTTGAAATACACTCAAATATACCACTGAAACCACATTCCCTCACCTTTAAAAAGAGCTGGAAGCCATTTAGAAGTGTTTTACTTTTTTGCTTCCTCAAGAAGACTTTCCAGATAACGGCGAGGTCCTGCAGGTCCCACTGGTGACTCTCTGCCCCGCTCCGGGTGTGGGTGCTTGCCTCAGCCCTGGTGGCATCATCCACAGAGGTAAGGATCCAAACACAGAGGCAGGAAATGAGGTTTGCATCCTGGAAATGCCAAAAGGATGGCTTTATACATCACCTCGTTATACAGCAGTTGGTGAAACCCGTGCACAACTACCACAGAAACTGACAAAAACAGCTTTTAATGCAACTGCAGATCGACCATTTAACAGAACTAGGCACAACCATCAGCTATCATTACTTACTTCCCTAAAAGACAAGTAACTCCCAGACTCACAGGGCAGCAGGCTGCCAGCACACTGAAGATGGGGGCGTGTTCCCTGAGTCCTTCAGCCAGGAGGAACCAGGAGGGGCTGGGATTCTCCTGGCACTGCAGCAGGATCTGGAAGAGACTCCCTGCACGGCTGCCCCGGGCCCCACTGGCAGCACCAGGCTCAGGACACTGGAACTTCCCCAGGGCCAGCACCAGGTGATCTTGGACCACAGCAGGGAACTCCTGCAGGAGGGGAATGACCTGGGGAAACAGCACCAAAACCTTGTGAGGTCCAGAGAGGAGAGGGCAGGGGGATGGAAGCACTGAATACACAAACAAAAATAAAACACTCTTCAAATTCGGTTTTTAGAAAAACTTAGGAGACCAAGAGAGGAAAAAGGGTTCTGTAGGTGTGAATTATTCTAATGAAAGATTGAAGCTCATCCTTTTCCATAAAGCTCAAATGCCTCCTAGAGAGTCTCAGTTCTGTTCTCTGTTGCAGTGCAGCAACACAGCATGAGAAGGGTCTACTCAGGTCCTTCTGTGGAATTACAGATTCTTCAAAATAACAAGGAGACCCAAGGTAAAATCCTAGGCCTGCTAAGCATCATCTTACCTGGGATTATCCACTTAGCTTCCTCACATGACTTTTCCCAACTGCTTTTATGTATTGGTAGTATGTTATTCATTTTTAAACCACATTCAAAACCAAAGGTAGAAGATTTCAATTCTCCAAAGTTTAAGTATCTTTAGCAAAAAATCAATTTGAGTTTTGAAAGGAAAGATGGGTGACTTTATTAAAACTTACACTGTACACCTGGCAACTCTCAAAAAAAAAAGAAAAAAAAAAGCAGCAACTACATGAGTTTAAATTAACTTTGCAAGTGTGGCTGCAAGGGAAGGGCTACCACAGTCCAAAGGTATCGGCATCCCGAGAAAACCAAAACCCAGGAACTGGTGAGGCTCCTGGGTTCTCCACACTGGGATATTCTCTTGCTACAAGACTCTAATGCACAGACAGCTCACCTGGGCTGGCTGGTGGCTGTAGAGCTGGGCCTGGATGAGGAACTGCAGCCACTCGTTGGATTTGGCACATTCCCTCAGGAAGGACGTGCTCAGCTCGAGGTTATGGAGTTTGCAGAACTGCATGACCAAGGACCACTGCCTTCTGGAGTCACTGGACGTCCTGCATGGAATTTAGAGAGCTTCAGCTGTAATGAACTGCAGTATTTCCACCAGATGTTCAGGTATGAAGGGACCCTGTGACCCCAGATCTGCTGTCTGCAAACAGCAACAGGGCACTGCCAGGGGCCTCACCATGAGGTCACATCCCCTTGGGAGCTTCTACATTGCACCCTCTGGCTGTTCCCACCCACCAAGGCAGGCATGCTCTCCTATCCTGATCTCTTTAGTATTATCTGACACACAAATAACAAAAGTCAGTGCCCAGCCTCCATTTCCCAGATAACCCTTCAAACTAGCCCGTTCTCACCTCTTTATTCCTTGGTGCTCAATTGCATCCCAGAAGGCTTCTTCCAATGAGGTAAGAACTGCTGCTGCTGCTGCTTTCTCACCATCAGCCAACTTTGTTAACTTCTCAACTGTTTAAAAGAACACATTCCTGAGATGCTATTTGGGATCAGAGTCAGGGCAGCACTTCCAAAAGTACCAGTAGCTTCCTAGCTGGGAAAGCAGACACCTGTGGTCCTAGAGTTGGAAATTCAACTTCCTGAAGTTATTTCTAGGATAAATTTAATTTCCCTACAGCTTTGAACACCTGATCTCCCTGCAGCTGTAAGACAGTTTTCAAACAGGAAGGAGAAAGGAGATTTGGCAATGGACTTTGTTTAATTCTCTGTAATATTATTACAACATTAGGCTGAACCTCACTAGTATCAGTCTTGGGCAGCTGCTGGACAGTGCCTGTTAGATCCTGATACAGGTTATATCAGTCTTCCTGCCTTATTTGACATGACAGGATCAAAATGCACCTTCAAAATTAGTACAAAAACAGGAATAAAAGAAGAACGAAGTTCTTAGGTGCTTTTACCGCACTGCTGAGCCACCAGGCAGCATCTTTGCATCCCTCTGCTTCTCTTCCCAAGAAATCCCCAGCACCTATTCCAAAGCAGACAAAGACACCCTTACCCAAAGAGTCTCTGATCTGGTTGTGATGAGAGGCCTCATTCCTCGTTCTGTGACTGAAAATCATCTTTGCAACTCTCAGATCCACGCGGAGCCGGAGGCTGTCGAGGCCCAGCAGCTCCAGGAAACACACACAGGCTGCTGCCACCGAGGGGGCACTGAAGGAGGACAGAGCCAAAACCTGGGCCTCCTGTCCTGCCTGCTGGATCCTGCAACAAGGAACACACAGGGCTTTTAACCCATTTCCAACACGAGTATTCCCCAGGCAAATAAGCACCTACGAGGTTTACTGAACTCTCAGATTCATCAGTATCAAAGATAATTATGAGCCAAAAGCTTCAGATTTATAAAAAATGTGGGCACGAGAATAAAGGCTCACACATGATAAGCAGAGTTTGCAATTTAATACACCTATCAAAAACTAAAGGTAGTGGAATTGGTTTCATAATTAATGAAACACCCCCTCAGCAGCTGAGTGCAGAAAGTGCCTTTGCAGAGTTTACAATCCACTGCAGCACCAGGAACCTGAGTCTGACCTGCAGATGGTGCTAAGTGAAAAACATACCCAAAGGGTTTTTCCACAGAAGTCACTGAAAAATGTATCCCTGACTGTCTGTTAAACCACGACTTCACTCTACATTAATGGATGTTCTCCTTTTTGCCCCAGTTTTACCTGTTTACACAAGAGAAACTGATCTGTGCAGAAACGATGGAGAGAAACAAACAGTGACTAATACACAAACCAGACACTCCAGAAATAAAGTGATTTGTTCTAATTCCTACACTAAATAGCACATTTCATGTATTCAAGCAAGATGTGCCATTTGACTGTACCCTTCTGAACACCTGATTTGAAGCTTCAGCCAGAACATTTAATTCCATCAACCTCCAGTACGTTTTTTGCCTTACTAATTTAACCAAAGAAGTGTCACCATTAGGAAATATCAAAGAAAAGGGGCATCATTTCCCTACCAAGTGATCTAGAGGCTCAGGTTCCTAAAAGAAGAGCCCACATGTGCTTGATATGACTGGAATATCTTCCTTGCTTCCCTTGTGCAGATTTTATTTAGGTAGTTCCAAACAAAGCTCACCTCTTCTCAGGTGATATTTGATTCCTAACCTTTAGGACACCCACAGTTCCAACGCTCAGCACTTGTGTGCTGCTGGGGGGGATGAATTCCCTCCCTGTGCTCAGTTCTGCCTGCTGCAGAGCTCTGCCCGTCCCTGCTGAGGACACTCACAGCTGCCTGGGGGTTTTGCTCTTCACCAGCTGCTGCACCACGAAGGTGCCGAAGGCGAAGGTGGGGCGGCCGTGCAGCAGGTAGTACAGGAAATCCAGCCTCTCCACCACGGCGTGCCTGCTCACCAGCTCGGGCCAAGAGAAGTGAGGGAGCTCGCTCCAGGCATCTGGGAACAACACAGCAGCACCCTCAGCTGAGAAACAGCTCAATTCAGCAGCAGAAATGGCCTTTAGCTACAAAACGCGACGTGAGAATCAAATACGGCTCCTCTGGTGCTAATTCAGATCTTGGCATATCCAAACCCCACTGAAATCCCACTTCTCACTGGAAAATCAGAGCTCTGCATCACCTCAGCTTGCTTTTAAAAGAAAGCATTGCTTTTCTATCTTATGTTTAGAAATTCTGTCTGTGAGGATTTCTTAACACAAAAATCTAGAATTCTAGTTCAAAACACAATTTTAGTAAATTACACTATTTTTCTTGTGAAAGAAACAGCCTTTTGAGTAAATTTATCTGCCAAATAATTCCCCTGGAATGTATTTTATTTCAGGTGCTCAGGCTAGGAAAGCATGTAAACCTTGGCAAGGGACATACCTGACACAGCAAGAGTGTTTGTTGACTGCCAGCCAAATAATTTCGTGGGATCAAAGGGCATTAATGACTGAAAGATTAGAAACAAAATATATTGAGGCAGCTTAAGAACTTCACGTCACCATCCTGTAACTCTCAATTTCTAATTCTCTTACCATTACAAGCATTTTAAAATTTAAATATTGTAATATCAAACACTTTGACCACTGAACACTGAAAGAATATCCCTCTCTGATATTCCAGCACTGCAAACTCACAGGGTGTAGAGACCACTGGAAAAAGCAGTTCAGGATGAAGCTGTGAACTCCAGCTCCACTTTAAGGATCCCAAATAAACAACCCACAGCCCCCACGCCCAGGCTTTAGCTGCAGACAAGCTTCTCTTTCCTTGTTTCCTGCCAAAAGCACTTTGTGTACCTGAAGAAGATGGTAGAGAGAGATGTCAGGAGGCAAAATTCCATGAGCAGTGCAGGAGGGAAAGAGAGCAGCCTTGAGCTTGGGGTACGGGGTCAAGGCCATTTTTAAGAGCTGTGGATCAACTTTCTTCAGAGGTTTTTCTGTATCTTCACTCTGAAGGACCTACCAAGGAAGCAAAATTAATTAGGAGGAAACTGCATTAATTAACAGCAAAACAATTTTGGGATGTGCCAATCTACCTCATGGGAATTTGACATGCAGTGACAACACAGAAAGTGTATTTTTTTTCCCTGTAAAATGCTTTTAAGTTGTATCAGACAGGTCTTCCCCAGCACCTGATGTTCCAGGTGACTGTGCTGTGGATCAAGACACTCTGTTCATGCCCTCTGCTCCAACACGTGGCTCAGGAGGCATTTTCCTATCAAAGCCATGGGTGCAGGACAGGGGAGCAGGAGGATGGGGGGGCATCAGGTGCCCCAAGAAGTACCTGGTCGATGCCCCCAGGCCCATACACCGTGGTGGCCAGGGCCAGCAGGGTCCTGCCCTCCAGCAGGATGCTGCTCACACCCCCCTGGCTGCTGGGCATCAGGATCTGAGCATTGGCCAGACTCGCCTGGAAAATCATCTTGGGATCTTAAAAGAAAAAGAAGTGACATTTAATTCCATGCAAAACCAGTATTAAATCTTCAATCACACATTACAACTGTCCTCCGACTGTGAAAAATGATGAATTTTCTACTTTTTTTTTGTCAATACTGTTTTTTCTCAATTTGCCTATAAACACAGATAAGATGAGCTAAGGTTTACCAAGCTTTCCCCAGTTTCAAACTACAGCTTTGCCTACACAGATTGACTGGGGTTGAGCCCCACAGTTTAGCACTGTAGTGGTTCAATTCTTTATCCCACACTGATCACACTTTCTAAAAAAAAATGCTTAACTTGGGATTATTTTTATCTTTTGTTAATGTGTGACTCTGCAGAAGATGAAACGTTTAAAAAGCGCAGTGAGTTAAGGGCACAAATTCTACTGGTTTTCAGTGAAGCAAACACATAATCCAAGGGCAGAGAAATCAAAATGCACCACAGGGAGTAGAGGAAGGTTTCATTTTAATGAGATGTGTATTTTCTTATGAATTCTCCTTTTGTTCAATCTGTTGGGAATGTAACTGAACTGGAGGTAACGATGATCATACACAAAATGATTCTCACTTATGTGCAGTCTCCAGACATGTAAGTACAGTTCAAGTAGGAATTACAATCCTGACTTTAGAGATGAGGAAGTGATAGACAGGGAAGTGATAGGTCATGGCCAAAGGGTTTGCAGCAGAGCAGAGGTTTAACCTAGCTGTGCCTGAGCTAGAGCAGAAACATAAGCCCCCCTCTGGAGTGAGATTCCTACCTCGGGGATTGCTGGCAACCCCTCGACACTGCACAAGGAACTCAAACCAGGGATGTGCTTCGTGCAACTCCTTGTTGTTCAGAATAGGGCAGTTTGAAGGGGTTAAACTGGAAATAAATGAACAGCACGGTGAAAATACAGGACTTGTAACCACTGATGTAACACAGCATTAACGATTTGAGCATCTCATGGGTGTGATGCCAACTACAGTTGGTTAGACAAACAATCAGAAAATGATGTATTGGCTTTTCTTCTGGTCCACTTTTACATTCTTGATAATTCCAGTGTTAGACTGGAGTTACAGCTCAGAAATTTTAACTGCCAAGTATCCCTTAAGTGGAAAGTATTCATATAGCTCCAACACCTAATATTGGTACCACCTTCAAATCCCAACTAATCCTAGTTTAGGTGGAAACAATTTCCTTATTTATGAACATATCAAGGGTCAACTTGCACTTGTGCTCAAGGGAATTTCTGAATTCTGTAAGTTCTGAGTTTCTGAAGAGCAACTTGTCTTGGCTCATTTAGGATTGTATTGTTTACAGCATTATACTCGTTACAACTGTAATTGTCTCCTTTCATAACTGACACACAAATTAGTACTAACACAATCTGAATAAAGCTTCAAAATACATCTTAAAATCTCCCATACTGCCCCAGAGTTTCTGTTAAATGACACTGCTAGGGCTGAGGAAAACTCTCTCCACCAACTGTTCAAATTGTGTTTCCTTCTTTAAGTCTGGGATCCCTCAGGGGATTTGAGGGATGGAAAGCATTCCTACCTGTAGTAGTCCAGGTAAGTGTACAGCAGGTACTGCAGGCTGTGCTCTAGGCAGTGCAGGACAAACTGAGCATGGAAGTCCAGGCCACTGGCAGTGCTGTATCTTGGAACAGGGTGAGGATTCTGCAGGACTCCCCCGAGGCACGACAACCTCTGGAGCAGGAGCTCGAAATCTTCCAGCTCAGAACGGACAAAAATTCCCTTTCTGTCAGAAAAGAGAAAAAGCACTAACACTGATCACACAGCTGTCTTTGACAAGTTCTGATTGGTGTTTTCAGCTCAAAGTTAGAGCAGACCTTTCCCTCTCAGGGATGAATTCCCTACTGAGGCAAACACAACGTGCCAAAATCCATCTGCCTGTGCCCAAACAACACTGTGGTTACTCCAGGTCACTGCAGAGAACGAGGTGTGAGCACTGAAATGCTCAGAGTGTGCCCAGAATTTTCTCCCTTGCATTAAAGTGGGCATCAGGAATATAACCCCTGGGAAACATCCAAGGGCTGAGGGAGGATTGCTCTTGCTCTCGTGGTTCTTATGCTTTTAGATAACTGAAAGTACAAGATTAAAATTCCATTTATCAATGGATTCATGCTGTTTCCAAAAAGAGCAATATAAAAATCATTATGTATCAAAGATTTTATTGCTCTGATTTTGGCTTCACATAAGAAGGAGAGAGAGTGTAAAGCTTTGGGGGCCCTACCTGGCCAGCTTGTTCAGGATGTCCTGTCTCATGTAGGTGCTGCACAACGTGTTCCTGTCCACGATGTCAGGGCTCAGGGGGGGCCAGGCAGCTTGGACACAGGAAGCCTGGCTGGGCTCTGACTCCTCAATCCAGGAACAAATACTAAACCAGTCATGCTGGGCTGTCAGGTGCATCCAAAGAACCTCAGGACTGCAGGTCTTGAGTTCTGTGTTTCAAAAAGGCAAATGGATGAAACCAGCACACACAAACACCTCTGGGGGAAATACTGGTAATTTTCTTACACAGAATCGTGGAATGGTTTGGGCTGGGACCTTAAAGACCACCCAGTTCCTTGAGCAGGGACACCTTCCACTATCCCAGGCTGCTCCAAGCCCCATCCAACCTTGGGCACTTCCAGGATGGGGCAGCCACAGCTGCTCTGGGCACCCTGTGCCAGGGCCTCACCCCCCTCACAGGGAATAATTCCTTCCCAATATCCCATCTATCCCTGCCCTCTGGCAGCAGGAAGCCATTCCCTGTGTCCTGTCCTTCCAGGTATCTATTTTTAATGAACAGTTGCAAATATGATGCTGAGATCAAGGATATTGTTCCAGCTTTTGGAGCTTCATGTTGGCAGAGCTGGAAGCGATTCCCCAGGGCAGGGAGTGGGACAGAAGGTGGCATTTACACGTGGCCATGCCTTAGGCAAGACCCCTCCAGTTACTTCCACACTCCTCCCTACAGGAACAGCCCAGATCCAGGATGCAATAGGATGAAACCCATCATTACCCACTTTCACTTACAAATGTGACTTCTGTGGTAGCACAGGCTTTTAACTGTGTCCATGCCGCTCCCGCACAGCGGCTGCATGCTGTGCCAAAGAGATTTTAATTCCCAGTTTAAGCCCTCAGTCCCACAATACTTGCCTTGGTGTCGTTTCCTGGGGAGCAGAATCATCTCCTGTGCCAGCTCATCCCACCAGTGAGCCCAGTTAAACATCACCCTGAGCCTCCTGCTGTGAGCCCCGGGCCTGTCCTGGCCCAGCTCCGAGCCCAGCACTGCCCGGTGTCGGGAGAGGTCCTGCTCCCTTCTCCAGCTGCTGAAACTGCAATGGGGGTGGGATCAGGGTGGGATTTACTGCTCTTGTGATCAACAGTCCCCAGTCTACCAAATAGGAGCTGAGGAAGGCTCAGCAAAGCTCCCAGTCCATTTTGACGAGCTCTGGGAGTGCCAGAGGGATGGACTTGAGCTCAAGGTTTGAGAACTAAAGAATTACCTCATTTTTCTAAAGCTGACATAACACATTGTGAGTATCATAACAGTTTTACAATTATTTAACTGAAAAATGATTTTTCTAGGTTATTTAGTTTGGTGTATTACAGACATCATAGATCAAAAATAGAGCAAACATCTGAACACGAATAATTGAGTAGTAATTCTAATATTATTATTAAAAATGCTTCGTTTCAAGCAGAAGAGCTCTGCCACCCTCACAAGTAGTTTGTCATGACTCACACAATAGTTTGTCATGAGAGAACATGACAGCAACTGCTACATTAATGAGAAAATGACTCAGTCCCCACACTGATTCTGACTTCTGCAAACAAAGACCAGTGTGAAATTAATGAAATTAAAGACTGTACTTGTTAGTGCAGTAAATCACACAGAATATAGAATCCAGCACATTTTAAATCCTATTTATGTTATTAATTAGTAACTAAAATTAATAACCCAAATTACCTGGGAAGAGACTGAGTCTCTTTATTTTCCTGGAAGGATTCCGAGTAAAAGCTTTCAACCTGATGCACAAAGTCTATCATTTTCTTCTCTTTTTCAGAAAAATAATTTTCTTCTCGTAACACTTTCACCTTTAATTCAAATTAAAGTATTACCTCCAATTGTTAAAGTATTACCTCAAATTACCTCCAATTTTTATCTACCTTTAATATATTCAAGTTGTAAATGATCCTGCAAATGCAACAATTAACCAACTGTAGGAAAAAATGCTGGAAGCAGAGGGCCATACACTTAAATGACAAGAGGACTCCAGACTCTGTGAGAGAACTAGACTGAAGGCAGGACAAAGAAACGCCATTTTAACACCTCTGTACTTTAACTGCAAACACGAAGGAACAGGGATGTTCCAGGAACTACACTGGCAGGATGCAGGGACAAGCCCTGTCTGCTCTGAAAGTCAGTTCAATACAGGGGTTTCCCTCAGCACAAACACACACAAGGCTTCAGGCTCCAGACCTGGACTAGAACAGCCTTTGCTGCACTCACCAAGAGATCCCGCACGTGTTTGTCCTCTGTGTGAAAGCAGATCTTGTGCAATTCCTCCTTCACGTCGAAGCCCTGGCACAAAGAAGACACTCACTGCATGCAAACTGTAAAATGTGCCCACAGAAGACACTAAGAAGATCAAATAAACACACCTGCTTTCCTTCCAAAGCGCACAACCCTTACAAACAGGCTTGCAGCAGCCCCTGCACCAGCTCCTACAGGGATGTGCCTGATGTCCCCAGTGCCTGGGTACAAACCCTGGCCCCGTGTCACCTCCCCAGCCAGAGCCACCCTCACTCTGTGATCAGCACTGCAGCCAACACACACCCACAGACAGCTCCCTCAGCAGCTCTGCAAACAGGTGAATTTCCACTGCAATGCCACCTGTTTCTGGTGGAACCAGTACATCCATGAGGCCCCAAAAAGCTCCCCATGCTCCCGCATTTCGTTGGTCACAAACCAATGTGAAGACCCACTGAACACCTCTCACCATATTTCTCAGCAGCTCTGAGGCCTCCCTGGTGTTGCCCTTCAGCAGACAGTCATAGACCAGGTTCAGACCTGTCCGGATGAATTCCTGGAGGCTCTCAGCAGGATGCTGCTGCCTTCGGAAGAAGATCTGGGCCTCTGGCATTTTATTGCTTAGGATGGCCTCAGCAATGACTTCCTAAAGGGAAAAACATGGAACAAACTGATCTATCTTTGTAATCCCTATGTTGATTTTCTTCCCCAATACTTTAAAGTATTTCCACATTAATTATCTCCTTAAATAAACTTCATAACAGTAGTAAAAATTGGGTTACTCATTTTCACCTCTGGTGTCAGTTTTTCCCACTTGTGGCTCTCTTCTATCTCAGGCAGGTCTTCATCCAGGTCAGCTTCCGTGTGCCCTGGAGTTATTGGTGGTCGAGGATATTTCCTCAGGAATTTTCTCAGTTTAATAATGTAATCAGTTAAAATATCTGCAGCCTTCTGCAGGAATTCATCAGGTTCTGCCAAGAGCATCCAAGACACCAGTTAAATGGGAATGAATGGAGAGGATTTTAATGTTTAGCAATCTTGAATTAATAAATGTCCTGACTAATAAACAGAAACCCCTCAGAGGGAAGAGCACATCAGCTCTTTCCCCTGCATGGGCAGTGGCACAGCCCAGCACTCCTAGCCCCCTGTCAGGATACAGGACACAGCCACAACCCCAGCAGAGCTCCCTGAAACTCCTCTTGAGTTAAACCAAACCCTGCCCTCACTGAAGGGTTTTCCTTCCTAGGGACCAGTAAATGAGAACTGAAATTTTGTATTAATCCAACCAATTATTAGTCATGTAAATCCAATCAAAAACGCAGGGATGAACATCTTTCATTCACTTAACTCTAGTATTTAATGTTAATTCTAGGCAAATTGAAGCTTTTAATTATAAGAATTAGCTGTTCTTGCTTATTTAAATGATGACACATTACTAGACATGACCCAGCATGAGTGATCTTACCCTCTGTGTGCACGAAGATTTCCTCCAGCTGCTTGGTAAGGAAAGTCAGGGTGAGGGTCAGGAGCTGCTCAGAGAAGTGTTTGCTGTGAGGCTCCATGTCATTGTCTTGGATTGCTGAGCAGAGCAAGTTTAAAGCTGGCCTGAGCTCCTCCAAATCTGCAATGGTTCCAGAAACAGTTCAAAATCTGCATTCTACATGCAGCCATAGGGAGAAAGGTAATTAAATAAAGCCCTGTGCAGCTGCAGGTACTTCACTCACTTCTCAGGTAAGACTGGGAGGCATCATCCCCAGAGTGCTCAGGCCCAGGGCAGGCTGCAGAGAGACTGAAAACACTTTCTTTGCTTTTTAAGAACAAGTCCACTGTGTCCAGCTGGCGATTTTCCAAACCTGCCTAGACGAACATGAAACAGAACAAATAAGCATGGATTCTAAAGCCATACATTGTGCACTTACTGCTGGGATTCTCACTCCATACTCGGTGACAAACTACACATGCAGAGAAACAGAAGGAATTTAAACTCTGTGTGCAATCTGAAATAACAAGGTGACCTGTTCAGTACCTGCCAGGCTCCTTTGACAGACTCTGCTCAAACCCTGCCCTGTATCTTCACACACAAAATGTTATTGCAGCAATATAAAGTAAATATTATGAGAATCAGGACTCTGAATAAGCTTACAGCAATTTTATAAGAATGGTATAATAAACCCAAAAATCTAGTTCCAAGGATTTCTTTTCATTTTGCAAGAGGACAAAAACGGCTGCAAAAACTGGCAAAATTGCTTTTGGGTCCAATTAAGAGGGAATTTTGAGCACTGCTTTATTCTGTTTTATTTTATTAATGTGCGTTCACTTTGTTGCTGTATTCCTTCCTTTGGGTTACTCATCTGCTTGGGGTTTTACTGTTTATTTAAATAACTTTAAATTAAATCACTTCCTTTTGCCTCTAGGTTTGAGGCATACTTTTAATTGTGTCTAAACCCACACTAACATTGCTAAACTGCATCCAATACTTGAAAGAAGCAGTTTGTTATTTGCAAGACACGAGGCAGCTTTGCTTACCTCGAGGGCGTGGATGGGAATGGAGCACCTCTCCCAGCCATTGAGGTGACACACGGAATCCACGACTCCGGCGCTGCCGAACATCATCAGCCTGGTCAGAAACTCCTCTTGAGTTAAACCAAACAGGACCAGGGACAGACCACGCTCTGAATGACAGAACCAAGCCATAATTAAAGACAGAGCAGCCACGTGCTAGGCAGCAGCATTTCTATCCAATGCTGCTTCCAAAAGAGTGGAACAAAGCTGCAGCGGCTCGGTTTGGATTTCACCTGAGCAGGAATGCAATGCAAGTTACCCAACAGCAGCCAGGCAACCAGGTAAAACACTAAACACCCCTAAAGCAGCTGTCTCAGGACAGTTTATGACCCCTCACCTGTCAGCAGCAGACACAGTGGCACCTCTGCACTGTACTCCACGTAAACACTGCTTCTGCCGAAGTGGGAACACGTCACGTCCTGGGACTCAAAATCCCAGAGTGCCAGAGACAGCCCCGTGTCCTGTGCCAGCACCACAAACACAGCTTTAGCTCCAGTCACCAGTTTACACTCCAGTTTCACCACTTGCTGAGGTGCTCCCACGGGGATTTGTGCCCACTGCTGTCCTGCATCCCCACGGGCTGCACCCTGGCTTTGGAGCGCTCGGGAAGCCGCCCACGTAACAGCCCGGGGAACAAAGGCCACCATCTTCTCTGGATCCTCACAAATTTCAGGATCGTGATCTTCAAGATGGGTAAAAAACTGATACCAAGGCAAATTCAAGTCGTTCACCAAACCTGAGGAACCTGGTGTTCTTCTTCTCCTTACTCTGTCCCACAGTGAGGATAAGTGTGCCTTCCAAGACCTGGGGTGGGGACAGAGTCACCTGTAACAGCAGGTAATACTCCAAGAACGAGGCAGATAAATCTCCCTCAGTTAAACAAAATGCACTTTAAGCTTATAAAATCCATCCAGCATCCTGCATTTTAACCTTACCATGGCCTCTTTATTTGCACCTAAACACTCCCCGCAGCCAAGCTGACTGATCACAGCTGCACTGGCTGACCAGGTCCACGTTTAGCATTTTTAGTATAAAGTTTCCTTTTCCTCACAGAAAATGCCCCATCAATTAAAAAATAGTAGAACGGAATTAATTCCAGAACTGAGTCTTCTTTACATCAAGTTATAATTCACATGTTTTATTAGTATCAATACTCTAAGACCTAAAGGTAACCCCTAAGCAGCAATTACTGTTTGGAAGCTGTTCAATGCCATACGTGAAGTTGTCTCAGCCCATCCTAAATTCAAAAGATTTACAGCAGAATGGGCTGATTTTACCTGTCAGAACTACAACTAAAAAACCAAATCAGCAGTTTATTATCAGTGATCCAAAGGAGGTGAGGCCCAGCCTGTGTCAGGAGGTTTTTCCCGTCTGTACCTGTCTGTGCGGAAAGGCGACGACAGGAGCTCCATGCTGTGGTCAGAACTGGCCAGGTCATCCTCATCCAGTCCCTCAGGAGGCTTCACTGGAAGATTTTCAGGATCTCTCTTACAGAGCAAATGTTCAGGGAACTGTCTGTAAAGAAATAAATATGAAATTTCACCTTGCTCAGATGATTTAAGATGTTTTTTCACATTTAACTCCTCCAAGAGCTCTCAGTGAAGCAGTCTTCTCTCAGGGTAACAGCTGAGCCATCAAAACCTGATGCTCCTTCCTTTGAGGTGGACACCACCTCTTAATCACCACCTGGCCCTAATTTAGCAAGCTAAATCAGCACAGCTGTACCAGTAGAGTTTGGTAATTCCACCCCCCACAGCATTTCTGAAAGGTGCTACCAGCCACCCCTGGCACTGAGAGCACCTGGAAAAAATATGAAGTGCAAGACAAAGTTTATCTGTTTGTTTACAGATTAAAAGAAAGAGATGTTATAGATACATTTTCCTTTGTTAAAGTGACAGAGTGTAAATGGGAGCAAATAATGAAAGGACGATCTTTAAACGAAGAGGAAATTTCTGCTCTAGCACAGAACACAGAATGAAAAGCTGCCAGCACCCCGACGACTACAGGCCCAAAATCAGGGACCTGTGAAGGTCAGCTCAGCCCAAGGCCCTCCCCTGGGAGCTGTACCTGAAGTAGGTGTTGAGCTGCACGGCGAGGGCACGGTGGCAGCTGTTGGTCACCACGGCCACGCTGAGGTCAGGGGACACTGCCAGGGCAGCCAGGGGGGACACGGGGGCTGGGCCCTCCCCCTGCCCAGCTCCCCGGGCTACACTGACCTTCCCTAAGGTGGCACCATCAGTGCAGTCAAATATGTCTGTACACACCATCAAGGAAAAGCCCTGGAGTGCCCAACAGAGAAGCTACACAGGAGGGAAAGGTGGTGAATTTTGGCTGGAAGAGAAGGGAAAGGCAACCTGACTTTATTGTAGCTTAATGTGTCCGAGAAGATGACCAGGAATAGGTTAAATCCAGCACCTGGAGGCACTGACAGGTCTGAGCCCCTGCTCATCCCAACACACAAATCTGCCTCCCAAACTGACTCCCTGTGCACCTGCAGATCATTTCTATTTTAATCAAGAAATTAGGTGACAGTACATGTCAGCCTGTCACACACAGACCCATGAACCAAACCCAGTAATGAAACCCATTAATCCAGTGGGAAACAGATCTCCAGTGGAGTACTGGGAAACACTTGATACACAACTATGGCACTTCCACTACAAAAACCAGGATTTGGCTACACAACCTTCTCTGCAGGCATCTCACTTAAAAGTCTTTAAAGAAATTTCTGCTCAGCCCTGACAGCAAAGAGCAGCAACTTTGTTCTTCCAGATGATTTTCCCTGAGAGCTCATCTCTCCTGCAAAGGATACAAATCCAGCCAGCACTGTCCAACAGGAACAGGATCCCCCTGCGGAACTGGGAATCTGTTATTCTCCCCACAGCTTCTGGAGGCACAGCCAGGGTGAAGCAGTCACAGGTCTCTGGGGGTGAGTCTTTCCCAGGAAAGGTCAGGTGCACAAGGATATACTGGTTGAGCAGAAGTTTGCACTTGTTGTTTCCAAAAGACAGAATTTTCACAGAGGAAACTGAAGGCAGACCTGCAAATTTAAAGATATTTAAATTTCGGATTACAGCCAGCTGGGACTTTTGATTTGTAAAAGAACACCAAGAAAACGACAGCTCAAATTCATTGCCCCAGCTACCATCCTAACCAAAGCTGGGATTGTGAGTTGGGGTGGTTGGTTTTAAATTTCACTTTCTGTGCCAGGGGCACTAATTCTACAACAATTTCCTAAAACTTTTATGTGGCTTTTCTCTGGACAGTACTATGAAGAACACAAAAAATCAGCACAAAATAATATGTCAGTCAGCACTGAGAAGAAAAGCTATAAACTTTGGAAATAAAATATTTTAGGAAGGGAGACTGTTTAAAAACATGTAAAACACCAAAGGCTCTAACTGCACACTATGTTTGCTAATCATAAAATACAAGGTAAAATGTTTAATTAGTCTTTGCAGGGTTATTGAGGGGCCCTGTCTCTGTTCTCTTTCCACCAGTTCCAATATTAAAGTTAAAATTTGAGAGAGCAGGGTTGCATATATTTTATTATATTTTTAACTTTCTACCACTCAAACATGACCCTGCAAGAGTTTAACTATCTCTAACAATGTCACCTTTGAATACAGAAACGTCTCCATTGTTTTTCAAGCCCATGAATCCTGCCGATCACATGGCATCAGTGTGGAGGTACCTGACACTTTCCTAATGCTCAGCCCCACTGCCCCAGTCATCCCACCAGGAGCAGCAGAACCAGACCTGCAATAATTTCACACATGGAACACACTGAAAGTTACTCACTGATGTTTTTAGCTTCAAGGAGCTTTTTAAGCATCTCTTCCTCACAAGTGTGCAGGGAATTCGGGTTGTGTTTTCCATCTTCTACACTGAATTCATAGACATACAGTTCATGACTTTGACCAAGAGCAAGGAGTTTTCTCTTGTTTGATTGCAAACTATCATCTTCTGTGCTGTCCCACATGAAGCTGAAGATACAACATTGAGGAGAGTTATTGGCTTTATTCCCTTTCCCCATTTCCTGCACTGAACAGTTCTGGACATGCACTGCTGATGGACAGCACCATTTTCACTTCAGCAGTGAAGACTCTGCTGCCACCCCGTCCCTTCCAGCACTGGAACTGTTTCATCCTCGGCAGGACAGAGCCTGAGGAATCCCAACTCCTCCTTCTCTCTAGGATAAAGGAGTTTCCATCCCGTGTGTTTTTCCCTTTAGTCACCCAGGACATGAGGGATGCTCTGCTTCAGGATTTCCAGGAGGGGGAACACCAGCTCTGCCAGCAAGGGGGAGCAGAACACATCATCCATTTTCAGATTTTTCCCTGATGTTTGGGCTGGGAAACTCTCCAGGTGTGTCACACCTGCTCCGTGGTGATGGGGAGAGGGCAGAGAGGAACCAGCTCAGGATGGGGCAGAGCAAACCAGAGAGCAGAGCCCTCTAACAGCCCTGAAACACTTCCCACCTCTGGAAGTGTCCAAGGCCAGGCTGGACGGGGCTTGGAGCAGCCTGGGATAGAGGAAGGTGTCCCTGCCCATGGCAAGGGTGGAACGGGATGGGCTTTAAGGTCCTTCCCAGCCCGGGACTATGTGAGTCTCTCTGAACAGTGCTGGTGTTGCTGGACACCGCAGATGCTCAGAACTGAAGCGTGCCCGCGGTTTTGACTCAGCACGAAAGTCGCTACAGCAGAGGTTAAAGCCATCATGTGACTGCCGAGTGTCAGCCCGGGCTGGCCCCGGGCAGCGGGGAGGCG
The DNA here is from genome assembly GCA_013397055.1 of Pachycephala philippinensis. NCBI lineage: Eukaryota > Metazoa > Chordata > Aves > Passeriformes > Pachycephala > Pachycephala philippinensis. The sequence continues at coordinate 387,962 of VWZT01015210.1, forward strand.
CAGCCCGGGGGGAATCAGGGCACTGGGGCTGTGAAGCCAACAGCCTGACAGACAAACCCTCTTTCTTTGCCTTGGATTTGGATGGCCTACCGCGAACACACCCAGCTGAACAGGCAGACATGACACAGCACCCCGCAGCACCGGGGCTTTGGGGAGAGCTCCCCGTTCCCAGGCGGGGTCCGCAGCCCCCAGCCCCGGCTCCCCGAGCACAGGGCCGCCCCTCGCCCTGCTCGCCCTGCACTTACTCAGCCCAGGCTCCCGGCAGGACGCTGCCCCGGGCCCGGCCGGCCCCGCCCGGCGACAGCGACTCCAGGTAGATCCCGCCGGGGACCAGGAGGGTGCCCAGAGCGTCCTGGGCTCTGCTCAGCCGCACCCGCGCCGCGTCCCGCGGGCATCCCGGCGGCTCCCCCGAGCGGGGCACCAGGAGCACACGCAGCTCCCGCTGGGCCGGGACCCCGGCTCCCGCCGCTGCCGCCATCCTCCTCCTCAGAGCCGCCCGACAGCCCTGCCCCGGGCCGCCGCCATCTTGGCGGGGCCGCCCCCCGTTCCGGTCAGCTGGACGGCGCCGGGCCGCGACTACAACTCCCAGCACGCACCGCGACCGCCACTCGAGTCTGCGAGCAGAATTTTTTTTACCTTTAAGCTGAATTCTCTGTATCTTTTTTCTGTCCCTATCCCTTCCTCTGATCTCGCTTGCAGATGGACCCCTATGGCACCACTTTCACCTTCAGCCCCTCTTTTAAATGCAAATAGATGTTCTCAGGTAGATAGGCGGGTTTATGTAAACTTCAGCGTATAAATTCTCCCGATTTTTACTCCCTGCCGTGCTTGATTTGTGAAACACCGTGCGCAGAATAAACAACGTCTCCTTCCCCAGCCTGACTCTGTCCGTGTTTAGAGCGTTCCTAAAAACCGGCAACGCCGCGTCCTTGGCTCCCTGCGGCCGGTGACCCGCCCGGGGCTGCACCGGGGGTCCCTGTGGGTCCCACCACTGGGACCGGGGCTGTCCCGAGGTCCCTCTGTGTCCCCATCCCG